>JAJTUV010002134.1:0-497178 GCA_021653895.1 Mastomys natalensis | reverse complement strand
GATTACTTTCCAAAAGTCAAGAATTCGGGTAAGCAGTTTTAGTAAACCCTAAATTGCTTCATGTACGATTCCATACTACATACCCCACGCTCAATTAAAATTAAAATCTCCTAAATCTTGTTCATTGAAAAGGAATTACTTTTTGGCGACCAACTGTAAGAAGCTGAGCTGGGAGTTCAACTGACACTCAAAGTGTCAGCTAACCTGACTCAGGATGGGCTAGATTGATGAAATGCACGGGGTTCCCAAGAACGGCTCTATTCACTGCCATTCAAGTCACTGGAACAGCTCAGCCAGCCTGCTTTCCTTGCAGGTAATCTACTTGAATAGATGTTCATTCAAAGAAGCAAAGGCCTGTGACAGTTAAACAAACTATAGGGCTGGAGAGGTGAGGGCATTTTGCAGCTCTGTCATGAGTTCAAATTCCAAGTCTACCTCACAAGAAACCTGTATCCAGCTCTAAAGGACCCAGCAACCCTTCTGGCCTCCTGATCTTCATGGACATCGCACATACTTGTATGTTACACACACACCCCACACACAGAACAAATCTTACTTCGTTATACTTTTGAAAAACGTGCTAGCTACCCGGGGGTGGGGCTCACGCCTTTTAATCCCAGCACTTTGGGAGCAGAGGCGGGGAGAATTTCTGATTCAAGGCCAGCCTAGTCTACAGAGTGAGTTCCAGGACAGCTGGGCTACACAGAGAAACCCTGACTCGGGAAAAAAAAAAAAAAAAGAAAAAAACAAAACAAAAAATGCACTAGCTAGCAAGCTTAGAACACACATTTGAATCCATTTAAATCTGGAAATCTGGTAAGGCAATACCACAACCGAGGACACAAACAGAAAAAAGTATCAAGACTTCTGTAAGGCCAGGCAGGAGATCATGTGCAGAAACCACCCCCAGCCCAACACAATGGCTCTTCAAATGCTTGTTGAATTGAAAAGAAAAAGGACATTTATGAAGATGGTGATTTTTTCTCTCCAAATACATGATGTTAAAAAACCAGAAATGACCTCCACATCATGGAATGTAAATCTTTTTATTAAAACACTTGTCTTTCCACAGTAGTAAAGCGTTGGCATGTACATATAAAAATAACCACCAACCATAATTATACTGAATTCCTCTTATCAACTGCATACAAAGTGTCTTCAATACAATTTTTTCCGTATAAAAATACTGGGAAAAATTGATAAATAACAGGTAAGAGAAAGATATTTCTAGGCAATTTGAATTGTTAGGACAATGAGTCCTGGGGTATTTGAACACATAGCCCAGGACATGCCTCCTGACAGTGCTGCAGGCCAGATGGCAGAAGAAAGCAGAAGTGTTTGGGTAGCTTTCCCGCTCAAGATCTTGGATACTATCATTCAATACATTTCATCTTGGTTGGCTACCTGTGCTTCCCTATCCATCCCAGACCAAATCACAATAAGTTTTGATTCTCTTAAACAATACTGAGCAGTACTGAATACCCTGAAGCAGCACAGGGCAACCAACTGTCACCATTTAGGAGAGAAGTCTCGAAACATCCCGCGGGTGATGCTTAGAGAAGCTAGCTGTAAGTTGAGCTGAAGCTGAAAACTTGACTCCAGAGCAGAAGACTTAAGGGTGAAATGACCACTCAAAGACGGAGGGTCTGCTAACATCACTGGGGTGTGGATTGACCTTGGTAGAGAGACACTTGTTGGTTTGGGCTGGAGAGATTACTCTCTGGAATCGTCTCTGTCCGCCTGCACATCTAATGGCATGAAGCATTCAATTGGGCAGTTTACATTCTGTCAAAATACAAGCAAAACATTAGCAGCAAATACTCCGAGAAACGAAAGTGTGTGTTGGGGGAGGGGCTAGGGATATGTCATAAGTGTTTTATTAGAAAGGAGAGCTATCTAGTTTCAAGACTAGCAATGTACTGAGCAATAGACAATGCTTAGGAATCTTGTAAATTATAACAAGTTATAATCAATTTATAAGACTTTGTATATATAAGGGGCCAAGTAGTTACTTTAATCATGCAGATGCTGTCTACCTTGTTGACGAGCCTGAAGCTCATTAAAGAGGCCACAATGGCTGGCCAGACAGCCCCAGGGACGCTCCCCCCAACACCCCATTTCTACCTCCTCAGTGAAGGGATTATAAGCACTTGCCACAGCACCCAGCTTTTTTTACATGGGTTCTGAGGACTGAACTCAGGACAAAAGACTTCTCTCCAAATAAAACTCATTTGGTTCACTCAAGAAGAGCATCTGTCCACCGACTCTATACTATGCCCCTGACTGCATGCAGGCAGAGGCACGGGGAATATGTGTACACTTACGGTGTTTGTTCTCTGATGGTATCTCTGTGTATACTGGTTGTAGGTGTGGCCAGTGGAGCCATCGGGACTGGGTTCAGCAGCCCCAGGTCTGCGGCAGTTGTCACAGCGCCAACCCTGAGAGGAGAGACTCGAAGTTAAATGGGGTTTATGATAACCTGAGGATATCACAACTTAGAGCTTGAGTTAAAGAATTTCAGCTCTTGCCCACTGGAATTATAAAATCAGGAAGCTTCAATGATGCCTGTGTGCAGTTGTAACTCTTAGAATATATGTTGGCTTATTCATCTGTCTACATATGCCTTTCTTTCTTCTGAAATATCCTCACTTCTTTTGCTCTACTCATCTTTGGTCCCACCTTCCTCCTTGGTAGGCTTTCTGCTCTAGGTGGAAGGTTTCTCATAGACCCTACGGCTCTGAACAGTGACTTGAGAGCGTGTGGACGAATTCCATCACTTTCTGGTGAAGGAACAAATCCACAGGAGAGGAATGACTTGAAGGAGGGAGAAAGGGCACAGTGGCCCAGGTAGAATTGGGTACCCGGCCATATTCTCTTTCCAGTCCCTTCTGAAACCTCCCTAACCTACAGCCTTAGCTCTGGCCGGAGATGGGATGGGGTACAGGAAGACACCAGAGTGGGCCTATGCTGCTTCCTGAGTTTTGCTGGGCACAAATTTGCTTTCTCATTGCACCTGAGCTGGGAGGAGGGAAAACTGGAGCTGAGGAGGCAATGACGTCAACCAAGCAGAAACCTAGGGGAAATGGAAATGGATACTAGGGAAGACATAAAGAGAGGGGCACTCTTGAGACAAAGTAGCCCTTGAGGTCCACAGACTAGGAGAGTTCAGGTTGGTAGCCATCTTTTGCCTAACGAGACTTTACATTTATAATTGAAAAAAAAAATTAAGAAATGAGGCCAGGCTGGGTAGTGGTGGCACACATCCAGAGAGGCAGGTGGATATCTGTGAGTTGAAGGCCAGCTGGTCTATATAGCAAGTTCAGGGACAGCCAGGGCTACATATCAGAGAGACTCTGTCTCAAAAATAAATAAATTCTACAATCACTTTCTTATAGAATCATTTAAACATTTTTTGACATATTTCTCCATTTAAGAGCCTATTTCCCATAAGGTCTGCTTGCAGAAGCAATACAGATGCTATTGTATAAAACCCTAACAATCACCACCATCATGTTTCAGAACTTTAGAGGCAGGCCTTACTCAAAGGGATTCATGTTCACAAGGAACAAGGAAGTACTGAAGACCGGCCAAACCTACTTCCCAACAAAGTCACTCGTTAAGACCATGGTGACTGTGTTTTATGATCTGCTTCTGTGTGTTTGTCTGAGAAAGAGACAGACAGACAGGGACAGACAGTTCACTTCATGAATAATGGATGAAATGAGATTGTTAATTCCATAGGCTGCCCCAGATCTAAGAAGGTTCTGATGATACACAGAATCTTTCTTGGCCACAGTAATTGCCCTTTTTTCTTTTAAAAACAGATGTTCTATGTTTTTATTTTACGTGTAAGTGCTTGCCTGCACGTACGTCTGTGCACCTGTGTGCCTGGTGCTCAGGGAAGTCAGATGAGGACTCGTTCTCCTGGGACTGGATGTTATGGACCATGTGAGAGAGAAACCAAGTCCAGGTCCCCAGTCCCTTAAGCACTAAGCCATCTCTCCAGCTCTGGTTTATTTTTTAAAAAGCTATTTTCCATTGTGCTACTTTAATCATTGGTGAATGCGAATAGCATTCACCGTGAACTTCACGGTGGAGGTGGGGGAATTATTTCTTGTGCATCAGAGTTTGGGAACCCTTTAAGGTCAAGCCCTTTATATAACAATTTCTAAAAAATTAAGCACAGCTATTTGCATATATGTACATGCACACACGTGCCCCAGCATGTGTGGAGGTCTAGGGAAGACTTGTGGGACCTGCCCTATCTTTTACCTTTTTTTGTTTGTTTTGTTTTTTTTTGTGTCAAGGTTTCTCTGTGTAGCCCTGGGTATCCTGAACTTGCTCTGTAGACCGGGCTGCCCTCAAACTCGAGATCTGCCTGCCTCTGACTCCCCAAAGTGCTGGGATTAAAGATATGTGCCACCATGACCAGCTATTTTGAAGATTTCAATAATTAAAAGATGGAGTGGAAACTGTTGTTATATCGAAGAAGGGCACACATTTGAAATGACTGAGAATTAATGGCGTAAGTAATGACTTTCCCAGCCTTCCACAGTTCTCGTCTTCCTCCAATCTACTTCCTTACCATAAGATTCCAGTGGAAGGACTGCCTCACTGAGCCAGCTCTTCCTAGGCCAGGAAGTATGCTCACTGTCTCTGCTTCCTTCCCTCCCACTTGATAGCCATCCTAGACCCCAGGTGGTTGGTTTATGTTTCTCTTTTCGTCTAGGAAGCCTTCTTGCTGATTGCAGCCCATCCAGAACTGTATTAGTCAAAATCTCCTGTGATTAGCTTGGCTTGGCAGGGTTTGCTAATTTACTGTCTCCAAGCATATCGTTAAGAGCCTCGGCCACTCTTCCCTGTTTGTCTATTATTACTAGCTCAGTATTACAGTGATAATAAGGGAACTATTTTTAGATTGAGCGAGAGCTCAAAAATAGTGGCAGTTTCTTAGATCACAGTATTATTAAAAATGTGAACAATACTGCCACTGAGATGCTAGTCGTTAGCACAGAGCTGGGACCTTAGTGCTACACTTCAGGTGAGGACAAACAGGACAGCCTGAGAATTTTAGTCATGGGAGAAGGTGCTGAAGCTATTATCAACTGGGGAGGAATAGACCCATTGTGGTGGTTTGAATATGCTTGGCCCATGGGAAGTGGCACCCCTTGTTGGAGTAGGTGGGCCTTGTTGGAGGAAGTGAATCACTGTGGGGTGGGCTTTGAGGTCCTATGTTCAAGCTCTGCCTACTGCAGGAGAGAGCTTTTTCCTATCTGCCGTGGGAAGACAGTCTTCTCCTGGCCTTCAGATCAAGATGCAGAATACTTCTAGCTCCTTCTAGAGTATCATGTCTGGCCTAGACACTGCCATGTTTTCTGCCATGGTGATAATGGACTGAACCTCTGAAATTGTAAGCCAGCCTCAATTAAATGTCCTTTATCAAAGTTACCTTGGCCAGGGTCTCTTCACAGCAATGACACCCTAACTAAGACACCCATCTTAGGGACTCTTCATAAGAGGCAAGGCCCACCTGTGCACACAGCACATCCATGCTGAAGCCTCCTTTGTGCTTTACTAAATGCCAACCACTCTTACCCGCTGGCCCCCAAAACACGTGCAGGAGCAAATGGCTCCGAGATATTCCTTCTGCCACTGTTCTCCTACGTGGTAGGTCTTCCCGTCATCATAACACGTTGCTTCATCTGCATGTGGGCACAGATCAGAAATGGTTTTAAGACCAAGGACAACCATGTAGATTCAAGTTGATGCACCTGCCCTCAACCTGAACAAGCACAGGCCAAATCTCATCAACTTAGGTGAATCACAAATGTTCCAGAGCCTTGGTACAGTAGGCCAGATGGAAAGACTGAAGTCATATTTTAAAAACTGAGTCTATTAACGCTTCACTGCAGATGACCAAAATGCTCAGGTCATGAGAGTACTAAAGTTCTTGGACAGGACGTTCAGTCACGATTCACTTCTGAAGCAAGCTACTGACTTCCCAACCACAAGACTGACAAGCCCACCATGCCCATCCCATCCCGTAAATGAGTGTTTTGGCTCAGTTAGACTGTGGGAGTACGTAATGTTTCTAGAAACCATTGCTAGGATGACGTACGGGGATCACATTTGAATTCTCCCTTTCCGTTCCCGAGGCACGTGCAGCTCATCCGCTGGCCATTTTCACCCTGCGATCCCACTTCTCTCCAATCTTGTAATTCACACCGTTGTCATGGCACCATTCTGTAAGGTAGGGGCATCACAGGCAGAGAGTTACTCGTGTTCTGACCCACAGGATGGGCAGAACACTGGGACAGGACACGAATCCATATGGAGCAGGAAGTCCAAGATCACATTTCCTGTGATGAAGCATTTCTTCATCATAACATTTAATATTTTCCAGGCCAGTGTTAAGACTTAACACTACCACCAAAATCACTTCAGAGAACCAACCAGTGATTCATTTGGCTCCGTTTAAATTTTACAATTATGGAAAATTAAAAAATATGTTTTGGGTTTGCAGAGATTCTAGATACAAATAGTTTAATTAAATATTAAGGAGAGGCCAGGTGTGGTTACGAATGCCTTCACTCCTAGCACTATGGAGGCAGAGGCAGGCAATCTCTTGAGGCCAGCCTGGTCAACAAACTGAGTGCACCACAGCCAGGACTACACAGAGAAACTCTGTCTCATAAAACAATGACAAAAACAAACAAACAAACAGATTAAAGAGAGAACACTTGTTACCACCTGATTCATAAGAATGAAAAACAAACAAAATATAACAATCAACAAAATAATGACAAATGAGTGAATCAGGCTTGTACAAATAGATGAGTCCTGAGAAGTATCTTGTCACCGCGAGCTGTGTCTAACGTCATATTTAAGAAGCCCATTAACCACTAAGATTTATGCTAAACAGAGTTCACCTATGACACTCATACAGAGCAGTGGCTCTTCCAGTTTAACAATTCAGCCTTCCTTAAATCATAAGCAAATATATAAGGCAGTTATGACATTTTCAGCAAAGACGGTTGAGTCAAAGGTTCACAGGTAAAATTATTGTATACTTCCACATTTGCAATCTAGTACAGACTTATAAAAAAACCATGCAAACTTCAATGTAGTTCACTCTCTGAACTGAAAACCACGTGTCAATGCTGAATGTTTCCCCCCCCACGGATTCCAGCATGGTGGACTGCCCACTGGGCTCCACCCAGCTTCACATACTGAAACCACTTTCTGATTTTAAACTTTCAATCTGGATTTTTGCTATTTCATGTAAAGTAAAGGAAACTGTTAACAAAAAAACTTTTGAGATCTATTAAATATCATCCATGAAATATAAGATCTATAATTGTCCATAGCCTATGACTATGACATAAGATTAATACATAAAGACAAAAACCACATTAAGCCAATAATAATTATACCTCTACAAACAAAGAATAAATGGCTATATATTCCAAAACTAAATCTCTAGACACATAGATAATTCTTAGGGTAATTTTCACTAATAATTAAAAAAATTAAACCTCTTTAAAATTTGAAAATCGAATATTTTCCAGTGATAGTTGATCTTAACATTTTTTACATTTATTGATTTTCATTTATGTGTGCATATGTGTGTACATATGGGCATTAGTGTCCCACAGTGCATATGTAAAGGTCAAAGGACAATTTGTGGGATCTGGCACCATGTGGGTTCCAGGGATGGGATGCCTAGCTCACCAGCCCCAAACTAATACTTAAATGTTGAATGCATTACTGAGACATTTTCCTCTATACAAGCAATGTCTCGCTATCTGGGTTGTGAGGTGTGTGTGTGTGTGATGTGTGCATGTATTATAATGCAAGTATATCTGGTTATGCTGAGAAAGGCAATATTTGGGAGTATAAATGCTCACCTCTGTCCTTACTCAATACTAAAGATCTGAAAGGAATTTGGAGTTTCTGCCTGCCTGTCTCATAACTTCTCAATTAGACCAAACGCTAATGAGATTTTTAACTTAAATTTACATATACCTAAACATTTCAAAAAGCAAATATCACCACTACAAATATATTTTTAAGGAACAGTTGGATTAGTACACAACTCTTGAAATGCAGTCATATTCCACAAGTAAAATTTCCCATCATCCTTCTATGATGCAAAATGTTACTTTGAGTCAAACAGTATACTTCTGTTTGCATCATGTTTGGAAGAGCCCGTGTCTGCCAAACATGGCTCCGTGGCCAACTAGTGCGAACGCATGGCATGAGACCAGAAGAGATGGTAGAGTAAGTAGATGGAGAATGCAAGCTACTCACTAGATGAATCGCATCTGAAATGACCACTGCCAAAGCCCAAGCACTGGCATGTGAGCTTAAAGCCAGAGTCAGACAACCGCTCCCATTCCTCTCCAATCGCGTAATGGGAAACCGTGTAAGGGTCAAAGCATGAGTCGTCTGTAGGCTGGTTCAGGCCTTCGTTGACTATGAAGAAAAGGAGGAGAAAGGAAAAAAAGGAAAAGACATTTTATTGATGGTTATTGATGAAGAAACGGATGTACTGTATATTGTGACCTAATCTAGCACCACTAATAACACAGATGTTCTCATCAGCAACGCTTCGATGTAGCCCATGGGTCAAAGAATATCTTCCTTCATTCTCATCTTCTGTTTCAAATCATTCCTGGGATATCTGTTTCTCATGACATGAAACAAATGTTCAGACATTTTAACTAGCTAAGAACGTGGACAACGATGCTTCTCCAGGATAACCGAGTGTCAAGCAAATTAACATTTGTGTGCCTCTCTTTCCTCATCTATTACGGGGTTATAATATAATACCCCCATTTTGGGGGATCTTGTAAAGGCCACATGAAACCAAGAAATCAAAGCACTGGCCCATCATCATTATGCAGAAATTACTCACTAACTATTGTTAGTAATTAGTAATTATTGTTAGATACCATTCTTTGCTATAGTAAAAGTCTTAACATTTTAATATAACATTATAATGCAACCTTTACCTACATTGTAGCATTTCCTCTGCAAAAATAGTTTGAAAACCTAGATTCTTATGGTTACTGTAAAACTACATAAAACTAGATTCTTCAAGTAAGAGAAATCACCATGGTGCAGATGACTTAGGAATAAGTGAAAAAGCCTCAGTGGACTTCAAGATCTCACCCCTCTGGTTTAGAAGTTTGTATTTTTAGAATTATTTGAACAAACTAATCAAGGGCTGGAGAGGTAGCTCAGCGGTTAAGAGAAATGTCTGCTTTTCCAGAGAAACTAGCTTAGGTTCTCAGCATGCGCATTGTATCTCAAAGCTGTCTATAACAACTCTAGTCACAGGACATTGGATGTATCTCCTGTGTTCCATGGGCACCAAGCATGCATATTGTGCAGACATACGTATAGATAAAACATCAGTACCCATTTATAACAAATAAATAAGATATAATTTGCATAAAGTGCACACGGAGTTATTCTCTAAATATTAAATAAGCTAACTTACTATGACTTTAAATCTTATGTGTAGATAGCTTTTTTTTAATAGTGTAAAACTTAAAAGGGTAAATGCAATCAATATTTGAAATTCCTAATATTTCAAAACCCATCACTGTGAAAGAACTAAAAAGTCTAAAATGTTTTGAAACCAAGAGGACCTGGTAAGTAAGGCCACGGAGGGAATCAGGAGTCGGAAAGAGAACAAAGAGGCTGAAACTTTCATGGGGATTCAGTGTTTTAAACTATCTAGGAGTTAAAGGTCTGTTCTAACATCATGGAGCCTGACTACACAGCAGTTCCGGTCCAGCACACTATATACACACAGCATATTACACAGTAGGACTCTGTCTGAAACATAACCCTCCCTTCAAGAAAAGGATGTGGAAAACCACAAGACCCCTAGGCTTTTGAAAAAAATCCCTTTCAAGTGGCATTTACGAGGGAAACCACAAAAGGCAAATGCTAATTACTATGGATAGAACACAGAGGACCGTCCCACTTCTGCATTGCCACACACGCAACGTCTAAGTTTACGAGTGAACTGGCAGTCTTTTCTCAGAGGAAGGAGACTGAAAAGAAGTAAGTGGTCCTGCTCCCCAGAAGAAGTGGGAGTGAACTCTTACAGTGTAAGAAGACTGGGATCCACATCTCAGTCAGTCCCTCACTCAGGCTCCTTGGTGAATCTTTAGCTATTGCAACTTAAAAAGCCAAATGGCACACCACTGGCTTCAAAAGATTCTTCAGAGGATACACAAAAGAGTCAAGGTCATTCAACATTTATTAAGATTTTTCAGGATTAAATGTATTTAACCTTTACTAAGATGTTGCATGGTGGTCATTTAACCTTTATTAAGGTGCTGGATGGTGGTTTTTCATCTTTATGAAGATTTTGCATGGGAGACATTTAATCTTTACTAAGTTTGTATGATGTGCATTTAACCTTACATGTATATAAGATGACATATATATATATACACACACACACACACACACACACACAATACATGTGTGTGAGATGGCTCAGTAGTTAAGAGCACTGAGTAGTCCTACATGGTAATTACCAACCATCTGTAACTCCAGTTTCAGAGGCTCTGGCGCCCTCTTCTGGCCTCCATGGGTGTTGTATGCATATTGCACACAGACATACATGCAGGCAAAACACCCATACACATAACATTAAAATAAGTAAATCTAAAAAGACGAAAATAAAGAAGTATATAAAATTGAAATTTAGAATGGGGAGCTCTTTGGAAAGAAAGGGGCAATATTGGTAACATTTTACATTAGGAACAAAACCTAATCCATCATTTAACATTGTCAAGGAGGACTATTTATGGGTATTCTGTTTGGGTATAGGATGAGATAATAGTAAAAGGTACCAAGAAACCACTGCCTCTATTAACTGGATTCTCAATAGGAAGGGCAAAATGTATTAGACTAAAATATTAATGTCCCTCCCAGGCTCGGCATCCTGTCAATCATACACATGTGTGGGTATTACATAAGGGGACATTTCCGACTGTTGTGTAGTCTTATTTTCCTAAGTTCAAAGACAACCAGGAACAATAGAGCAAGCCTTCTCTGAGATGATCCAGCAAGAAGCATGTGCTGGAACAGGCCAGCAGTGTACCTACCAGTGTTGCCCACGGTAACAACCTCTTCCCGAACCTTGTGCCTCCTCTGGTTTTGCAGAGCCTCCACTATGATGTTGTAGGTGACCCCTCTGGTAAGGCCAGTCAGAGTTGCACTGGTAGAAGTTCCAGGAACTTGGAACTATATATCCAAAACAGGGAGAAAGCATTACAATGAGAAATAGGCATTATCATTACAATGATAACTTCCCTAGTCTATAAGTAATCCCCCGCTCCCATTTAAAAATGACAAAGGGAGAGAACAGGTATATATGATTCCTACCCAGTCAAGATGAGATATTAAATGAGTGTAAACAACCATCATTTTGGGGCTGGGGAGATGGCTCAGTTAAAAACACTGACTGCTCTTCTAGAGGACCTGGGTTCAACTCCCAGCACCCACATGGCAGCTCACAATTGCCTGTAACTCCAGTTCCATGGCTTCTGACATCCTCAAACTGACATACATGCAGACAAAACATCAATGTACATAAAAAATTATTAAAAGAGTAATTAAAAAAAAAGAACCATTATTTCTGCTAGATTTTTCTACCTAGATGTTCCACGAGTCCCAGAAACCCTCAGCTATACCAACCTCCTCTGAATCTTGTGGGCACTAGAACTCTTGGCAAAACCCCCTTCATAAATATGAGCACCACAGATGGACAGCACGTGCCATGCAAGTTGCCAACACAGTAGAACTTGGGTTTTCCTAAAATACTGGCACATCCCCAGACTGAAGTTTCTAAGCTAATAAATGTCCTATGGTACAGTCAATTTTAAAATTTCTGCCACTTTCTAAAAATAATACAATAAAAATTGATTCTAGCACCTGTGGGACAAATTAAAGAAGAGAGTTTTGGAGAATCAATCTCTTATAACAGCTGGTACCCAAAGCTTCACCTAGTCTTGACACATAACAGATAATGTGACTCTTCAAGGACAGACACCAAGGGTAGCATTTCAAACTTCATATAAATTACTTTTCCTTTTCTTCCTAAGATCATTGTTTTATCCATCTCACTAAGTAGTCTCCAGTGTATGACAATAATAAAAATAATTTTACTTTTTTTACTGAGTCAAGTTCAGTGATGCTCTCTGAGTCACAATGAGAAAACAGTCAAACAACCCCCAACCAGAGTTATAGCATCTGTCCTGGGAGGGCAGGCATCTGACATGAAGTTTTGGTTTTGCTTCTGGATGACACAGTTACATAGAGAGATACCTGCAAGGGCTGTAATATACCTGTAAGGGCTCTTCGTCGGTGCCAACAGGTTGGCATGAAATGATGTACTCAGAACTCTCCTGGAATGGCGTCCAAGAGATGGTTGTCTGAGAGAGAGCTTCTTGTCCTGTAGAGGCATTTGGATTGAGCCCCGGAACATGAGGGTAGAGGTGGTAGTCTACGTCTCCCCTGGGAACATGACCGATTTGAACCTCCTCATCTACATTCGGCAGGTATGGTCTTGGCCTAAGCCTGACGGGGGTGGCCGCAGTGGGTGGCGTAGTCCGCCTAAAGCCATGTTCCTCAAAGATCATTTGTTGACCAACACTGGGTTGTTGGTGGGTTGTGCCAGGAAGCTGAATACCATTTTCGGTGTCATACCCAGGGTTGGTGATGAAGGGGGTCTTTTGAACTGTAGAGGGAACATCCAAGATCTCTGGTCCATGAAGATTGGGGTGTGGTAGGGTAACCAGTTGGGGAAGCTCATCTAGCCAAGAGAGGTTAGAGCCAAAAAAGCAAAGCGCGTTAAGCTCAAAGAAGAAGCAACCAATCGCCATCAATCCAGGCAACAACTGGATATCAATCAACTCGATCAATGCTCCCAGACAACCAGCGGTTCTCAGATCACAAAACACTCTATAGAAAGAAATCTTGATTTTTTTTTTTTCCTCACAGATTTCTTTATAGTTTAGATGGGGGGAAAAATGTTAGTATAAATTCTCATACAGACAAAGCTTTGAACCGCTGAGCCCCACAGACAGAAAGCCGACTCTGCTCCAATTAAGCCTTTGCAACTAACTGAAATAGTTGAAGTTCAGGAATCAAATAATAAATAAATCAGGACAAATCAGAAAGGCTTTACTCCCACCATTAAAAAGCTCCCCCCAACCTCCAATTCAAACTATCTAGTTTGAGTTTCTCCAAGGTAAAAAGAGGCTTAAGGTTGTAGAAAAATAAATAAACCAGATATTTTTAGAGCATGTTAGGTGATTCGTGCCAAATAGTACAATATATAAGCCATTCTGCTAGGAAAAAAAAAATCCATGAGAGATGTGTCGAAACGTAGAGAACTTCACCCTGCAAAGCAACCACTGTTATGAGTCTTTACCTGTCTTTTTCCTCCCAATCAAGGGTTCACTCTTCTGATTGTTCTTCAGGGCAATGACGTAGATGGTGTACTCGGTTCCTGGCTCTAGACCTGATGGGAAACACAGCCATTTCATTACGTTGCCAGGCATGGCCAGTTATTGGCTCAGCAGAGGATACTGGAAAGCAAGTATTCCTCTCAGCTGTCTGTGAAGTCTTAAAGAAGGGGGATATCAGCTTCACTTCTCGCTCACCTACACTGCGCACCCAAAGGCCACTCGGCCGGGTGATCATCTTACAACCTCAGCTGACACTTGAATGAGCAGTTTCATGGTAAACTTTCTAGAAGATTCTTTCAGCCTATAGATAAACTATACAGTAGTCCACCAGTGGAATATACATTTGGGAGAGATCATCAGAGACTTCAGACTTCTATTTAGGCCTAATCATGGACAGCTGTCAGTGACAGAGCAAAAATCAGGAAATCTCCTGCTTAAGCCTTCCCATACCAGACTCTTATTTTCTTGTTCCATAAATATAACAAAGAAGCTGTGATCTCCTGATACCTCTGTGTTTTAGGGACTTCAACATCCAGGAGATACTATATATACAATTTATCTTATTTGGGGGGAGGGTGGCAAAAATAATGAAGAATTTACATCAGAGAGTCATACACCATAGCTGTGTCACATGACGGCACTGAAATTACATGCTCAGTCACTCAAACCTCTTGAGAACACTACTGTCCCTAAAAAGAACATCTAGAGTCTGGGCACCTCATTCTCACGAAATAGTATCAAAGACACAACTGGGGAGTATTATAGATTTGGGGTATCTATAATTAAAGGGGAAAAAAAATCATAGCAGGGAAGCAATACCAGTGATGGTGGCCTCTGTGACACCAGGGCGGGGCCGAGGGACCACTTCTCTGGGAGGGGATCCAGGCTTCTCATACTTGATAATGTAGCCAGTAATCCTGGCACGAGGTGCCTGCCATGATACCAGCAAGGAGTTGGGTGTGGTGGTCAGGAAACGCAGGTTGGAGGGCGCATCGATGGCTGAAAGGCAAGCAAAGTGACACCTTAGAAAATGAATGGCCAGGAAACTAATCTTACAGTTGTGCCTAGCGAACAGAGGAGGAAGAGAACCCGAGAGTCTCGGGAGCTAGAACATGGAAATCCCAGCTCCCTAGCTGTTTCGAAAGTTTCCACGGCTGATTACAATATGCACTAGTTGACATTTCCTCCATAGAAAGCGTAGTTACCGGTGGAGGCGTCGATGGTCACAGGAGAGCTTCGGGCATTGTCGTTCAGAGTGTACAGGTGGATCTTGTAGTCAGTGCCTGGCTGTAAACCTGGAAGTTAAAAAGACACACCTTTCCAATCCATTCTTACTCTACTCGGTGACTTCTCATGCTTGCAGACAATTTCCTTGACTCCTATACCATGCCAGAAACAGTTCACAGGGGAAGCATAAAGTGCTTCACGGTGTGGACAGGTCACTATAATGAGAAGCCCATTTCAAAAGCAGTTCACTCATATCCTGATACTGAATCGTCTCTGATTACAGCTTCCATCTTTATTATATGTAGTGCTGTTTGTAACTATAAATTTTATTATGTTTTTTAAAACCTGGGCATGCTAATGCTAAGAACTATGTGTTACTATTTTATATCTTTATGTTCTCTGTATTAAGTTTTTTTTTTTTTTAAAAAATAGGGCTTTACTACATCTGGTCTCAAACTCACATCCCCCTGCCTCAGACTACAGGTATGCAGATTTTCATTAAACAATAATGAGCGTTTTATGAAACAATGAATTGGATGAATGAGATTTATAGGTCAAACTCAAGATCATGGAATGGTGATCACATTCTTAATACTAGACCCAGAATATCTAACAAGCCAGTTTATCCTGCAGGGGCATACACAGGCAGACTACCAAGTGCACTGACCTGTAATAGTATAGCTTCTGACATCCGGGCTGATGGTCCTCTGAACTGGGGTCTGGCCATTGGCTGGAATGGCATCGACTTGGAAGCCAGAGATTGTCTCTGTCTTAGTTCTCCAGCTAATAGTGATGGTGGTCTCTGTAGCGTCCGTCACACGGGCCCTTCTTGGAGGGCTGACATCTGTGTAGGAGCAGAGCTAGAGATTAATGCACGTTTGGCTCATATATGTAAGGTTCTGATATTTTAAACTGAGCCTTCATTACACAAATACATCCACTTGGGGAAATATGCCATCTAGTAATATGTAGGTTACGCCCTTTGACATCAGAAAGATAGGTTAACGGTACTGAGGAGGTACTGAGGAAATACGAAAATGTTCACTTCTCAGGTCTTTCCTTTGAAGAGATGGAAAAGTTTTCTAAATACTATCAATAGTTCCCAGGGCTGACTCTCTAGTGTCTAGAAATATATCAAACAAGAGTCACAATGATTAATTGACTAATATGTGAGACTGTATGGTAGGAATGATAATATAGACAATTAGTAATAATGTATAGGTGACTGGTATCCTGTCATTTCTATAAGGTTTCACGTGTTAATCATTCTATAGGTGAGTAAACATCAATAGACTAGACCACAGACCTAATTTAACCTCATATTTCCTGTGTCAGAAGAACACACTGAACTCTACGAATACTGACCCTCACCAGAACAGTGTAAACCAGCTGTGAGTTCTAACCCACCACACCAACACAACACAGGGACGTGATTCCATTTCGGTTCCAGCGGGCCATTTTCTGGATGGCATACACAAAGCGGGTTCCCGAAATGATAAGCTGTTCTATGAATTTCCAAATTCTATGGTTTAAGTATTTAAAAATCTTTTATTTTCACTTACACTCAGGGTCTGTCAGTATTAAATCACTGGATTACTCACTCTCCAGAGTTGTGACGACTCCCTGAGCTGGTCTGCTTGTCAGTGTGTCCTTGAGAGCATAGACACTGACTTCATATTTGGTGGCCACCTGGAAAGAAGGATATGAGACGCTTTGGCGACGGTGTTGCATGAAGCCTGGAGTTCTACCAAAGCGTTAGAGAAATGCAGTGATTATAAAAGACCATCTGCATACCCAGCAAACCCCAACACTCCCGGTTCCCAGAGCAACCTCACTTTTCCCTATGATTGACAACACATTTAAATTAAGTGAATTTTAAAATGTTCTCAGGGGTTAAGTCCAAGCAATCCACAAGTGGTAGTAAAAAAGAATAAGAAAAAAATCAGTATTAGATTTTTTTTTTTTTTTTGCCTTTATGATCTGACAGGTGTAGAACATGTTTTGCTTTTTTTTGATCACAGAAAAGCAAGAGAAAGTTTCTATTCTATCTCTGATCTCTCTTCTGCTGCCTCCCTTGGAACTGGTCTTGTGGTAAGATATGCATTAAGCCCTTATAGGGATCTTAGCTAATTTCTGCATGGCTAGAAAGTTTTAAATATTATTTGCTTGCTTGTTTGAGGCAGGGTTTGTGTGTGTGTGTGTGTGTGTGTGTGTGTGTGTGTATGTGTGTGTATCTCTGGCTGTCCTGGAACTCACTCTGTAGACCAGGCTGGCCTCGAACTCAAGAGATCCACCGCTTATTATGCCTCCCAGAATTGAAGCACACCTGGCTGATTTTCAAAAGTTTTAATGAGGATACTGCCAAGTTACATTGGTACTAACTGGAGAATGCTTCTTGCCAAGGAAACACAACTCATAAAAACCATAAACTCAGTCAGAGTGGATATATAAATTGCTCCCCACAGAATACCACTTTTAAAAAAAAAAAAAAAAGCAGAATACTTCTGTCAAAGACCTGCATGAAATCCAAAGCTATTTACACAATTCTAATCCAATAGTCATCTTAGTTTATCTAGAAAATTCTACCTCAACATAAAAGAATTCTATTGTATACGTTTGTGACAAACTTATTTGATGGTAGAAGGAAAGCACATTAGGTTTATTATGAGATTGCACCTGATAAACTCTACCAAATGACCTACTTCCTTGCTCTACAGACGGAAGCTCACTTCTTACCATGAGCCCTGTTACAATCACCGATGAGCTGTCTGGAGAAAGGTTGATTTCTTTCATTGGTCCTGTCTTCTCCTTCGGGGTCACCCGCACTCGGTAGCCAGTGAGCTGAACACTGGGTGCTGTCCACTGGGCAGTCAAGCTGGTGGGTGTCACCTGAGTGAACTTCAGATTGGTTGGCGCAGGGATGGCTGTCAGGATGGTCATTGGTTAAAAGGTTATCTTATAGGGAATGAGGAAAAGGGAAATGAAGCAAATTTTTAAATGGAGAATGGATTGTTCTTGTAGGGACTGGTGGACTCTCTGGCCCAGCAGAGAGTCAGCACAAACAAGTAATAAAAACGGAGACACGAGATGAGTGTTTTATACTGGCAATTCTCAGAACCACTGGAAATACCTAGGTAAATGCCAGGACTCCAAGAGACTTTGGGTCTTACCCCCCTACTCCTTTAGAAGCCAAGAGTTGAATTCCCTTATTAGTCATTAGAATTGATTTTTTTTTCATTTGTATGAAAAAAAATAAGCAATGGCCCCTTTTTCTATATAAATTATCTTTGTATGGGAAACCATTTCACAGAGTATTCCATCCAAGAGATAGAATTGTTTTTATTGTCTCTTTTATTTGGACCCCACGGCAGATATCACTGCGAAATTTGAAGTATTCTCTGCGGCGCAGCATAAGAAGAAAATTGGTTCACAATAGAGGCAAGAAAGAGAAGCAGAGAGCAGTAACACAGACTGTCACCTCTATATGCTTTGAGCATTCCAACCATGCTCCAGAAGGAAAGCACAAGAGGATAAAGGATTGTAGGAAGCACTTGTCGTAAGGACTCTGTCCTGTGCATCTGAATCCTAATCCTTTAAGCAAATGAAGCCCCAGCGCGATAACTAGCAAGGGGAGATCTTACCCACGTGTTTGTTCTTTGATCATGTTGCGAGAAAATGCCTGGCTTAGGGTCAATTCTCAGAGTAAGTTCTATGATTCTAGACTTCTTTCCTTCATATGTGGAGAGAGAGGGTCACCACAGAGGTGTGTCACTTAGGAAATAATCCACAATTTAGTATCTTCAAAGGTCTTGCTTTATAACCTTTAAATATATGTATTTAATATATTTGCACATCTATGCTTAGCTACTTTAAATTTCTCATTATTAGACTTAGTTAACTAAGTATCACCTGACTTTCACTGTTTGCTACCATTCCTCATTAAAGAGGGCCCTCCCTAAGACTTTGAGGGCATTTTTCTAGTCTCCCTTACATGGAAATCAATAGCCCAGTAAAGTATAATGTCAGCAAGGCATAAAGCCACTGCTCCCATAAGCACCCAGGTGGTGCGGTTAACGATATACCTGTGGACTGGATTCCAATCAGGGGCTGGCTCTCCATATCATCGTGCAGGGCAACCACACTGACTGTGTATTCAGAGCCCGGCCTGAGGCCCTGCAGCTCTGCAGTGTCGTCTTCACCATCAGGTGCAGGGAAAAGCTCATGGATTCCATCCTCAGGGCTTGAGTAGGTCACCCTGTACCTGGAAACTTGCCCCTGTGGGCTTTCCAAGCAATTTTGATGGAATCGACATCCACATCAGTGAATGCCAGTCCTTTAGGGCGATCAATGTCTGTTAGGCAAATTAATGGTAAGAGGTTATGTGAAAAGCAAGTTGTGAAACAAGCATATTTTTATACCATGCAAAGCAGTTCTGCAGATACCATTTTCTTTGATGAATTAAATTCCAATTATCACACTATTAAAACAGAAAGTTACTTGACATTTCCTTAAGAGGCTTTTTTTTTTTTTTTTTTTTTTTTTTTGAGGTTTAGCGTATGCAGTGTCACAGTTACTTATTAAAACAAGGTGTGTGTGAGGTATATAGACACCCTGAAAAAAAAAATCTCCACAAAGGAAATTTATTTGTATCAATTTAAAGATATTCTAGATTTGATTCTGCAATGTGATGTTAGTCTCAAGGACCTGGATTTTCTATATCTTGGAAATGGTAAAGTTGATTTTTCAAGCCATAAATCCATCTTAGATTCCTTTTCCCCTCCTCTATTAAGTCTTTATATTCAAAGGCTGAGCCAGCCATAGTCCTTCAAACATAACCACTTCTTGGGGCATACTACAGTCAACGGTACCATCCAGTCATAGAAAAAGTAGGTCCTGGAGAAATATTTCATAGATTTGCTAAAAGCAAATAAGATTTTGCTGAGGCTATTTAAGCGAAGGCGATTCAAAGCACAGCAGCCATTGATGGCAACACTACAGTGATTTTTCCTGCAAGCTCGCTGTGGCACCAAGAAGAAAAAAAATGTTGGCCAAGGGCTCATCTTAAGATATGAGCCAGCTGACACACTGTCTTTCCCTGTATACAATGGCATGAGATATGCAGGGGGGGGTGGGGCATCAGGACACCCAAGAACAGTATGACTTTGGAAGTAGAAACCGAGAATTGGTTACGTACTGGTTACTGCAGTTTGAACCAGAGGCTGGCTTTCTCCATTCCGGTTCTGGGCATAGACACTAACCACATACTCCACTGTGGGTTGCAAACCTTCAATGGTCATTTCTGTTTGATCTGAAAACAAAGGAGAAGCAATTGCAGGTCTATAGAGCCACCCGAGCCACTCCCGAGAGCTCAATGAAAAGCAGGTGCTGAGCCTATGATTTTCATTTGCAGAGTAATCATGAAACACCCACTTCACTCGGGAGAATCAGATGCCTGTTTCCTCTCAGGAAAACGTGTTCATTGGTAACAAAACTGGGAATGGGGAGCATGGCTTAGATGGCAGAATGCTCTTCCCATAGACAAACCCAGGCTTCGATACTCAGCAGCACAGTAAGCTGTTTGCCTATAGTACTAACACTTAGGAATACAGACAAGAAGATCAGAAGTTAACATCATCCTTGCCTATGTGGTGCAGTCAAGGCCAGCACAGACTTCAGGAGATCCTGTCTCAAAAAAAATTATTTAGCATACCACAGTAAAATCACATTCAAGAATAAGGTTTACAACTTAGCATGAGGCCCCCCCCCCAAATTAATGAGGCTATTCTTGAAAAAAAGAAAGAAATTAAATTGATCTTAAGAAACTGCCTTGAGATCATACATCTTGCAAGCCATTTTATGTAATAAGAACAGCACATCTAGAAGGATCTGCTACATCAGTGCATCCTTCTCTTCCTAGTGACTAAGGATTTAAACAGTCCATATTACTACACAAGACAGTATAAAGAAATTAAGACCTGAAGTACATGAATACTAACTTGTCCGCTGAACTGAGCTGGCAACAGTCTATGAATGGGAGCACCATACACACACCACATAGGACACTCACTCCAAATGGAAACTTCTGAGCTCCTACCATGTTTGTCTTGCTAGGTGTGCCATTCTGGTTATTCTTACCTGGACTGGCAGTTTTAGTTTTTGATGGTCCTAGGCCATTTTTGGGAGTGGTGGTCACTCTGTAACCTGTCACAGGAGAAGTTGAAGGCAGCCACCTGACACTGATGCTGTTGTCCTGGACATCCGTCACCTGCATCTGGGATGGCTTGTCAATTTCTGTAAGTACAAAAGAAAGCAGTGACGTCCCAGTCCTTGGGGGGCAGAACAGGACAAGCCCTGGCCTTTAGTTCTAGTGTGTATGCAAATGATCGTTTGCTTCTATTAATGTATTGCAGATATTTCTTTTGACAAGAATAAAGGGGTTAGCTTGAAGAAGGGAAGCCATGCGTCCAGACACTATTACAACTATTTGCAACCTGATTCTTTGATGCCACAAACAAAGCACTACATCTCAGGCAGGTCTTTGTCTTAGTTAACCCATCCAGTCATTTTCTACAAGTATTTATGAATGTCCCCTATGTCTATGGCAGACACATGGCTGTAGCAGTTTCAAACACAGACAAAAAATGTCTGCTCTTGAGGTCTTCTTTGTACATTTGTCTCAAGATTCTATTACTTGTAGGTGCTATTAGCTACAGGCTTTTGTTTTATTAAGAAAAATAAATCAGGGTCGAGGGTGTAGTTCAGTGATACACACTTGTTTTTTTATATATATAAATAAATTATATATATATGAATATGAGATGCTGGGCTGGTTTTGATCCCCAGCACCACATAAAACTAAAGAAAAATCAATTGCACAGTGAAGAAAATACCTTGGAAGAATACTGGGATAACCATGTTAAAATAACCCTGTGTTACCCAGAAGAGAAATCTGTACCTGTTTGATAATTGATGGAAACTGGCTTGCTGCTTGCTGGACTGTCCCCACGGCCAGTGACAGCATACAGGGTGATGGTGTAATCTGCTCCTGGTTTAATGTTGTTGATGGTGGCTGTGGACTTGCTTCCGGGCACAGTGAACTCCTGGACAGGGCTATTTCCTCCTGTACGAAAGGAGTTAGCAGAGAATTTGAGGAGCTAGGAGTGACTCCAATATTATTAACACATCGAAAGCGGTATGTAAATCACTGCAGCGTGCAGGCTCCCTCATAAGGAGTGGCTGCTTTAACCCAGCCTGAACAGGCAAGTATATTGATGTGTGTAGTAAGCCCTGATAAGTATATAAAACCAGAAGACTCGAGCTAATGTCATTTTAACATCCCTGGGTTAAAATGTCACTGAGTTGTAGATTAACAGGCAAAAGGTGAAGAAATCCTCAGGAATGAGCTCCTATTTGATAATAATATACCAAGTAGTCAGCCCTGAAATCGTCCATGTAAGCAATACTAAACAGACTCAGGAGGTTGGATTTATACATATTTGTTGGATGTGCATGCACTGGTGTGTGTGTGTGTGTGTGTCTAACAGTAAGACACAGAGGCCAAGAAATTGGGAAGGAGTGGTGGGAGAGGGGCGTAGGACAGTTTGGAAGAGGAAAGGGAAAGAGGAAATGATGTAATTATATTTTAATTATTTTAAATTAAATAGAAAAGGGGACAAGAATGTGGCTCACTCAACCTAAAATGGAATGAAGGACATTCTTTACAAAAGTGTTAACAGAATTTGTTAAATACAGAGAACAATGAAAAGAAAAAAATAGTTGAGAATTACCAATGATGATATTTGTGAATATATAAACTTTTTTTCTCAAAGTTCTGTTTCCCACCCTAGCTGCAGTGTATAAACAACCTTTAAACCTCATCTTATAATCAACTAAACGAGCTCCCATGCATTTTTGGACAGAAGAAAAGAGATTTTCTAAATGGGCCTGCTAGCATTTACTCTTCTACCCACGGTTAGATTTCCAAGTTACCGACCCAGACCCTGATCCCTAAGAGGGAAACGAGCCACGGTGAACAGACCTGTCTCTCCGTAGGTGATTCTGTAATAGCGCACAGAGACGGCGGGGGGTTCCCAACTGATGAGCAGGCTGGTGGGGGTAGAAGCGATGACCTCCAGATCTCTCGGAATATCAGAAACTAGAAAAATCACAGGGAAATTTCACATCTGTAGCTTCCAAAGAAAGCTCAGATTCACTCATTGTCTTTTCCTAGATAACTATTACATTTCCTTCATTAAAAAAAAAATATCTAAATGTACACTGAATTAGCAGAATTAAAATCTATGGAGAGGTCAAGGGAAGGGCCTAGGGAAACCATTCAAATTGTGAATTCTTTTTCCTCACCATTTTCTTTGGAAAATAATTTAAATCACAGAAGTTATAAAAACTACAGCGGCACTCACCCATGCACTTTTTTTTTTTTTTTCTTTTGCTTTTTTGAGACAGGCTTTCTCTGTGTTAACAGCCCTATCTGTCCTGGAACTCGCTTTGTAGACCAAGCTGGCCTGGAACTCACAGAGATCCCACCCCTGCACCCTTAACTATGTGCTATTTGGAAACAGTGGTCATACACACCCCTATTCATTGCTAAACTACAGATTGTTCTGATAACAGGTCTTCCAGTCATTGTCACTGAAAATATACCTGTGTTTAAAGACAAAATCTAGGGTTTGACTCACGCCACACCAAGCACTCTACCACTACACTACGTCCATAGCTCCCCTTTAAAAAAACTTATTTATTTTGAGACAAGGCCTCATTGAACTGTATAGACTAATTTGGACTCACAGCAGCCCAAGAAGGCCTTCCTGCCCCAGCCTAAGTATCTGTGCTACCAAGCCCATCTAAAAAAACAAACAAACAAATAAACAAACAAAAAACAAATCGTAGGTTTATAATATCTTTGGTACCATATTATGTTTTTGAATGAAACCGTCTTAAAAACGGTAAATGTCCAAGCTGGGGGTAGTAGCTCAGGCCTGTAACTCCAGCACACAGAAGTCAAGGCAAAGTATCTTAGATAAGCCTGGGCTACAAAGCCAGTTCTGGGTCAGTCTGGGCTCTGAGACTCTCCCAAAACATCATAAATAAAAACTGACCAGCAAAAACACCAGAGCAAAGCCGAATCAGATGACAATTTCTTAGAGGAAAAAAAAATATTTTTTTAAATGTAATCTTGGAGATCTTTTTGCCACAGTCTATCGTTGCCCTCTTCCCCTTTTTTTTATTGAGATAGAGTCTCATTGTGTTGCTCTGGCTGGTCTGAACTCACTCTGTAAAGATCTACCTGCCTCTGCCTCCTGAGTGCTGCCATCAAAGGCGTGCATGCATCCCAGCGCCTGGCTCCATCATGCTCTTTGTGTACCTCCTGCCACGATCTACTTTCCAAGTGATGCAGACAAGGGTGGCATGAAGCCTTCTCATGGCCTACACCAAACCATACAAAGTCCATACCATGGGATCTCTTTGCAGATTAAAGAACAAAATTACCTGTCGATTGCTGGCCAATCAGTGGGGGGCTCTCCTCTCTGCCATTAACAGCAATGATGCTGACAACGTACTCTGTGCCCGGATTAAGGTTGGTGAGGGTGATGGAATTCCTGGAGGGCGGCACTCGATCTTGCCTGGGTCTTCCGGCAGAATGTTCGGCATGATGGCGGATTATGTAGCCCGTGATGGGGGCCCGAGGAGCCACCCAGTGGACGTGAATGAGTTGGCGGTGATATCAGAAGAATCAAAACCAGTTGGGGAATCAAGACCTGTTTTTTCCATCCAAAGAGGAGAGCAAAAGACAACAACCACCAGCTTAGACATCGAGGACGATATGGGGTAGGCAAGACCCTGTTATACGATACTGCTAGTTGGCCATAATCACTTACACATGCATTTCTTTTTTTTCTTTTTCAACATAACTGAAACAATATATAAAATTATAGTCGATTTCTACATTTACCAAAATACTGATTATCTTCAAGCTTTAGCATTGTTCTGGGTAGTTTTGTATCAACTTGACACAAGCTAATTTAAGAGGAAGAAATCTTTAATTAAGAAAATGCCTCTATAAGATCAAGGCAAACTTGTAGGGCTTTTTCTTTATTAGTGATTCACAGAGGAGGGTCCAGCCCATTGGGTTCTATAAGAAAGCAGGCTGAGGAAGCCACGGGAAGCAAGCCA
Source organism: Mastomys natalensis (assembly GCA_021653895.1). Lineage (NCBI taxonomy): Eukaryota > Metazoa > Chordata > Mammalia > Rodentia > Muridae > Mastomys > Mastomys natalensis. The sequence goes on along the minus strand of JAJTUV010002134.1, from coordinate 472,261 downwards.
GTAAGCAGCACCCCTCCATGGCCTCTGCATCAGCTCCCGCCTCCAGGTTCCTGCCCTGCTTGAGTTCTTGTCCTGACTTCCTTCAGTGATGGACCACAGTGTGGAAGTGTAAGCGGAAAAAACCCTTCCCTCCCCAGTTTGCTATGGATCATGGTGTTTCCACCACAACAGCCCTAACTAGGACCAGAACCCAGTGAAATTCACAAGGAACCGAGGGAACTCCATTGTTATGTAATACAAAGTGACATTATTATGTTAAACAAAGCAATCCAGTCTCAGAAAGACAAATAAAGTCAAGTTTTCTGGTATGTGGATCCTAGATTTTAATTTTTCATATGTGTGTACGGAGCATCTACATGTGTGTGCGGAGCATCTACGTGTGTGTGCAGAGCACAGGTCCTGAAACTAGAAAAGAGAATGTGGGGAGAAAAGAAGATGCCTTCAGGGAGAGAGGTGAAAAGGGACATAGGTGACAAGGTGACATGAGTATATTACTACAGGGAGGAAGGGAACCAGGAAAGGTGGCAGGGGGATAAAGGGAGGAACGGAAGAGGAAGATCAACAGGCATGTGAAAATACCACAGCAAAAACCACTCTATGATAACTAGAATTCATTAATAATAATAATTAATAAAAAGTAATTTACCAACACCACAAAAGGTGGAGACGCATCTATCGACTCAACCTATCATTTTGTTGTTAAAGTTGGAAGCTGAGCGCTGCCAACACGGCTCACCTGTTTTCTGTCTTCCTCGGAGAGGGATGCTCTCGTGTTGCTCGTAGACGCTGGAGACACTCACTAGGTATTCGGTCCCAGGCAGGAGATCTGAAGAGGCAAGTGGGATTGGCTTTAAACTTGAGAGCATGAGAAAGCACCGCACTCCCTGGACTACTTCATCTGATTAAATATCCAAGCATTCAGTCGCATAGCCTACCTGTAGCTAAATGAGCATCTACGTTTGGAAATAATCTGTAAGTAAGGGACACTTTGTCCTGTGTCTCTGTAAGCCCCTCAGTTCCGCATGTATAAACGGAACCCAGTCAGGTGTAAACACGGGCATTAATATCTCTTTCATCCATTTGAAAGGGCATCTGTGGGGGCCACTGATGAAAGTTTTGTGGGAGTCCACATTACCTCTACCCGTCACAGCCACCTTATGAGGTGGCCGGCAGCTTCCGTGCTATGCAATGTTAAGATGTATAGATGGACAAAATTTGACGTGTATCCTTGTGGGGCCATCAACGTATTCAAGACAATGAACATATCCAGTGCCCCTGGGTTCACTACACTGCCCCAAACTGCTTAATCTTTAAAATAGTGTAATAATGACTTCGCTAAGGGGTAATTCCTTTGGCTTCATAGCATTAGGATTCTTAAGACACATAATTAACATTTGACAGGGTTTGGCTAAATGGGTACCAACATGTGACTTGGGGGTCTAGTATATTGGACAATATGGTTCCTGCTGACTGGACAGAAATGAGCTTGAGGCCCCAATCAAGTTAAGTATCTGGATACTCTGGTCCTTAGCCACAAAGCGAGGAAGAAAACCAGTCATGCTGCCTCTTTGTATTTCACTTTCCTAGACACACTGAAAGGGAAAGGATGTTTTGGGAATGTATCTAAATGTAACTACGTTCCTCTCCTGTGGAACCTGTGTACTTATACATCTTCCTACAACACTGCAACCTCTTGTTCTCTTCAATTCAGAATATCCTCTTCCAGTAGGACCCGGGATGAGACAATTTCTATAAATTTCTATTAAATGACAGTTGTTTTCTAAACTTCAGGCTTCAGGGAAATGGTGCAAACAGATGTTTTCTGAATTATGGACTAAACTTCTGCCTCTCTCCACATAAAACTGATTCTATGTTCTTTAATGCTAAATAGACGACTGCTGGTGGCAGGTATCACACAAGAAGGGACAATAAACCAGACAGGCTGACCCCCATTTGCTTCCTCTTTCCTTCATTACAGAATTCATTCGGGAGTCACTTGTTTCCTGTGTACTTATGTGGAAGCAGAAAGGGTTTGACACCTTGGCGCTTCACAGACGGTACTTTCCACTACGATTTGTAGCAATCAAAGGTTTGCCACTCCAGCAGAATCATTCCATCTTTCACAGTTTACAGAGCTGCCTGTTGAACCTGGAGGGTGTGTCTCTCTGTTACAGGTCTCCTTTCTCTTAGGTGTCCCTCCGTGAGAATTCGGAATCCATTCGTGGTGCTCCAGTTAAGTCTCTACTGAACGAGTTACGTTTGAGGGCTTACTTGTTAGGACCACGGCGTTATCTGAAGGTGAAATGGACAACTCTGCAACGTCCTCCTCATTCTTCACAGGTGAGTAGCGCACCAAGAGGTTGGTCAGCTCGATGGATGGAGGCGGGGCCCAAGTGACCCGCATAGTGTCTGGACCAATATTGGTGAATCGCAGATCCGTGGGAGGAGGGACAGCTGATTTCAAATAAGGAGGATTGAGTTAATGCGATTTTAAAGTCAAAGCTAAAAAAAAAAAAATAGCTGAAAAGGTAAAAACCAGTATTTCATGCAGAAAAGAAACAGTTACAATCATGCAAACAGTCTAATGTAACCTAATCTAAATCATGATATGCTACTGTTAAAAATAAATAAATAAAAAACACTATAGAGAATACTGTTAGGCCCCTTTAACCTTTCTGCCATGATCAATGCATTTTAAGGAATTTTCATCTACTTTCAAACAGGTTGGCTTTTTATTGTGGTCGTTATTGCTGTTTTAGTATGTCAAGTACCACAGGAGATTTTTATCCCAGGCTGAAGAGGCTTAAGTTGCCACACAGCAAAGAAACATAGCAACACTTTTCAACGAAACACATGCACGCAGACAAAAAGACAAGGGGTCCTCAGTTTCCCCGGAGTGAGGTTCTACACACTACTGCATTGCCGTAATTCCATTCAGTGAACTCTACTTACAAGTGAGGGTGCATGCACAGTGGTTCTCAGCAGTGTTTCTTACCATGCAGGGCAGAGAACCTTTAAGATGTTGCATGCTCGTCTCTAGACTGTGGTTAAAGAGGAGTTTCTTTACCCTGTGTATAAGCAGCACTATCCAGAAAGCCCTGACTCACTGTCTTCTAACCTCGAGAACTCTTCTCCTGTTCCACCCTAATTTTGGGGGGTGTTTTATTAGCTAAAAAGAGCACAAGATCTTATCAAAAGGTAAGAGGAGAAAGCACACAGCGGTGCATTTTGGAGGCGTGTCTAGTATAAATGGATGCTCGTCATCCGGTTTGACAGTCATACTTAAAAAAAAAAACCTCAAGATCTGCAAATTTAATCTATGTTGCATTTGGTAAACCAGAGAGCTAGAGTTCTTCGTCTTCGCATCTGTTTGTGCTTTGAATGAAAGTGCATGAGACTATTTATATATGTTTTCATGCAATTAGGCTGATGCGTCCCTTATCTCTGAATGTGCCCCGCCTTTATCTCCGTGGCCAATCACTGGCTTCTCCTTGGAAACATCCAGATTTAACCACAGTGGCTGAGCAGCATGCAACACCATCCATGTCTCAAACACAGAAGACTTCAAGATTCACCCGTTTGCTGAGTCAGTGTGGTAGGGGCACTCTCTCCGCCATTAATGAGAGTGATAACGCTGATGTCATAGTCAATGCCGGGTTCCAGCCCTGTCACTGTGTAGTATCCTACTGAGGAGTCCACAAAATCTTCAAAAATAGGGATCCCTTCTCCTGCCGCAACTACTGTGATTCGGTACCCAATAATGGTGGAAGAGTTTAGCGGGGTCCACCTCAGGCCGATGCTTGAATCAGTTATATCAACAAAGCTTAGGTCAGTGAGCTGAGGCACCTCTATTGAGTTACGAAGCAAAGAGGAGGCAAAAGGAAAGTAGAGGCAAAAAAAAAAAAAAAGAGGAAAAAATAAAGCAGTGTACATCAGGTGACCAGTAGTGAAACTGACAGAATGGTCAAGCAATGATGGTATATGCAAAGTGTCCCAAATTATTTGAAAAGACTTCCCAAGCATCTGAGGAATTTACTCCCCTGGGAGAATGATGCAGGTTACCACATTCTCTTAGGGGCTTTCTCCCATTTAGAAGATATCCCTCCATGCTACAATTTTAACTTCTCAAGTGCTAAAAAAAAATACTCATAAACACACAATGTCAAAATCATTCTCAGAACCTGAACTGATCTGTAAAAGACACTAGCAATGTTAGGGGGAAAGAACATGTACCTTTATAAGAAAATAAAATCTTACGAAGGCTTAAAAAAAAATTGGCTGGTTAATTGGCTTATTTTCAATGTTCAAAACCCATGACGGCATCATGACCATGGTATTAATCTATGTTGTGAAGGTGCCACTCAATAGCAGTCAGGCCAAGGCCAGCCAGTACTGAGCACTGAGCCCATTCCGCTGCCAACATTTTAATTCATGTAACTTAATTAGGATTCATAAATGCACAACAAAATGCCTCAGAGGGTAAGAGTCTGACCAGCGCTTTCACTCTACAGAAGACTTGGGACAAACAATAAACCTATCCCTAGACAGGCCTTTGTGACACTGTCTTTCAATTCAGAAGAAAGCAAGCGGTGTGTGTGTGTGTGTGTGGTGTGTGTGTGTGTGTGTGTGTGGAGGGGCTGGCCTTTACTTCTTTCCTTTCTGTCATTTTCACCCCACTTGTAATTTTAAAAAGGATTTGAAGCTGCAAGATAAAGATTTGGATTGTCAACCAAGTGTGTTTCAGTGCTCACATACGGAGACAAAGACTGTTTTCTAGATAACGGTTGGAGGTGGATACAGACTGTAAAACCTGGGGCACAAATGCCCCAATGGATGCATTTACCACATTACTTTTAGCCTGTCAGCACTGGGTACAGACACGCGACACTGTTTAGTAATCTTTCCGTGTGAGCAAACAGTACAGAGTTAATGCCGTGGCTGCACTCATCACATATCCATGGCAACAAACAGCATCCCGGGGAAGCACAGAGAGTGAAGCAGAAGGAACAGGAAAGCCTTCATCCAAACAGTTGCTCTTTGGCTTTGTGGTTTTGGAGAGCACACTGGGAGGTTGGCATTAAATCCCAACTGTATCTGACAACATTCAGCCATCTGGGATGAAGATGCTAATCCCCATTGCTACTCAAACTGCCACTCTGAGGATAACAGCTTATTTTTCTATTACCTGGGATGACGGTATCAGAGATAGGGGCACTTTCCTTGTCGTCTTTGACAGTGTAAACGCTGACATTGTACTCCAGGCCGGGATTCAGGTTTTCAAAAGTGCAGGAACTCTGATCGGCATGAACCACTTCTTCCAGAGAGGTCGCCTGCTGCCCGTTTGTGGGGGTAGTGGTTATTCTGTAGCCAGTAATATCTGGGGTGAATGCAGAGAGGAAGTTACCATACAGAACATTATGACCAGGGCGTACTAAACTGTACACCAATGATGAACCCATAGAGAAAGTGGGACCAAGGGGCGGGGCAATGACTTACCAACAGTCAAAGAGCAGGAATTAGTTTTAATCTCCCTACTCCGCTGAGTGACTACTCTATAGCAATTTATTGTAATTTCACAATAACTAGAGAGTCTGCAAATCTCCAAGCACTTAGACATGAATGTTTGAGAAGGAAATGCTAGCTTGATCATTCTACACTGCATCCACTGGGTGATCTTACACACATATAAATGCCTTAACTACAAAATAAAATCATGGGACTTTTAACAAAGATAAGGAAATTTTAGAGAAGACCTGAGGCTTTCCTGTCTATAAATTCCAGCCTCTTTTTACTATTTTATCCTGCTTTTCCTTAATGGGTGGCCTGCAAGAGAGCTGAGGAATATTCTACTTTTTCACAATGCTCTGAGATCACTTTCCATCTAAACATTCTCCAAAATAAAGGTTTGAACTATGGAAACAGGGGTGGAGGAGAGATGGAAAACAGAAATATAGATGTTCATTCTAAAAAAAAAAGTTAATCTTAGAAGACTTCAGAATTATGAAAATTGGGCAGTCAAAGTATTAAAGAAAAGGAGGCATCAATAAATCTAATAGTGGCCAGAGCTCTGCAGAGCCAGGTTGGAAGAAGACACAACAATATTGACCCACCGAGAACAGGGATTGAGGGTATATTCTGTCAGTGCGTAGAAGGTGAACATTAATGTGTTATGTGCTAGGAAACCCGATGGGACGGGAAGTCGATAATGTTTCGGTCATTTCCTTTGCGACTGACCATTGAATGGGCAGGCCACTGAAACCAAAGATTAATGATCCAGCTGCCAAGAAGCAAGGAACTTGTCAGCTTCAAGTTTCAAAGCCAGAGTAACTTATCTGGAAACAGGGTAGCTGTCACATTATACAATACATTGCTGCCACAGAGAAGGAAACATCACTCAGTCTATTTCAAAAGAAGATAAAAGGAGCATTTTAAACTAGTTTTATTTTGTGTGACTGTAATCACACACATTATAGATAATTGCCTGACACACATGCCCAAGCAAGGGTAAGAACAGTGTAAGAAATTATTTCTACAAATTATAGACTAAAGATTTGGCTCGTGGATAAGCTGTTGGCCATACACTCAGAAGGACCTGAGTTCCTAGCTCCAGAATCCACATAAAGCCAAACACCAAAACAGTGATCTGAAACCACAGTGTTGCTAGAGAGCATTGGGAAGTGAAGACAAGAGAGTTCCCAGAAGCTCTCAAACTCCCCATCTTAAACAAGATGGAAGGCAGTCATGTATACTGAAGGCTCTGACCCCCATACACACTACAGCACCCAAACTCATACACATGAAAACTACACGTAGGCATGCATCCATCATACAAAGGTACTTTAAAATGATATATACATATGTATGTGTGTATATAGTATATAGGGATAGATATGGATATAGTTTATAGTTTTGTCAAGACACAGCCCACACTTATGACCCCAGGCTAGCATTAATAAGGCTCACTGTATACACCAGGCTAATCCTCCTGCTCAGCCTTAGTATTGGGATGACAATGTTACTTTTATAAAATCGTTATCAATGAGTAAAATTAGAAACAACTGAATATATTCCTCCCATTAGTTTGTTCCCATTGACATGTTCTCAAAATGGAGGAACATGGTGTTGCAGCCAGTCTCCCCCTTGCCCACTTTGGGTTACAGAATTATGCCTAAACTAATATGCTTAAGATACATTATGCTCCTTGAAATATATATATTCAAAATATATATATTTTTATATGCCTTACAGTTTTATAAATGTTGTTATTATTAATTATTTATTACAATTATTCACTTTGTGTGTGCATGTGCACAGGATGCACACCATCCCCATGCCACGCATGTGAAGGTCAGAGGTCAGAGGGCATCATGGGCCCCAGGGATTGACTTCAGTCAGGCTTGGCGGCAAGCCACTTACCCTGCGGAGCTATATCTCATCATTGCCCTTTAAAAAAATTACATTTGGTATGTATATGAATTATTACATGTATTTGTTTAGCTTGTGTGCATATATACGAGAGTGTACGTGTGCCATGATCTGCTGGGGGTCCTGGGATAGCATTTGGCAGTCAGTTCCCTCCTTCAGCCATGTGACTCCTGGGGATAACTCAGGCATCTCACCAGCCCTAAAGATACTCTAGCACATGCGAACACATTTACAGCTTCATTTCTTTATTACTCTTCATTTTTTCCTTGAATCAGGATTTCCCATTGAGCTTGGAGCTAGGCTGCCAGTTAGCAAACTCTTGCCTACTTCTCTCCATCCCTACAACAATGGAGTTACAGCTGCTCATGTAGCCCGCCCAGCTTCTTGTATAGCGGCTGGGGATGAACCATGTCCTCGTGCTTGCACATCAAATGCTCTTACCCAGTGAGCTTCGCTAGCCTGTCTCTCTTACACTTGATAGTTCAACTCATTACATACTACATATCCATAGGTGACGGATCTATGTACTGAACCAACATGGATTTAAAAAAAAAAAACAAAACAAAACAAACAAAAAAAAAAAAAACCTGGTTGAAAACAGATTGGATCTGTACTGTGCATGCACTCTTTCTTGTTACTGTTCCCTAAATAATCTAGTAGGACACTCACTTCCACAGCATTTGCAACATATTAAGGCAGAAGTAATCTACAGATAATTGAAGTACACAAGCAATGCATAGGTTATACACAAGCACAGCATTTTACGCAACGGGCTGAGAAGCTGCAGATTTTGGAATCACTGGGAATCCTGAAGCCAGCCCTACCTAGATACCAAGAGATTTGTCAAGCTTCAGTAAATAGTCAACTTATGGTAACTCACTCCAGAACTATATACTATGATTTCACTTTAAATTGGGCTTAAAATTTATTATTTATTTATTTATTTATTTATTTATTTATTTTATTTTTATTATTATGTGTGTTTTGTGTTGAGGTTTATTTAATGGTGTGGCCATGTGGAATTGAACCTGGGTTCTCTGAAAAAGGCAGCTAGTGCTCTGAACTGCTGAGCCATCCCTCCAGCCCCAGTTTGGGCATTTCTAATGAACTGAACACAATCTTGTTTCCATCTAATCCTTGTAATTCCCTGCAGTATAAACTTCCCCACCACCCCCAGTCCAGCATTTGATTGTTCTCTTTCCCGTGAATTAAGAAAACATATGCAGACATTTTTACAGGTAGCTCATGAACCTGTATCACGCGTGGAGAGCTGAGAACTTGCTTTCTCTTTTTCTCTGAACGCAATCAAACTCTGTCTTGGGAGAGTCTCGTGTATACATGCCGTCAGATCCACCCCATGCTTGCCTAGGGTGGTGCTCCGCTTTCTTACCTGGGGTGGTGCTCCTCTCCCAGGAGACAGTAAGCACTCCAGTGTCAGGGTTTGCCTCCAGGTGCAAGTTGGTTGGTGGAGACAGCGCTACACAGAAAAGAAAACTTAAAAGTTAAACTGAACACAAAATAGTTGGTCCGTGAAACATTTCCTCTACCTCTCTCCACTCCCCTTTCCTCTCTCCTCCTTTTTCCTTACCTTTATCCCTTCCCTCTAGGATTGGAAAAATAAAGAAAGTATTGTATAAAAACAGGCGCAGTAACCCCCTGATAGACGATTCATTAGGATTAATGCTATTATAATTCACTACTGAAATTGGTTCATCTTGCCAGTTTGGAAGACTTTTGACATGGAAGGAAACGCTTCCAATTCTGTGGCCTGCATGACACCAGCTTGCTACATCCAATTCTGAAGACTGTTGATATAAATAGGAGGATTCTTCCCTTGTTCTGTTTCCTAAGTAAGCTGGGACACTAGCCTTAAAAGAATTAGAGGAGTTGGTTTCCTTTTTCTTGAGACGGGCTCTCACTGTGCAGCCCTGGTTGGCCTAGAACTCACTATGTAGACCAGGCTAGCGGCAAACATCTGCCTCTCTCTGCTTCCAAGTACAGGATTAGAGGTGTGTATTATAAAACCCAGCTCTACCAGATCGACCTCCAGTTTTTGGTGAGGCTGGCCTTGAACTCCTGATCCTCACTCTTAACTTCCCAAGCATTAGGATTAAAAGCACACACGACCACACCTGGCTTTGGCAGCCTTTTTCAATAGTTTAAAAGTTAAAAAGAAGGCTCTTCTCACGTGTCACTACTCTGTTGACGATCGGTGCATCTCTCTCCTGGCCATCTCTCAGGACTTGGATGGTGTAAGTGTACTCCACACCTGGAGTCAAGCCAGACACAACGATGCTTCCTGAGTCTGAAGTCACTTCTCGGGGTGCTTCACCTCCCTGGCTTGGTCGTACACCCAGCTGGAAGGAGGCAAGTAAAATCAACATGAAGGATGGATTTTCCAGAGCTCCCAAAAGGTTGTAGTTATACACAGTGAGAAGTCCTTTAAAAATCCCCACCGTGCATTTATTTGGGGGGGGGAGAATAACAAGTTGAGGGCTCACTTTAGTGATTTTGCATTTAGCTGAAGGTATCTTCCTTTGGTACCAGGGTCCTTTACAATAGAAAAGTTCTAGAGAAATGTCATTATAACTGTTTGACAAAGAACCTTCTGGTACACATCAGCAGCACACAGGGAAGAAAGGCCCAGGGCTCTCTCTTTAATAAGTTACGCATATTCAGTTAACTTTCTAGTTATCGCCAGCCATTTTGACATGTAGAAATGAAAAACACATTCCCACGAAGACGTATGTGCCTAACTACAAAAGCCTAGGTAATGTTATCAAACAGTACTCAACTCCAGAGAAATCCTTCATATTCTCTGTGGCTTCTAAAACTCTGAATGACATTAAGGGAAACTTAAAAGGTACATTGGCGGTCTGCATAAAGGGCCTCTATATCCGAACGGCTCACTCATCAAGACGGCTATTTTGCATACTAAAAAGCAGAGTGACCCTCAGTCTATTTCTTTTTTCTTTCTTTTAAACAATCAAGCTTTGATTTCCAGACATGATAACTACCTCTTTTTTTCATCCTTTGGATGCCAAAGGATGGGATTCTTTAAAAACATATTCATTTGTATCCATCACTTCCCTGGTATCATTGACTCCAGATATTTAAAGCGAAGACCTCAATTTTAACTTCTATTAAGAAATTCACCCACAGGGCTTTGAACAAGTTGAGATGAAACTGATTGGATAAAAATGTGATTTTTAAGTGACTCTCAGTTTAATTGGTCTTCCCAAATTGGTTTTCGTAAGCTTCTAGACACCCATTTAGAGCGACACATCAAATGAAGTTTTGTTATATTTTTATTTTAAAATGGAGTTCCCTGGGGGGGAAGGACAGAAAACAGAACAAACACTACAGTTCCATGCTAATGGTTTTCTTCCCTCGCAACACAGAGAAGCCTCAATACAGGCTTTGCTCTCAGAAGGTCCACAGTATGAGCATAGGGCTTTAAAAAACCTGGGTCTGTAAAGTGTGGAGGGAATGAATGGGAAGGCACCTCTGGGCTGTATCACGACAGGTGAATCTGCGACTCACCTTGAAGCCAATCCTGGGAGCGGGGGTCCAGGTGATCACGATCGTGGTCTCTGTTACCTCTGTGTTGTAGGGTGGAATGGAGCGCAGAGGCTGCACTGCAAATTCAACACGAGGTTCAACATTAGGCGCCTAGGTGTTGGCCAGGACTGCAGATTAACAAGCATTTTAAACAGAGCTTTGGTCTAACTACTAAGCAGACAGAGAATGTTTCCCAGGTTCATTCATTAGCTGAGAAGTTGAATATTACTGTTTCTTACTCAATTCTCCCAGGACCTGGTAAGACCTGGGGAGAGGGATTGGGGGATGGTGACTCTGCAAATCCATCTTCAGGCTGGGGCTTGAATTTCTGGCAGAGACCTGTCACTCACAGATGAGTAGAAAGAAGCGCTAATTGACCTCATGAAAGCCCCTTTTAACATCTTGGGTTTTATGATCTGTATTTGTTTATCATTTGGGAATCTTATCATCAACATCAAAGATCCATCCCTCAAACATGTGGTTGATCATTCAGAATAATAATGCTACAGACACTTAATACCGAACCACTGGACATAGGAATTACAACGACTTGGTATTCTAGTATCCGCCATCATTTCTTTTACTGAAAACTCTAATTTTTTAACAGGCTGGAGATAATGTTCAGCAGTTAGGACCAAATAGTGCTCCTGTAATTCCGAACAGTTCATTTTCACACCGAGGCATTTTCTATTACTTGAGTCAAGCAGCTAAATCTTGCCCCATGTTTGAGAGAATATTCTCTTGCCTAGGCAGACCATTACAGGAAAATCACCAAGCCACAAACCCACAAACTGTTGTCAAACAAAGGATGTGCCTGTAAGTATGAATTATGGGTTCTGGCAGGGCTTGTTAGGTAAGAAATGACATATGCCCTCAATACAGGAGCAGGCTGGATTCCTCCCCCTAAAAATAGCTTATTCCCCCCATTTTCTCACAGTTGCTCTTCAGAATTTAGCATGAGATAGAAAAGTCAGAAAAGTGGTTTCCAAAACTTAGATTTGCTAAAGCTGCAGAAACTGAAGTTCATAGGCCCTGCTGGTGTTTTTATACCCAGACTATTTGAGATTCAAATGGATATATGTAACTCCTTGCTTCCACTGGTTTATTTAAATCTGAGCTGAGGTGAGTTCTTTTGGTTTACCATTTGTCCTTCAGTCACCTACCCTAAAGTTTTTGGAAAGTACACTACGTGCAATGAGGTATGTTAATTAACCGTCAGCAAATACAGTTTTACTATTACACCCAGAAGCCTTCGAGTAAGAGGCCATGCCTACTCAAAGCTCCATGCTGATTTATTTAAAGGACATCTATAAGAAACAGGTTTTGCAAGGAAAAGCAAAGATACTAACTCTACAAGACAAGAGTCTAAGAGAGATCTTAGACTATCTCAAAACCAGGCAATGCAAAATAGGAAAAATTTAAAAAAAAAAATTCTCTTGCAAACTAAAAAACAGACTTCATTTGCTGGTGATGAACAATTTCATAGGAGAAAGCAAATCTTCGTTGTCTAACCTCACACACCAAATGTATATGGAAATAAGTGTATGGTAAATAATAGATTCCTGTGAGGAACAGTTGACAGGGAATCTTCTTTGGGAAATTCCAGAGTAGTTTACAAACTAAGCTTTTTCTAGATTGCTGCTTTTATTTTATTGTTTGTTTGTTTGAGACAGGGCCTCTTTACCTAGCCCTAGCTGTTCTGGACCTAACAGACTGGACTTGAACTCACAGAGATCCACCTGAGTCTACCTACCAAGTGCTAGCATTAAAGGCCTGTGTTACTATACAGTGCTTAGATTACTTTTTAATGCTTTTGAGCATTCATATTTTAAAATTAGCCAAACAAGACTTGTTGAAAGCTCCTGGAAACCTGAGAACCAGGGTTAGACAGCAATAAATGCCAAAAGCATGCTTGTAGTTGTAGGTCCTTCCATAATTCAAAATGTCAAGTTGAATAACAACTAAGTGTTCGACAGGAAATAGTCTCATAATTCTCTATCATGTAAATGGAGTGTACTTAGCAGAAAAACAGCTTGTGACTACAGGCCTTTCTTGGATGTGGATAAATAAGAGATTTAAGGCCATTCCCTCTAAAATGTTGAGTCATCTTAAATGTTTCAGTCATTTTCAAGGATAGTCATTACCAAAAATCCTTGTCTTTTACCTCTGTGTAGAACTGAAAGTTAAGGAAGAGGAAACCAGGTCTCTGCTGTGAAGGAGAGCCTGCAGCAGTCTAGGCTCTCAAGGAAGTCATATGCTTAACCTCTCATTCCATTTGCTAATGTCTGATGCAGGTGGTCCATGGGTGGATTATTTTTTTACATATACGACTATCAGTTGATGTCTAGAGAGTGATATGACAGAGCTGTCTGCTAGTATTTAGTCAGCCTTTGCTTTGTTTGTCTGCATCTGTATGCAGTCTATGTGCCCATGAATTCTTGTGAGGAAGTCGGAGGCCTGCTTCCTCTACCAGGCCTCCTTCATATTTCTTTTTCTTTCTTTTTTGTTTCTTATTTGTGTTTTTTGTTTATTTGTTTGTTTGTGTTTGAGATAGTGTCTTCCTATGGAGTCCTGACTGTTCTGGAACTCGCTACGTAGACCAGGCTGATTTCAAACTCAGAGATCCACATACTCTTGCCTCCCAAGATGAAAAGCTTGCATCCCCACACCAGCCTCTGCAGTGTATTTTTGGAGAACCTGGAGTTACTGAGCAGTAACACTGGCTGTAAGCCCCTCCAGATGCTCTTGTCTGTCTTAGTGCTAGGATTACAATTATGCACTGGCTTTTTATGTCCATGCTGGGGACTGGAACTCAGCCCTCATGTGTAAGCAGCACTTATTTAATCCACTGAGCTATCTCCCAAGCCCTCCTGACTCACTGTTAGCCCAGAAGAATAGAAAGAACCTGGAAATACCTGCAAATCAACACTGTTCCCTTCAGCAACAGAGTCTTGCTTTAAAACATTCATCAGCCCGGGCAAAGGCTGTGTACTATGATGCCCATTCTGGCAAAGTTCTGTATGTTACAGCAGACGAGTAAGAAATATTCAGAGAGCACCAGCCTGTCCATGGGGCATACCTTCAATGGAACTGCTTTAAATGATGTACCAGGGTTTTCTAAGTTAACTTTTGAAAAGTAGAAGGATAGAAAAACCAATAGTTAAGAACATGTAGCTTCACTAAAGAAAGGCATTTGAATTTTAACTTACGGGTAGTAAAGACTCCGGTGGCTTTGGGACTCTGCTGGTTGCCTTTCACAGCCACCAAGGTCACAGTGTACTCAGACCCAGGCTGCAGATTTCTCAGGGGATACTTGGAGGCCAAGGGTCCCACATTGTACTGCTTGGGTTGGCCTCCCCGGGTCAGGCCGGTGGTCAGTCGGTAGCCTGCTATGCGAGCTCGAGGTGGAGTCCACGTTACCAGAACTGTTCTGTCAGTTTCATTGACAAACTGGAGGTTAGTGGGAGCGTCGAGTTCTGGAAAAAATAGATGAAATGTGTCAAGACACGTGTAGATCAATAGCGGCCATGTTGAAATCCTCCAGCTTGATATAAGCGTCTCAAGCTGTCATTCCTCAAGGTAGGAACTAACGTCAGAGGCACAGCCCTGGAAACAGTGAGGCTCTGGGAGACTGGGGATGGTGTAGAATTTTGCCCAAACTTGGTCAGTTATGAGAATTCGTTGACCTTTTTCACTTGTCTGTGATCCTTTGGAAAGGCTAATTTTCCCAGCAAAGATGTACCCGCCACCCTTGTAAATTACAGTTACATTCTAGTGACAGTATTACTTTTTTTTTTCTTTTCTAAAGCAAAACAAACATTTTGCAAACCCCACAATTTGCTTTGGGCCAAAAAAGTTAAGGGAGTAGGGTAAGTCCAACAGAACTAAGGCAAGAAAAGACTGGCAGGGAAAAAAGAAATGAAAAGAAAAGCCTAGTGGGTACTTTAGGCAATATGCTAACATGTGTTGACTGACTGACCTGTCCTCAGCTGGGGAAATAAAAGCAACCTGACATGGACCTAATAACAATAATTAAAACAGATACGCAGAACCCCAGTCCCATGGGGTATCAGAAAGAATCACACAGATTACCGCTTTCTCTCTAAGGATGATAACTGGGTTTCCCATGGGAAGTTAGAACATCTTTGATAGAAAGAACCTTCCAGAGATGGTCGCGTGTAATTGAGAACATGAGCTTTGGAGTCCAAACCACTGTCACTTTCTCAGGGAAGACCTCAGGTTTCTTCCCACATCCAAAAGAAGCAACATTTTCCTTTGTACATTTCAGCCAAAGACTTAAGAGCCAATCAGGTTCTGCTGCTACAGAACTTGCCTTGCTGCTCAATGCCACTAAATGTTTAGGATTTATTTTTTACATTATTAACTCACTGTGTGGTGCTAGAGAGAGAACCCAGGGCCTCACACATCCCAGACATACATTCTACTACTGAGCTATACACTCCTGCTGCCTGGCAACTGCTACCGTAAAATTCTACCATAAAAGTATTAAGAGAGTACAATTTAACCTTGATATAGCTATATCTAACTACACATATTAAAAAATGCACCGAAGGGTTGGGGATGTAGTATGGTGGTAGAGTACTTTTGATTCTCAGCTCAAAGAAAGGAAGGAAAAAGGAAGGGAGGGAGGGAGGGAGGGAGAGAGGAAGGGAAGGAAGAGGAGGAGGAAGGGAGGAAAAAAGAGGGAGGGAGGGCCAGAGGGAGGGAGGGAGGGAAAAAAAGAAGGAAGACAGAAGCACTGAAATTGCATCTCCATGTCTCCCGTTAGCTAAGAACACTCTAACTCTCTTAACCACTCTCCACCGTACATTCCAGCAGCAAGCATGTTGGAAATGACATGCGTGTTGGAAGTATGTATGTTGGAGTTAGCCTTCTCAGAACCCTAGTTTCATCCCACCTTCAACGTTCCCTTCAACTGGATGTTCCCTTACTGCTAAGCCGTGAACCTTGGAGTGAGCAGCAGCACGCTATAGAGTTATCACAGGTAGAACTGAGGGGATAGAGCATGGGGGGGGGCAACAAAACAGGCAGGCAGGCCAGGGGACGTACTGGTGGTCTGTTGTGCTGTCAGAGGATTGCTTTCCTTGCCCTGATGCACAGCAAAGACTTTGAAGAGGTACGTGACCCCAGGGGTTAGCCCAGTGATCTCAGCAAAGGTGTTCCTGTTGACAGGCAGCCTCTGCCCATGTTCTCCAGGCAGGCTGACAGGCAGGACATCCACACGGTATCCAGACACTGCACTATCAGGAGGGTCCACATGATGGTGACTTTCACATCTGTCACTTCCACAAACTGTAGGTCCTTTGGAGGGGGAACATTATCTAGCAGACAAGAGAAATGGGTCATTCACAATTCCCACTGAAGGCTGATGCTAAAAGTTAGCTCCTAAACAATTCTGGAATTTCTTAGGCTCACTCATTCTAGGTCAATACTGGGTTTTGCCTCTTAATCAAAAAATAGGGGTGTGTGTGTGTAGATATTCATGGTTAGTCAAACATATTGGAATCTTTATTTAGTATCTATAGATAGGCATAAATTTATAACATAAAACCAAGAAGTTAAAATAATACACAAAAATAAATGTTTTTACTTTCCAAAAAAACTGTGGTGTGTTTGTTTAACTAACTCATTTGATGTTAGTTAAGAGAACAGATTAATTCTTAAGCATCCTAGAAAAAGTTAAGATGAGATGTTGTAAGTTTTTAACCAGAAAACCCAATAGTTGTCTTTGATAAGTTCCTTCTCAGTGCTGACATTTTAGCATTTAAGTCAGCAGTTCTCAACCTGTGAGTTGCGTCCCCTTTGGGGGTCAAATGACCCTTTCACAGGGTCGCTTCAGACCATCAGAAACAGATATTCACACTATGATTCACAACAGCAGCAAAATTACAGTGAAAGTCGCATGAAACTAATTTTATGGTTGGGGTCATCACAGCATTAGGAAAATTGTGAACCATTGATTTGGGTGATGGGAACATAGAAAGAGCTGACAAAGACAAAAGCAGCTCAGTCTCAGGGGCCTGTCACTCATGTGACCTACGCCTCAGTCTTCTCTGGAGGCTAAAGAATGAATAGAATCCATGTAGGCTTTATCTTCCCCTGGAAGATTAGAGCTGCTTTCTCGTCTAGTCCTAAGAGATCAGCACTAGGGGATGGGTGGTTTTTAGGTTACCAGATCGTGGGATGCCAGTTGTCTCTTGTTGGATGAAAACGGGCGTGCTCTCCTGGTTTTCCTCCACAGCATAGATAGTGATATTGTACTGAACACCAGGCTGCAGGTCACTGAGGGTGACGGAGTTGGCCGTTTCAGGAAGGTTGAGTTCTGTGCTACTGCCTTCTACTGAAGGTGAGTAGACAATTCTGTACCCTGCAGGTTTAGGAGAAAAGTGTTTAGACACATGATCTTCTGAAGCGGAGGCTAGACAAATTATAATTCTCCTTTCTAATGGCCCTCTGCATCTTGTTTGACTGTTACGAATCAGCAAGACTCTTTCTGGGTCTTTTAGTGTTACCATTTCCTCTCATAATGCCTGACTGGCACAGACATAAGAACAGTGATAGGAATCTTTTAATAATAAAATAGCATCCTTGAACACAGAGATCCTTAGTAAATGTCAGTAAGCGAAGCCATGAAGTGAGATACTCCTAGTAAGCCGCTCTCTCCTCTCGGAGCTGAGGAATCAGCCTGAGCACTGTCTGCACCTTTGGGAACGTCACTGATGGAGCTAGAGCAGCAACTCAGCTCCTCTTCATCAGTGAGCATCAGGTTTGCAGAAACAATCCACCTCTGCAGCCCTTGAAATGCCTGCTGCAGTGAACCCCGGGGCTGGCTTCATAGGCTGCATATGCATATGTCAGAGATGGGGTGTGCTAGACAGACTTGAAGGAAAACAATTCAAAAATGAAGAAGCTCCGGAAGATTTGAAGTGGACACACACACACCACACACACACACACCTCTCTAACTATTGAAAATGGGAGATTTAAGGTGATGCCAGTGTAGTCAGAATTTTCTCTTTCCACATCTATATATCAAAACAAACATAGAAGTCAAAGATGACCTGTGATAGGTGCCTGGGGTCTACTCCATCGAACAACAATGGAAGTGTCATCAACCTGGTCCACAGTAGGGTCTGGAGGAGCATCAGGTGCTGAAAGAAAAAGACAGGAAGTCAGTCAGTGTTGCTACAAGTCCATGCTTTATAGAAAAACAAAAGAGTCTTTAAAGATTTGTTTTTAAAAAACAGTGTTTTTTAATCCACACTAGCCTGGAACTCTAGCCTCAGCATCCCAAAGCTTTATGAACGATTTCACGTATGTATGATACAATGTATGTATGTATCGCATCACCCACCATCCCCCACAACTAAAGTTCCTTTTAACACGGTTTGGTGCACACATACCTGTAGTCTGTGATGTCGACAGGATCAAGCTCTGCTTTCCCTCTTCAGATATCTGATAGACATTGACAATGTACTTTCTGCCTGGGAGCAGGTCAGGGATGTTCACAGAAGTGGCTGTGCTTGGAAGGTCTTTAAAATACAGGGCAAAGGTTAGTGGCCAGAGCAAACCAATCTTCCATGGCTTCTAAGAAAGCTATATTCATAGGGTGAAAGTCTACGATGAACGATCTAGTGAATAGCCTGCAACTTCCAATGTAAGTTCTTTCATTTTCTGCTTTCCCCCTGAAGATGTATAATTTTTAATAACCTCCCTCTGATTTTTTAAAACATAGTTGTCATTAGAAATCAGAGTAGTAGCCATGTTGGAAGGAAGGATGACAGGGTAGGGGTTGGAAGGATATTCATTTTTATGATGTGGGTCCTGTTTACACAAGTATGTTCCATATCTTTTGATTATTACATTTATTTGGGGGGGGGTTACACATGTAGGAGGTCAGAGGACTAGAGGTCCTTGTCAGTCATCTCTTTCCACCCAGGCATTGAACTCAGGTCATAAGGCTTAGTGGCAAGAGCCTTTACTAACTCAGCTGCCTTATTGGCATCAGCAAACATTTTTAAAGGCCCTTAATCACTGGGCTATTTTGAAAGTACACAAGAAGGTAACTATGCACCCCTAAAGGATAACATCGTCAGTCGCAGGTCTCGTTCTGGTCCCTTACGTGGATATGTAAGAAATACAGCAGTAGAGAACAGAAAGGTGTTCAGGGAATCCCAGCCCTGTCAGAGAGGTTTCACCCCTCCTCTTGCTGTGATGGAAGGGAGTGTCTTCAGTTTGAACTGTGGAGTAGTTTCAGAACCAAAATTCTCACATGCCAAGTAAGTATCTATTAACCCAAGCCAAGCAAGCCACGCACGCATTCTACTTACCAAGGTACTGTGGCTCATCTCCCTCCTCGCTCAGTTCATACTCCACCCGGAATCCTGACACGGTATCGGAAGCTGAGACCCACGAGACCACAAAGCTGCTGGCTGTGATTTCAGTTACAGATTCGGAAGTGGCCACAACGGGAGAAAAGGGTGCAGTCTCTCCGGTCACTGTGTTGCCTAGAGAAACGGGAGGGAACAAGAACCGTTGGTTATCTGGAATACTCATGCTGTGTGTGCAGAAGATGTTTAACAGGGAAATGCAGATGCCATTCAAGAGAAGAAGCAGCTAAGGACAGAATCTGCTCTGGGGAACCCAGGTCTGAGCTAATGCCGGCACAGCCCCAAAAGATGCTGGATTCGTACTGGTCACAGGTGTGCTGGCGCTGGTGGTGAAGTCAAAGCGTGTCACTTCTTTGTGTCCGTACTGCTGGATGCTGATGAGCTGTCCCTCATAGATGACACCTGGGGTCAGGCCTTTGATGGTATAGGAGTTACGGTGGCCTGGAATGGTAGCTTCCTTCCAGTGACCCACAGAGGTTTTCTGAAAATGTAGAAGGAAAAAGCAGTGTTTAGTAATCTTCAAAGATAAATGGAGGATAGGATTCTTGAGGCTCCATTTTGGAAGAAAAACGGTGGAAAAACGTGATTCAGAACAGGGACTCTACTGTTTGTCGATGTGAATTAATTAGTAGTCCAAGTAGTCTATCAAGTGCTCTGGGCTGTTTTGCTTGTTTCTCCCCTTCATCTTCATCTTCCTGCCGGAAGTGAACAGCATCACTGTTTGAACTTTACAGGTGGAGAAACAGTTAATGATGTTTTCAAAGTTACACAGTTGAAGCACGGAATACCTTCCCTCTGGCCAAATCCTGAATAATTCAATACCAGCATCCTCAAACCAGCCTCTCGACTTTTCTGGTAAACAGAGACACGTTTCTCTCTGAAGTGAGAAAAGGCCTCACATTCTATCTTTCAACTTGGTGGGATACATTTCAAGTTTCTTGCCTCGCAGGACACCGTAAAGCATAATATTGCCTTGACTCAGATCCTGGGGCCATCACAAACAAGGTTCAACTTGTCTGATGGTGTGATTCATCCTTGGAAATGAGCAACCTATCAAGAGTGGTTAGCCAACTTTGGGAAAGACTGCAGAAGAATATAGTTCGGTTTGTTTAATCTTTTCCCTCCAGTTTACATTTTTATATCCTGTCCAACTTCATTAATATGTCATGGACCGCAAAACTCATTGCAATAGATTGTGTGGAAAAGAAACACCCAGACTTCAAACAAGAAATCCTTTTAAGTGTAAATACTCTAAAGCGGTTTAAATATCAAATACATGTTTAATGCCCAGTGATTTTTTTTTTTTATGTTATCTAATCAAGTTTGTACATACTTCAAATGTTCTAATGCCTGTTTTTACTTTGGAGATAAATGAAAGTGATCCAAGCAAGTACTCTTTAAACTTTAGTTTTAGCTCAAATATGCTGAAAGAAATTGAAGTTAGCCATTTTGTTAGCTTAAAAATTAGCAATTGGCCATCAGAAGAAAATATGAGAATATAAACTCTCAGATGGCCTACATTTAAAAAACAAAGACAGAAATTCTTTTTAAGTTTTCAAAGAGAGCCATGGGCTTGGCTCGGTTGACAGAGCACTTGCCTAAAGTGGCCAAAGGCCTGAGTTCAGTCCCTAGCACCACATACCAAGGGGAACCGAGCCACACCTGTAATCAAGCACTCAGCAGGGAGAGCAACTGTAGCTATCTTAAGACTATGAAACCAGTCTTGGCCTAATGGGACATCATCTCAAAATGAAACACAACAAAACCAAAGCCAAAGCGTATGCGAAGAATTTAATCAAATGTGAAGATACCTCAATTCAATGTGTATTTCATACCTATTTGTAGTGACTTTGTAAAACACTTCAGAGTTAAGTTCCAAATCAGTAAAGATGGTGATAAAATGAAAAGATGAGGACAGACAGAAGCTACTGAAGTGGAAAGGGCATCACTGATGGTTGACATCACATCGCCAGATGTTAATTAAGTTGCCGACTGACCACCCAGGACTGAGGACAACATGGGACAACTGAAGAAAAACAGAGAGCTCAATAGGATGGAATTCTCCAAAGAATTTAAATTCGACCGTGTGAGTTAATGTCATCAGTCAGACAGGTTGTTGTAGTCTAGGATTAATAATGGTCCAATTGGGTAGATTTGATTTTTAAAAGTACATTTTTCTCCTTTCTGAAACAGTGGTTTTAAATTATGTCATCAACTTTGGAGATGGAAGAGGCAGGTCTGAGAAAGGAAGAGACATCGAAGTTTAAAAGACTAATATAATAGCCTCCTTGCTATGGTTTTGGCATTCGGATAGTTAGAAAACGCTAGGGTTCAGTTCCTTTTAAAAACCAACTAGAATCCACTCCCCATCCTCCTTCATTCAATACCTCATTCCCTTCTGTCTAAGTAACTTGAGAGGACAGCTGAGTTGAGTCAAAAGAATGATGTTCATTTAGCTGCTTTTAAACTCTGGAACTCATTTTCAAATTTTCTTTCCATGTTGGATGAGAACAGTTGTAAGTATTATGGTTTCTAAGAACTTCCTAAGGCAAAGGCCTAATTTAATTTCTTCTACATATCAAAAAAAATAAATCCTAAAATCCTAAATCTACATGTTGATTTGACTACATATTGGCTAGACACTAAGAAAATATAAACACTATCTGACATGGAATCAGATCTGTTCACTCAAAAGCAGAAGCAAACCCACAGGGCAGCACATCCTAGTCCAGTGAAGTCAGGGGCCAGAGTCCAAGGCTGCTGAGCTAATACTCACAGGTCTCCATCTGAGGATGTACTTGGTGATATGTGAAGGCTCCGGGGCATTCCACTGGATGGGGTGGGAATTGGGCTGGCTGGGGGTCTCTGTGATAATCACTTGAACAGGTCCAGTTGTGCCTGAAAATGAAAACGTGTCATTTCTTTAGTTTGTGTGTTATTAAAGTTTTATTAAACATGGATGTCCATCCTTAAAGACTTTTTGCTTCTCAGGAAATACAGGCATAATAGACAGCTAAACCTTCTACAGATTGAGCTGGAGAGATGGCTCAGCAGTTAAGAGCACTGACTGCTCTTTCAGAGGTCCTGAGTTCAATTTCCAGCAACCACATGGTGGCTCACAACCATCTGTAATGGGATCCAGTGCCCTCTTCTGGTGTGTCTGAAGAGAGTGATAGTGTATACTCACATAAAATAAATAAATCCTTAAAACAAACAAACAAACAAAAAACCTTCTACATATTGACATTAGAAGAAGCAGAATAAAACAGGTCTGATTTTACCTGGTAATTATTGCCTTTCCTATAAGAAATGCAATTAGAATTCTTTTTCTAATAAATAAGACAGAAACCACTCCAATGTCTCATAGCTTGCTTTCTTCTCTGGCTTTTAAAGTAAGACTTGAGACAACTGTGAAATTTCCTTAACACGAAGAATGTAGTTCAGAAAGCAGACCTCATGTACTAATTATATTAAGGCTCCTTTAAGACAAATTCTGAATCATGGAGGCTTTCACACAGAAAGCCAGAATCTGCTCAGAAGGAAGCAACACTCCCAAGGCTTTAATGGGAAACATAAAACAAACATTTCTAAATGGGGCTGAATCCTGGACAAACAGACAAAGGTAATAATTAAAGATCAAGGTTTATTTCCCAAGGCCTTCTCTCCTTTGGAAAAATAAATCTAGGTTTTTTTTTTTCCTTTTACTTAAGAAATATACTCTTAAAACCACTGTGGGAAACAAAAAAAAAACCAACCATTTCTCTATGATTTGCCAGGCAGTGGTGGCGCACGCCTTAATCCCAGCATTTGGAGGCAGAGGCAGGCGGATTTCTGAGTTCGAGCCAGCCTGGTCCTCCAAGTGAGTTCCAGGACAGCCAGGCTACACAGAGAAACCTGTCTCGAAAAACAAAAGCAAAACAAACAAAACCACTGTGGGTCAAATTGTTCAAAAAAGGTATCTTTTTAAGCAATCACCAAGTGAAATGACATTTGAAAGCATATATTTAAAATTCAATATTTTCAGATCTTGATATGACTCTTAATAACCAAATTTAAGATAGATTCAGTTCTTTTCCTTGGTGGGGGGGAAGCAAAATAAAAGAAGGGAATCAATTTTTTAATATAGTAGATTCCATTTAGGATAATAATGAAATTTTGTAGAAAAATCTGTTTACAGAATGGAAATTTATCTTCTCTGTACTATATTCTTTGTCAGTCCAAGGTCATCTGCACAAAGTCCTTATAAAAACCTAAGACACAAGATTCTCACTGATGCTCTGTAAACACAACAAAATTCTGCACGCTGATAATGTAGCTCTCCACACTACCTGCAATTTTCTGAATGCTCTTGGAAAGATATATTGACTTTCAGATTTAATTATGGTCTTAAGCTTCTACATTCTTTGAAAACAAAATCTTCCTTAGCAGAACAAACATGTAACTTACATATTTATGTGACCTCAGAAAAGTTTGTACTCAGCTTCCACACTGGGAATAATTGAGCTTGTTGAAGACTAACAAATATTCATTGAGTCTTGATTTCACTTAATGCTACAAGGTAAAATGACAAAATTCTCAGCTTTGCATGCTAAAGGGCATACGATCCACACACCACACAGGTTGGTTGTTCGATTAATTAACACAAGTCATTTGCATAGCCCTCTGGAATCACTCCTTCCATAGATGAAGAGCCTCACAAATATAAACATACTTAAAAACTTCCTTCCGAACACTATTCAAAGAGGTTCCATATAAATCAGTAAAAACAGACGTTTGTCTTTATGTTACTGGTGACAATCTGCCTAAGGTTATTAAGCATTTCTGTTTTAGAAAAATCCTAGTATAATCTCTCAGGTAGAGAGAGATTTCACACACATCTTATTTACTGAGTTTGAGGCAGGAAAACTTGTGATGATTAAATCTCCTTGATAAGTCTATTAAGAGAATACAAACGACATTTACTGTCTGTCCACTCATCATACCCACTGTGTTCACAAGGATGAGGGAGGGAGAGAAAGACGGTTGCAATGGTTAACCCAAGTGAATCAGAATTACACAAGATTCATTTCCTTTCTCAGCCTTCCAGTGCAGGTCTGAAATTCTATTATTTTTAATTTTTACAATGCCTGTGTGTGAGAGAGTACAGGTGCTCGCTGAGGACAGAGGCGTGGGATCCCCTGGAGCTGGATGTTCAGCAAATGTGCTGTCTAATGGGAGGGCCGGGAATAAAACTGTGTGAGGACTACAGACTCTTAACCTCTGAGCTCTCAGCCCTCCAGGCCCCTAAAATGATGACAGGGTCCGCCTTCAAGGGACTGTCCTAAATGGCAAAGGGGATTTAGAGCATTTCTGTGCAGGAATGGGAAAAAAAAAAAACCCTCATCTGTTTTCTAGGTCAATTAAATAAATCCCAGCTCCTCACTACCCCTCTACATATGATTTAAAGATGGGAAAGTTAAAGGCTAAATATCATTTACGCTATTGAAACTGAAGTGTTTCGATGCTGGTTCGCTGGTGTGATCCCCACCACCCATCCCCCTAGACCTTTTAGGCTTCTAATAGCAAGTCCCAAGGTGAGCTCTTCACCTCTAGGATGACACATTATACACTTACAAAATCAGTTGAAAATAAGGTCAGAACGAGTGAGTTCCGATAATAGTGACCCTGGAGAAGTTAAACATTCATGATTTTTTTTTTTTTTGACCCGAACGGTTCTTTCTCTACTTAATTTGCTGAGAGCTGTACTTTCCTGGTTGCTTATTGACAAACCAAATTCCCGTTATCTTTTGTTAGTTTGAACAGCTCTACCTACTCAGTAGGAAGAACAAACAGGGCAAGGCTCAGACACAGTCTTTCGGCCATCTTTGGTTTCTCGTTGGAGGCTCACAGGCTAGGCATGAGCCCCTTGGGCAAAGCCACCATGGAGATAAACACACTCTCTGGGGTCACGCACTGTTTGCCCTGAAATCTCTTTTGTGTTTAATGAGCTTTTGACATTGCCCTTTTTAGAGACAGGGGACAAAGTCAACAAGTAAAACCCCCGCTAGCTCTTTCCTATCCAGCAGAATCTACCCTCAATCTTTGCAGTAAGACTATGTGAATAGGCTTATTTTAAAAGAAAAAGAAAAGGTCTCAAAAATAAATTTCAAAAATTGCCCTGCTAAAAAATTAAAACTGAGTGTGAACACAAAAATTAACTTCTATTCTTGGCTTGTATCACTGAAAAATCCAGCCCTCCAAAATATGCATTTTCTGAATTTATGGCATATTTTTAATCTTATTTTAAATTGTATTAAGTTGACCAGGTGTAATGTGCACATCTGTAATCCCAGCCTTTTGGAAATAGAGACAGGAGGGAGGCTCAGAAGTTCAAGGTCACCCATTGGCTGCATAGTAAGTTTGAGGCCACCCCAGGGCTAGATAAGACTCTCAAAAAGCAAAACAAAGCAACTGTATTAAATTTTTAAAAACAGCCGGGCGGTGGTGGCGTACGCCTTTAATCCCAGCACTTGGGAGGCAAAGGTAGGTGGATTTCTGAGTTCAAGGCCAGCCTGGTCTACAGAGTGAGTTCCAGGACAGCCCGGGCTATACAGAGAAACCCTGTCTCGAGTTAAAAAAAAAATTAAAAATGTTAAGTAACTCACTCTTAAACGTAAATCCAGCAAGAAGTACAGGCTGCTCTGAGCCACACACCTGTGGAAGCAGTCACCTATGCTATCCTAACAACTATGCACTAAGCAGGAGGATGTACCCAGCATATAGACACAATGAGTGTATACGGATATGGGAAGCAAACACCTTTAATCCCAGCATGCCTTTAATCCCAGAGCTTGGGAGGCAGAGGCAAGTGAAATTCTGTGAGTTCGAGGCCAGCCTGATGCACAAAGTGAGTCCAGGACTGTCAGAGCTACACAGTGAAACCCTGTCATTGAAAAACAAACAAAACATCATTGCATGAGTGGTAGATGAGTGCTCTGTTACTGTAGGACTGGAAGCAATATTAAAGGTGGTTAGCTAGTCTCCCTTTGTACAGATGAGAAGCTAACTAGTGTCTCTTCCACAGCACAGTCAGAGCACGGACTCAAAGCTTGCTCACGTCCTTGCTTTGCCTTTGGCTCTCATAGTTCACTGTGGGATTCTTACGCAGACTAATTTAATCTTAACACTTATGGAGTTAATTTATTATTATAATAATTTTTATTGCTTGTGGATTATCTCCAGCCCCTTCCCTTAAATGTTTTTGTTTCTGAAATATTTTGTTTCATTTCATGTCTAAAATTTGGGCCAGCAAGATGGGTCAGTATAAGGTGCTTGTCCCACACAAGCCTGTAGCCCTGAATCTGATCCCCAGAACCCATATAAAGACACAAGTGAAGAAAGAACTTCAAAGTCCATTCTGACTTTCACATGTGTGTCATAGCCCAGTGCCCTCTCCACACACATACAGAAGGCAATAAATAAATAAATAAATAAATCATTAATGGAAATCTAGGAGAATGATGAAATGGCGGTCATAATTCAACATGTGTCATTACAGCCATTCAATGAATTTTAAATGTTTTCTCCAAAATGAATTAACACCTACAGCTAGGCATAATGTCTTTACAGAAGAACAAACAACAAACAAACAAAAAAATGAAAACCTAGCAATAAATATCGACAACAATAAAACCACAATAAATATTTTGGGATATTCGAACTGTGTGGGTGGAGTTGACCAAGGTTCTTGGTTCCAGATTTTGTTCCACATTCCATCTCACTAAAATGAAAATTGTCCTGAGCTACATAACAAAGCAGGTTTTGTACTTCTTGCCTTCTGTCTACGTGACTTCTCTTTAAGAAACAGAACATAAAACTCTTTTACTTCTAGTCCAAGTCACTTTATGGTTTCTGCTTACACACACACACACACACACACACACACACACACACACACACAGACACACGCTTGCGCATGCACACTCGACTGAGACAAAATGAACTGGAATGTTTTCACCTAATGGAATGCTCAGCAGTATAAAATGCAAAACTGTAGCATGCACTTTTTTAAAGCCTTTGGTGATGTTTACCTGATGAGGGTCGAAGAACAATTTAAGTCGAAAATGTAATTAACTATTAAAAAGGGGTGGGACAGAGCAAGACCCACATTGGGTTTCCAAATAGTCGCAGAGGCTGACATCCACGGGTCAGCTTCTGTCTTAGAGCTAGCTGCTTACCTGGGTAGGTTTGCAGAGGTTGACAGTGCCACTCTCCAATGCCACGGCCGTAGCAGTAACACTGGTATCGGACACCATGCACAAACTTCTCCCAGGAGTCACCAATCTGGTAAAATGTCCGGGTCTCTGAATCTTGGCACTGGTCTAGAATATATACAAAGAAAAGATTAAAACAGCTTCAAACACATCATTAAGTGTTATCGAGTGTATTCTTAAAATATGAATAAAAAATTCCAATTCTTACAAATGTAGTTAAAGTCATAGTTATAAGTGAATGTGTTTGTGTGTGATGCTGCTGTGTGTGTGATACGTGCACATGTGTGTGAAACCATTTTCCCAGTCCTAAAGTAATATTTTGTTCAAATTATCTACCTTATGGGAAAATTAGTAGTAAAAACTAAAATGTAGCTATTGGGAAGGATATTTAGCATCCTAAAAGGAAAAGGTTGCTAATTTTTTTTAAAAAATGTAAAGATTAAAATTTCAGTATATAGCCAAAGTCTGAAAATTAATTTTAAAAAACTAGATACCAATTAAAAATTTTAAAACTAGACATCAGAGTAACTGACTTGCCATCCGTAAGCATGAGAGAACTTTGCAATGATTTCAGTTTATACACTTCTTCAGAATTCAGGAGGTAGCTTTACATTAATGAGCTAAATTTGAAGCATGAATGGCTTTCTAAGCAAGCCTCCCGGGATCTCTCGGCTTTATAATCTCAGGCCAAACAAACCGCTGGGATCAATTTGCTGTCTCAGTAAGCAGTCTGTCTCCTTCAGTAAAGGAATATGAAGTGATTATCTTAAACTTTGGATTTGGGGAATAGGGCTCTGTTTTTTAATGTTGAATACTCACTCTTAGCCCAGCCTATTTACTGCACAGAGAGCCAAAAACTGAAGTGTTGGGGGTGGGGGGAGGTAATCTACTGGCTTAGTCCTATACCCATGTTTCTGCAGTCTAAAACTTCCTTTGTCATAGACAAAGAACCAAAAAGCTAACCCCACTTAACCACAGTAAAGCCACCCTTGTCACCAAACTGAGGGACAACAAAAACCATGAGTGGCAGAGCTGATTATACACTGACCCATGAGAACACACTTTGCAAAGCTCTCTGCAGACCGATGGATGAGCCAGGTCTGGAGAGAATGCATCTGGCAACACCAAATAGCTTTCCTTATCCGAAACTCACCAACCAGCCAACCACCCTCCTCGGTGAAAACCAACCAAGCAGAGGCAGCCACTTACCGATGGGATCACACTTCCATCTGCCCCGGCCCTGACCGAAGCAGGTACAGTTCAGCATATGTCCCTCCTCGTGACGCTTGTGGAACGTGTCGTTCACATTGTAAGTGATGTCATCGACGATGCACTGATCTGTCCAGGGAACAGTTGGGTGGGTGATGAGCTTTGACTAATGAAAATCAAAGAAACTGTATTTTTCAAAGCTTTTAGGTTCTACTGCTGGCTGGATCTAACACCTGCTAAAATATATTTTTTACTGGCACAGAATTAAGCTTTTTTTTTCAAAGCTTAATAATATTAATTTTTACTCCCCTCTTATTCTGACTAATAGACTTATAATTGTCAGGGATTACAGTCCATTAAGCTAAAAGTCACGGTAAAATATAGTTTCCTGTGAAGAAACTAATTTTTCAACAAATGCATGCCTTAGTTCCTCTAACATTCTCATTTAGTTGATGATATTATTTAAATTTTTGGTTGTTAGCATAAGATGAATAGAGACATTTACATAGCATATAGCACACACTATAATGTGGTTGTCTATATTCTGGATGGAAAGCAGTGCACACTGGTTGGGTTTTACCAACTTGATATAATCTACACAGATCTGTGATGAGAGAATCTCAGTTGAGAAAAATGTCTCCATAAGACTGGCCTGCTGGCAAGTCTGGGAGGTACTGTTCTGATGAACGGTTGGTTGGTGGAGGACCCGTTCTATGGCGGACAGGCAGTGCTACCCCTGGGCACGTAGTCCTGAGCTATATAACACAGCAGGTTGAACAAGCCATGGAGAGCAAGCCAGTAAGCTGTGCTCCTTGATCTGTGGCCTTTGCTGCTTCAGTTCCTACTTCCAGATGCCTGCCTTGAGCTCCTGCCCTGACTTACACCAGTGATGGACTGGGGCCTGAAGGGTGTGAGTGAGCAGAAAGAAGCCTTTTCCTCCCCAAGTTGCTTTTTTTTTCCCCCTCATGGTATTCCACAGCAATAGACGCCTAAGGCAGAAGTTAAAGATAGTTGGATCTGGGAAATAAAATAACATCTATGGTGTTCATAAAGCTTTAGAATGTAAGTCAATGCTGTTCCTCACTCAGTGAGAAATCCCCCAAAAGTTATATTCTATCTTTGGGACCCCATTTTCTCATCTGTCAAAAAAAAGGGCTATTTTGCATGCCTTATTATCATTTTCTTCCTGCTCTGTAATGTTCTAATTACAAAGACGACTCCCGGATATCTCTATCTATTGGACACCATAAAAGGAATCAATGCAGAACGCACTGTCTACGGACTGCCTATGGGAACTGAGTTTACCAACTGAGTTCCACCTAAATATTACATTTCGAAACAAAGAAACGGAAAACTGAAATTGCTTTAATAAATCAACAAGTCCTCATATCATATGTCGGGGCCCAAAGGGGGGAAAAAGCTGATTTGAACAAAAGAAATTAGTTTAAGTATGTGTTCATCTCCTTAAGTTTGGCAGATATAAGACTTTTTTTTTCCCTTAGAGAAATGATGCTATCTTCTCTAGACATAAACACGGGCAGAACCTCGAGCTAAAAGGATCAAATGTTGGTCTCTCTTTGGGAAAGCCATCCTTTTGGCTCAACCTAAATGCTTACATCCTGGGAATCTGTCCAGAGCCCTAGAACTACTCAACTCGCTCGCCAGCTTTTTCTCAATGGGTTTCTGGAAAGAAGAAACTTCTCCAGCACAGTGAGTGGTAGCCGGGACTGCATGCTTCCTTCTCTGCTTTTGGCAGCTACAAGTTTTCACACAGACTTCTTCATCATACACCAGCATACCTCGGAGCTGGGAGTAGGGATGCAGGCCCATTCTCCACGACCGTTCCCAACACATGTGCACCTCATCATGTGGCCCAGGTCATGCTGCTTATCCCACTGGTCTCCAATGCGATACATGACCCTTCATTGGTTGTGCAGATCTCCTCGTGGGCTGTTTGGAGACGGAGAAGAAATACTTGGTAAACGGTCACGTGATACAAATGGATAGGCAGATGACGTTAGCACTCTTGTTTGATAGTCCTGAGGTTTCTCTCACTTGGGAGAAGGCTTGCCTGCACGCAGCTGGATGAAGGTGGAGTTTGGAACTCTCCAGGAAAGAGCTAGTCCAAAGAAGACTGGAGAGAAATACCAAAAGGGCTGGAGAATATTAGACTAGGAAAACCTCATATACTCGTTGATTCTCATTGTCTAGAGGACTAGATTTTTAACTATATATAGCCTTGTGACTTCACTTAGTTCACTCGTCAAAGGAAAACCGTGTTTGAGCATAAAATCCCACGTAAAAGCGACTGTCCCTCTTAAACCCAATGCCATCTTCTGTTGAAATGAGAAAAACAAAAGTGTAAATAGTTTCCTTGGGTCTGACCACATAATTCTCCATGACCCTTGGGCTCCTGGTTCTACAGCTGGAAAAAAAAAATATGTCTTCTATCAGACTCTCAAAACTTAAAAACAATAAGCAATCCCTGATTCCTCTTTCTGTATTCAGGTAAACGAGGACAGTTCTGTATTTGCCAGAAAATAACTTTTCTGACTTATTTTGGTCACTTCAGGATTTAATAACTATGGTGCCAGTCAAGCTGGCCATGTGTCGATAACTGTTAGTCCGTGACAACCAGACACATTTTTAGTGACACAATTTTGTGAATTCATGTTTGAAGACTCCTAAAAAGTACCTGGAAATTGAATTGCATTGTAGTTTTTGACATTTAATCACGTCAGTGAGATTTTAAAAGCATATCAATATCAATAATCATGGTCATTGACAGTTTTCTCAATTTGCAAATGTAAGATATAATATGTAGATATGTATCGTGCTTTCCCAGATTGTCTCAGGGAGAAAAGATGGAACCTGAGTCAACAGGCTGCTAGCAGTCCACACGCATAGGCCACAGGGCTCCCTCTTACCAGCCATAGGGCAGAATCCAAACTTCTGATCGGCATCGTAGTTCTGGGTGGTGCCGCACCACTTCATGTTGTCCCTCCGACCCTCAGAAGTACAGTCGGTGTAATTCCGGTTGTTGTACAGGAAGGGGAAGTGGCACAAAGCACCATTGGAATTTCCACCTCGAGTCTGAACCAAAACTGCCCAAGACAACATACAAACAGGAATATTACAGCTGAGCTTTGGTGTGTACAAGGAGAGACTACTGAAGGCTTAGACGGGAGCCAAGTTCCGGCTGCTGATTCCCAGAGGGCCTATCCACAAATAAAAGTTAGCTGATAATACAGCCCTAAGCTTCTTAGTGGATTTCCATCTTCACTTTCAAAATAGATTTAAATCTCATGTTTTCTCATTTTCCCAGCCAAGGGAAAAGAAAAGATTAAATGATAGCTTTGTGTAAAATATGGCTCTTACACAGAAGATAAGTACCGGCACCTTGACATTTATCCTGTGTGTTCATCGGCTCTGTGGGATCATCCACTGATTTCAATACTTGAGTGTCTTTAATCACATCATAATCCCCATGTGTCAAAATAATCAAACCATAGGGCTTTTCTCGGTGACATTTCCCCAGTGGTGCTAAGGGACATGGTAACTGCCTCTGCTGTGGGATTAGCTGTGCCTCTTGGGTCCAAATAGATCAAAGCGGTAGTTCCTGTGCAGCCTCAGAATTAATGATTGACTGCTGGCACGCAGAAGGGTGTGCACGGCAAGGACAGACGACTGCCCGCTCTGGTTCCTCCCAGGACACTCACCCGAGTGGTCTGTGCAGAAAGAATACTTCTGGTCTTGTTCGTAATTTGAAGTTGTGCTACACCACAGATGTCCGTCTTGCCGCCCTTCGGTGGTACAGGAATAGAAGGTCCTACCGTTGTAGGTGAATGGGAGGACACAGGGCTCCCCGTTTGAATTGCCACCATAAGTCTGGGTCACGGCTACAAGCATAACCAAGAGTCTCAGTCAGTACAGTTGTTTCCCACTCTCACCCTGACCCAAGTGGTGGCAAATTTCTAATTTAAATGGAGATTGTGCTACTAAAGGGCCACGATGAAAAGTCAAGTCGAGCTGGTTAAGGGTGACCCAGAGTTCCTCAGTTAATGTCACTGGGAGACACTTCTGCTACCATGACTCAGCTTCCCCATTTGCAAAGCTTCATTAATGCAAGTTATTATGATTCAAAGACGACACAGAGAGATATGGATATATTCACATCAGAGGAAACAGAAAAACCTGAGAAAACAAAAAAGAACAAAACAAAAAAAAAAAAAAAGTGTTCCTGCAGCATCCCTTCTCAGCAAATACGGGTAATGCAAAGCAATCAGATCCTCAGGATAGGAAGAAAATATACACATGATAAGACTAGAAGAAAAGGTCAACCACTGTGATTTTTATCACAGGATTATATAACTTCTCTGGGTTTGTCGGTTTACATTTTTTTTACGAACAACTAAGATATTGCAGACACGCAATACAGGTTCTCTGAGGTTACTGTACAGAGGTAGTGCCTACCTGTCTCCTGGCAGCTGACCCCATTGCCCAGGCAAGTGCACAGCATTTGCTTGTTTCCTTGAGACTTCAGCCACTGCATTCCCACAGAGTAGACCACACCACTGTCTGTGACACAGTGGCCATACGGAGCGGCTGGGGGTGAGTCGGGGGTTGGTAAATAGCTGTTCTGACATCAGTGAAGGAGCCAGATCCTAAGAGCACGAGACAGAAAGTTATAAAGCTGGAAGCGAGAAATCAATGAGTCCAGGGTCTTCTTGGCTTGACCTGAAACTTTTGCATTCAGCCCAAGAAGTGATCCATAAGACTCCTCGGATAACCCCATCTGAGCCACCTGAATAGCACACCAAGTGTCAAACATCATTCTGCCACACAACACAACAGGTTATCTTCAACAAACCTTCAGTCACGCTAGGAAGCAACCCATCTGTGAGCTCCACACTCCTCCACCACTCCCCTCCTGCCTGGCTGCTAGCCTTCCTGCTCTGTTCGAAGCTTCAACCCACTAAGCTGCTCATCATTCCTGGGTACCATGCTCCTGTCTTCTCCCCATGGATCCCCCTTCGTCTGAAATGGTCTGCCTGTCTTCCCTCCCCACAGCGCTCATATGCACAGGTGCCTTTCCTCTTCCTGAGAGACCTCAACAATCCGCAAGAGAGATATCCTGCCCTCTCTAAAACTTGGCTCTCAGGAGGACACCTGGAGAGCTACGGCTTTCCTAAGTAAGTCCCTCTTCCTGGGTGTGGGTGCTCAGCAGAATTACTTAGGATATGTGTTTGTTTTCCTAAAACCCATCAATCCTCACAGGTGTCCTCTGATAGTTAACACAACAGAACGTGCCAGCTTCTCTTTTAGAAATCTGTCTTTTGAAAGTCAAGGCCCTCACAGAAGAGGTTGCTTCGTTTAACAGTGTTCCTCAAAGCTTTTAATGAAATACCTCAGTATATTAGTGATGCCATAAATAGTTAACATGTATTGTTTAATCCTAGTTAACTCAGAGCTAATCCTTAATCTAGTTCAGTAGACTGACATTCGTAACTCTTCTTCCTCTGTCTTATTGCCAATAGCTGTTTTTATTGATGATAATTAGATAACGTAGAGATCATCAAATGTAATCTTGTTTGCTTTCACAAGGATTAATTAGGTCAAGATAAACTCATCAAAAGGGGAAAAAATCTAATTACTATTAGCTAAAGATTGATTGCTAAGAGGCTAAGTAACAAGGCTGGAGTATCACATGGTAAAAGTCAGATGAAAACCCAGAGCACAATAACAGGAAGGTGCCGCCCACCAAGGTTGTATTCCCTTCTTCAGATTGTGTGTATGAGAGACAGCGTCTTATATTGAGCAGGTCTGACTAGAAGTAAGTAGCCAAGGATGACTTTGAACTTCTGATCCTCCATCCCCTACTTCCTAATCCCTGGAACCATAGGCACAACAAGCCCTCCTTCTATTTAGTGACAGGGAACCAAAGCTAGGGCTGTGCACATGGTCTGCAAGTACTCTGAACCCTTCCTCAGACTCTGACAAAAATCGAGATACAAATATCTTTATTGGTTTTAGTTATTCTTTAAATTTTATACAGTAACTATTGAGGGTTTTTTTTTGGGGGGGGTGCTGGGAATTAAACCCAGGGCTTGAGGATTCTAAATGCATATCACACATTCATTCACTATTACTTGTACATGTGAGTGGGGGTGCATGCACATTATCTATGTGCGCATGCATGTGGAGAGCTTGTGCATGCAGAAGGCAGGGATTAAGTCCAGAGCCATGTATCTTGCTTTATTTCTTATTTATTTATTTATTGGTTTTTTTTTTTTCGAGACAGGGTTTCCTGTGTAGCCCTAGCTGTCCTGGAACTCACTCTGTAGACCAGGCTGGCCTCAACTCAGAAATCCGCCTGCCTCTGCCTCCCAAGTGCTGGGATTAAAGGCGTGCGCCACCACTGCCCGGCTGTATCTTGCTTTCTAAGAGACACCATCTCTCACAAACCTAGAACACAACTCTCCCCAACTCCCCCAATAAGAGTGAGCTGGCAAGCACACCATCACTCACTAACCCGGAACCACCCCCACACCTCCAAAGTAGTGTAAGCTGGCTGGTCCATGATCCCCCAGAGATTCTCCTGCCTCCACCTTCTTGGTGCTAGGATAACACCATCACACTTGGATATTTACTATGATTCTGGGCACTGAACTCTGTCCCTCGTGCTCAAAAGGCAAACACTGTACTGACAGAGTCGATACCAGAGTACCACTATGTCCCAAACCTCTGTTCTCTATCTTGGGGTGCTAAATGCATTTCTCAACTTCATTGTGTGAACAATCATAGCTTCTTAGTTGAGACTCTGTAAATCACCCTGGCATGGCACACCAAGCTGCTCCCCCGTCCCAGCCTCACCAGCTGAAGCACTCTGTAGAGCGTGTCTCTCACATTTCCACTCCCCTCTGCCGTTGCCTGTGCAGACACACTGTAGCAGGTTTCCTCGGTTGTCCTTCTTGCTCCACGTGTCTCCAATTCTATAGGACGTCCGGGTGTCCTGATCATTGCATCTGTCTGTTTCGGGATAGAAGCATTGACTATAGAAATTATCTAGTAACCGGCAAGCAGCCATCACACTAAGACAGGAATGTTGCAGTTGAAGGCTTCTGTGTGGCTGCTGGTGTTAGTACGTCCTAGCCAGTGGTGGTGATGCAGATACTAACACTTGGATACACGGTTTGTTACAGTACAGCACTACCTCTCCATTTGCCAAAAGAG
This sequence comes from Mastomys natalensis, assembly GCA_021653895.1. NCBI lineage: Eukaryota > Metazoa > Chordata > Mammalia > Rodentia > Muridae > Mastomys > Mastomys natalensis. The sequence continues at coordinate 436,170 of JAJTUV010002134.1, read as the reverse complement.
AAGAAAAAATGTCAGTGCCCTTTATTGACTAAAAAAAAAGACATTCTACATTACTTCTTTGACTCAATCCATTCTTTGGCATTCTATTGATTCCTTCTCAGAGTCTTCCAGACCTCCTGGTAATTACAACCTAAGGCCCTCCTTTCAATAGCCAACTCTCCTAAGAGTCCTACAAACAATAGGGAGGCAGGTCTCTTCCACCTGCCCCAGGGAAGCTATAAAATGATAAGCCCATCCATTGTTATGTAAAAGGCTTTCTATGGAAAAACAATTTCTTTGGCTCAAGGTTCTCTTTTCTTGCCCCACCCAAAAATACCTGTTTTACAATTACAAAGTCACCCACACACATAACCCTAGCATCCAGAGGTAGCTCAAGGTCTCTCTCAGCAACATAGTAAATTCTAGGCCAGCTTGGGCTTATGAGAACCCTCGCTTTAAAATAATAATAATAACAATAACAACAACAAACATAAAAGTCACCAACAAAATGGTCTTATCCCATGGTTAAAAGGTCTCTTCAGGAGTGAAGGATGCTGTCTCTTATTCTTGTTGTAAAAAACTGGCCTCAGGCATCCTTCTTCTCCCTTCTAAGATTGGTCTTGAAGTCTTAATTGCTGCCTCTGCCTTCAAAGTTCCATCTGTAGAATTTCAAACTAACAACAGCCTTGGAATTTGCTGAAGCATGAATTTTAAAATGAACGCCAAAAAAAAAAAAAAAAAAAAAAATCAAATCTAGATATCTTGAATGTGTTTTGTTTATCCAGCTTAAAATAGTAATTAAAAATACCACCCAAGTTCAAATTCTTTGCTAAACAAAAATAAGTTATGGAAAACGATCAAACGTTTCCCTGATACATATAGGCTCCTTAGACCTTTTGATTTAAAACTGTGATGATATTCAGTCTTCCAAGATCTTTGCAGTAGTATTCTAGCTGAAGACAAATCAGACATCTAATTCTGGGCCACTGAGCTGGCTTAATGAGTAAAGGCACTTGCCACCAAACCTGACAACCTAAGGTCACTGCACCCTGCATGATCCAAACTGTCCTTTGCCCTCCACACACACTGTGTCATGTGTGCCTCCCACCTCCACACACAAAATAAACAAATGTAGAAAGAAATCTAATTCAGACTCCTACCGATCACTTACCACTCTTCTGACAGCATGCTAAGTTTCTCAAACAAATAGCATGCGTTCAATGAAATTTTGTAAGTACTCACTTTGTATGTGGTGGTATAAGGAGGGAAATACGAACTGGGTACAGCTTAGCCGTCAGAGAACATTTAGTAGGTCAAAGATGAGGAAGGCTTGTGTATGAATCACTTACAAAGCTCAGCATTAGGAGTCTCAACCAAGATACTGAAAACAGGTTCTGGTTTTGACAACACCGTTAGCTGGGGGCTTGGCAGAAAGACACCTCCCTCTCTTTGCCCTCTGTCCTTGTGTGTATATGCGTTTGCCTGAATCAATGGTTGATTTTCTTTTTCTGACTCTGCATTTGCAGCAATATTTAAGTCACAAAGTTAGATCCTTACTACTCACGCTGTAGTATTTGACCAAGAATGGGTTATAATTTAACAGTCTCTCTGCCCAATAAATGAACAAATGCACAGAAATTTGTTCCACTTTCCATTAGAAGGATAATACCGGACACTTTTCATTTCCATTAGGTTCTTGTTTAGTCATTAAACCTTATTTAAACTTCAAACATAGAAGGAAATCTGAACAAAGTAGAGTCTTTGATTTCCATGTCAATAGCTCCTCCAAGTCAAAGGATTCATTTACATGCTACTTTAGGGATTTAATTGTCCTTAGGACCAGAAAAACATCTCTGTGATAATCTCCAGATCTAAGAAGACCCATTCAGCATCTGAATAATCACTAAGGCTCTTTTTATTTTTACTAGCTGACTGCCTAAGGCAGGGTTGAACCGAGAACTGCTTTTTCTACTTATTTGGTGTCCTCTGAAAAAGCAGAATGTGTTGGTTGTACAGTCTTTCTGGACATCTCAGGACACTGTTAAGGTCCCCAAGCGTTACCCAGCGTTACGGCAACTCTCTAGGAATCCAGAAGCAACAGCAGGCTGCATTTTCAACAGAAAAGAGCTAAAACATACTTCTGGAGGTACAGGTGATGCGTCCATTGCCTTCTCCTAGACAAGTACAGTCCACCATCATCCATCCTTGGTAGGGCTTTTCCCAGGTCTCCCCCACGACGTAGGAAGTCCCAGCAGCATGATCAAAACATTTCTCAGCTGTAGAAGGAATCGGAAAGCAAAAAGAAAGAAGAGGGAAAAGGCTATTTAAAATTATAGCGTCTCCCTGTAATTTAAACTGTAGCATGTAAGCAAAACCCCAGCCACATTTCTTAAAGTGGCAATCTGTTCAGAAAAGAAGGCACACCCTGCAGCTAAGCACAGAGCAAGAAGCCAAAGCGAGAGGAAGCCCCAGCCCTGCTGGCAGGCAAATTCTGTTCTCCTAATGAGTACACAGACTGCATTTTTTTTTTTTTTTGCCAGTCCCAAGCTTGCACTAGCATTTCAAGTGGAAAGAAATGTATGTCTGTACCCTGTGGGAGACTGCCCTATGCAAAATCCCAATCTTTTTTTTTTTTTTTAACTCATTAATGAGGTCCTGGGAATTGAACCCAGGACCTTATGTTTGCTTCAACAAGTGCTCTCTACCACTGATCTGTGTGTGTCCCTAAACTAAACCAATATAAATTATAAATGACTTACAAAGAATAAGAGGAGAGCTCTTTGAATTTTAGACTAATGTAAAAAAACAAAAACAAAACAAATTTGAGCCGGGCAGTGGTGGCGCACGCCTTTAATCCCAACACTTGGGAGGCAGAGGCAGGCAGACTTCTGAGTTCCAGGCCAGCCTGGTCTACAGAGTGAATTCCAGGACAGCCAGGGCTACACAGAGAAATCCTGTCTCGAAAAACCAAAAAAAAAAAAAAAAAAAAAAAAAAAAAAATCAAATTTGAAAAATAAGTCTGATTTGGAGAAATAGGACCCCAAAATTGTGGGATTCACAGAGTACAACTGAGGCTGAGGCAAATAAATAAATAAATAAATAAACAAACAAACAAACAAAACAAAACCAAAAAAAACCACCACAACCTTTAATGTTTGTTTTTAAGGAAATTATCAAGGTGTGACCAAAGTCACATGGCATTTTGGGATTTAGCCCACTATGTTCGAACAAGAAATGTGTCAACAGTGTAATGTTTCCCCCTTTAAATAGCATGTCTTCACCAAGGACACAGTATTGTATATAAACAAAAGAAATCACTTCTTCCTAAAGATTTTAACTTCATCTTGTGATTTTGAAACAAAATTAGGGTTTCTTTGCTTCGTACTTCAGGATTTGACTTCCGTAAGACTGGTGAATCATGTTACATTTACTAGTTTTTACACTGTGATTCAGCTATCCTGGCCAGTGACTCGGGTTGCACACGTTAGAGCTATGCTTGTGCCTCCCTTCCCCACTGTCACCCATATGGGCCACTTACCTATAGGTTTGCAGGTCCATTCTCCTTTTCCATTTCCAGACACAGACACTCTAACATGTAGCCACCAGTCTCATGCGGCCTCCTCCACTTGTCACCAATCTTGTAGGACTGACCCCCTTCATGGCATCGATCTGTTAGAGAGATCAAATGTTAGGGGAAAGTGATTCAGAGAATTCAGGGGGTGCCGATCTTGTGTTCTGCCTGAGATAAGTACTTATGTTGGCCAACATGCAATCCGTAACCATGAGATCAGCTCTCCTGTCAAAAAAAAAAAAAAAAAAAAATGCAGAAGGCTAACAATGTATCTGCTCACTTTGGGCCAATTGTTAAAGCACAGATGGAGAAATCTGAATGGCAAGAAGTCATAAATCATGGTTCCCCAGAGAGATCACAGATAATCTGTTCCCTAGACAGAAAAGAGCTGGGAGGAACTGTCCTTCTCTTAGATAGCAAAAGTGAGCTACATGGGCATAACATTTTGATTTCCTGGAATAAGGAGAGCCTGCATTTTACTCTAGGGTGGAAACAGCACTCTGGCAGAATGCAAGCATGCACACTCACGAATGTGAAAACCCTGATGCTTTCTTAGGCTGTTAAATCCAATGGCTTGAGTTGTACGCAGGGTCATAACTACCATGTACCATTGACACTTGGGCTTTGCCAGGAAATTTGGAAAAACCCTAATATCAAGTGTTGGAAATATTGATTTAGTCTATTGAGAAGGAACTGAATGGTTCTTTTGGACAGCGGACTTATATTTAAAGGTAGGTTTTTTTTTTTTTTTTTAAATTCTTATTAATAGAAAGTACTGGCAACCCAATGAGTCATACTAGAAGATTGCCTTAGCTGTAGACTTCTTGAGGGTCAGCCCAGCACCCAAAGTACCTTGGAGATGCACTGTGCTCATCATTCTGTGTTGTATTTGAGAACAGCAAGATCTTCTCCCCAAGTCTAATCTATTCATCACGAAGAACCAGACTCCATGACAAAGAACAAAAAACGAGTCTGGCTCATAGCTGCAGATGATAATATGATCAATCAATCTACCTTAAATTATCTACCCAGATAATTTAAAATAGGTCCCTTGGGCATATCTTATTGAAAAGAACCAAGAGATCTTCCACTGTATACACACACACACACACACACACACACACACACACAGAGAGAGAGAGAGAGAGAGAGAGAGAGAGAAAGAGAGGTTCCATCTCTGCTTAGATCCATCTTCCAGAAGTACAGGATTTATTCATTGAGGTAGATCCCAAAGTAAAAAAAAATTCAGTCAGGGATAACAGAAAAAGGCAGGGACGGGACACAGAAAGAAGCATGTGTATGTGAACTCCATTACGTCCACAGAAGGCCTTTCTTACTTGCAATGGTACAGCTGATCCTGCCTCGCCCAGCCCCGATGCAGGTACAGTCCCAGATCATGGAATCTTTAGGGCGCTCGTAAGTGTCACCCACTTTGTAAGTGTTCCCAGTATATTTGTCAAAGCAAGTCTCTTCAGCTGTGGAAAGGAAAAAAAAAAGTCCACGTGAGTCTCACACACATAAACAGCTACTTTGAAACTTAAGCGAGACAAAGTTTAAGTTAGGCTTTAATAAAACCAGAGCGCTTAACCTTTGGCAAGCTCTCCAAGGCTCTCTTATTTATAATGTAAAGAGTTCTCAGGAAAAAGCCACACCCTGTGACCAGCTGAGTTGCAAAGGAAAGATTTCAAATTCCAGTCTCAAACCAGGGAAATCAATCCAAGGGTCACAAGGGACACAAACAGTTTGAAGGTTGCCTGCTTCCCAGCAGGCGCTGGCCTTTGTCAGCCCTACTGAAATATTTCCCCTGTATGCTCCCTCAGCAGCCTCTCTGAAGGGACTGCTGTAGTTCACAAGAAGCATAGCAAGTCTCAGAAGTGGTGGTGTTTTTTCACTGAACTGCAGCTAACAAATCACTTTACAACCCAGTGCTTCAAAGCAGTTTTTGGCTCATAATCAGGAGCCAAAAGATCTGAGATAACTTTCTAATAAATTAAACTTTTATAAGCAAACTTTTATAAGTTTTCTTTTTGAAGGGAGACATGCAAAAACCTTCATTTTCTAATCAAAAGCTTCGAGAGAAAAAAAAAAGAAGAAGCTTTGGAAATGAGTTTGGATTACATTTGTTTTAGAGGTAAGAGCATGTGAAAAGCCAGTGTAAGAAGTTTTACTAAGAGGGAATTACAAGCAATTCTAGCAGGGTGGAGGAAAAGGCAAATGTGTTTTTATTTAAAGCATCATTTCTGCCAGGGACCAGACTGCCTTCCACTTACGTTCAGGTTTACTCTCGCAGTTAAAACCTCGGCTTCCTCCATAGCAGGTACAAACCAGGGCGTTGCCTAGGTAGGTCCGTTCCCACTGCTGATTTATCTGATAGTGCTTCCCATTGTCAAAACAGCCAGCTGTGAAGAATTGAAGGAGAAAGTTATAACGATTCCATCCCTCCTCCTCTTTTCCCCTACAAAATTACTGAATTTTGCCAACTGACTCATTGAGCCTAAACAAACACAACTCTTAAAAGCAATATTCCACTAAAATACAGATGTCAAACCTAGCTAGTCAACGATGTAAGCATTGTTTATGTAGGTGGTAGTTTTCAAGGGTTTTTTTTTTTCCCCTTATCTTTTAACTTGGTTAAAAGTTATACAATGATGTCATGTCCATCTGGTCAGGGGAACTACATCAGCAGAATTGAAACATTCTGAGAAGCAAAAAGAGAAATTACTTTTAATTCATGAGGGGCTTCAATACTCTCAAACAACAACAACAAAAATAAGACAAGAAAGAAAACTTTAAGTTGGGTGTCCTGATGACTATGCCAGTAACCCTAGCTCTGTAGAAGCTGAGGCAGGAGAATTGCTGCTCCAAGTTGAACACAAGCCTGGACAACACAGGAGAATATCAGGCTAGCTTAGGCTACAATGTGAGATCTCTCAAAAAAAAGGGGGGGGGGGAGAAGAACTTTTAAATTTTCCTCTAGCCCAAGATGAAGTAGGAAGAGTGTGTCTGTGAAAAGCTAGAAGAGAAATGCTTATCCTTGCTCTGGTAAAGAATCCTGAGGTAACCCCAAAGCACTGAGCCAACTACATCTCTTTTAAGTTGGTAAGAAACTATTTAGATATTCTGTCTTCATCTCCATTTGTTAAATATTTAACCCACTATTTACTAATAAAGAAAATAAGGATCGGGGGACCACACTAATCTCAGATGTAAAATTTGTACGTTCGTGTCCCTTTTCTCTTTCACCACAAGTTTTGGTTCCTGGAAAGGAGAACTGAAGGTGTAAAATTTGTTAGAGCACTTGAGGGGTAGAACAGATGGTCCCTGCCTCCACTGTACCCGTAACCAGTCTGCTCAAACCAAGCCTTTTGTGTCCACAGCTGGCTTTCCTCACTAAAGCGCGCACTCACACACGTTCGCACAGCCACGCACGCGCGCAAAACTTTAGCCAAACTTTCTGCGGGACCAACCCATCCCTGCCGCCGGCCGGTTTCAGCCAGACGGTCGGTACTCACGCTTGCTCTGACTGACAGCCACCGGGGACTGAGGCTGCACGATTTGCTGAGCCTGTCTCTTGCTCTTCCCGGCTTCGGTGCAGCGCACCGACGTCCCCAGGCACAGCACTGCCAGCAGCAGCAGCCGCCCGGGTCCCGGACCCCTGAGCATCTTGAGTGGATGGGAGGAGAGTTATCCTCCCCAGGAGGCAAGCGGCCACGAACTGTGGTTCCCCTCGCAGCCTGCAGGAAAAGTCCTGAGGTGGGGACCCCTGTGAGAAGGAGGACGGGAGAGGACCAGAAGTTGTGGTCCGCAGGCCCGGCTCACACCTTAGGCTCCTTCTCGTCCCTTGTGCAGCGCAGCGGGTGCGAGCGGCTGAGCCCCAAGAGCAGAGGCTTATATGGGACAGTCCCTTCCCGCCCCCCACGAGGCCCTGCGCGCCGGGAGGAGGGTCCGGTCCGGTCCCCCGCCCCTCCTGCCGCGGCAGCCGCCGCCGACCGCGCGCCGATTGGCCCAGAGTCCAGGTGACGTCACGGGGTACCGTGGGTTCGCCCCGAACAAAAGAGATGCTGATCTCCCGCCAGGTCTGGGATGGATAACTTTTTTTCCCCCCTTTGGTTTCCTTTGCGGTCGTCAAACTTTTGGGAGGAGGATTGGGGGTAGGGATGGGAAACGGCTGTAAAGTGAAGTAGACTCGGAGGAAAGGGAGGGAGGGCTGGAGCCGAATGAAGCCTGGGGTGGCAGGGCTTACCCCCTCATCTCTTTCCTTTTTTTTTTTTTTTTTAAATTGGTGGCCGTGGTGGTGTTTGAGAACATTGCGTCACCTCTGAGAAAAGTCTGTGCTCACCGGGAGTGTATTTTGTGGGAAGGGAAAAAGTCATAAAGTGGCCACCACCTTGTCCCTGTAGGAATCCAGACTTCACTTTTGCAGCCCCGGGCGGGGCGGCTCCTGCTGGGTGCTTTTCCTGGATCCTGGGCGCCGCCTAGGGTCCCCTTTCTTTGCCTTTACGGTGTTAGGTAGGCTCAGATCCCGGTTTCTCCACCCAGTACCTTCCTGGTTTCAAGGAAGAGTCTGGGAGACAGTGAGCGCGTGGCAAAGGTGACCCCCTTCCCTGAGCTTCTACAGCCCGGGTTCTGCGCGGCGCTCTGCAGATTCCGGGCAAACTCACAGGACCAAGTTTCTTTGCAAAGATGAAGCAACAGGAAGTTTCTTTTCTAAGTCATGAAGCAAAGTTTTCCTTTCCTGGGAATGGAGTGCCCGTTTCTTTTAGAAGGGCAATGGTGAACAACTTGAGAAGGGGGAAAGTTGAACTGGCTGATGAAGGAAGGGACCTTCCCGTCCACGCCACGTTCACTGGGCCATTTGCACTCAAAGCAGAGACCTAGGTGGCCTCTGTAAGAGAGCCGGGGTGGGGATGGGTACAAGGACTTTATGTCTTGCCTTCCTCCAGCTTTCCCCAATCCCCTTGCATGTATCTGGGCGTTTATTTTTTTCTCAGATTTCACAGTCATGGCAGAATTCCACTATCCACTCCCTCCCCCGCCGCCAGATTTTTTATTTCAATTGTTATTTGTTCCAAGAATTGTATAAAGTTTCTGAAAATTCTCCGGACTTTCTAGACTACTGAGGTTGGAAAAGGAGACGTCCCCTGCAGCCAGCACCTCTAACACGTTGGTCTTCTTCTTCTCCTTCTCCTTCTCCTCCTCCTCCTCCTCCCTCCTTCCCTCCCTCCTCCTCCTCCTCCTCCTCCCTCCCCTCCTCTCCCTCCCCCTTCCTCCCCCTCTCCCCTCCCTCCTTCTTCTTCTCTTATTTTTTTTTTTTTTTAAACCTTTCAGACACACACAAGCCCAGTTGCTTTGGTAGGGCTTCAAAAATGAGAAGCCCACTGTTTTCAAAGCAGCAGATCCGAACCCCAAACTTGGCTTTCTCCTTCGCTTAGGACGTGGTCTCATTTGCTTTGAGAACATATTAAAGTTACCAGCAAACTATGTTATTTGTACCAGGTTCTTATTTTCTCCAAAAGTTCTGCCGTAAGGATAATTTGAATTTGTATGCTTTATAAAAATCCTCAACACATTAACTAAAGACGCAAAATTAACATTTATTTTTATTGATGTAAAGAACTAAAAACAAAAAACCCACAGCGAATACCAGTTCTTTACACGCGGTGTAAAATAAGTCAAGAATCTTTGTGACCAACACTCGGGTTGAACGAGTGCCATACATTCCCCCAAATTTAGAATCCCTCTGAGTTATTTTTTTGGAATTTCTCATCATCCCTTGACAAAATGGTTTTCTCTTTCAGATATAAAAGGGCTCCTTGTAAAACAGTGAACTTCTGGGAAGTGCTCTCTCCAGGGGGGAGAAGGATACCTGGAAATCAGGATGCTTGCTAGATAAACCTGAAGGGAATGCTTTCCACAAATATGGTAGATTCTGGAGGAAGGAAATAAGCGGTTAGAAAAGAATTTTGTCACAAAAATATGATAGTTTGGTATATTTACTGTACTCAAAATACTTTAGAATAATATACTTATTGGAGAGCTTTGTGGGGAACCCACTTTACATTTCAGAAGAAAGTTTTCTCCTTCAGCCCCATAGAAAATGTCTCTGGTGGCCCACAAGCAAAAATATTTGGCTGAATTTTATAGGAATGCTTTTACTTGAAAGTTGTGTTTTGTTTTTGATTTTGACATGGAGACATTTTCTTAGTTAAGGTAAACTGGCCTTGCTACAGTAGCTTCCTTCCACCATCCAGATCACTTCCAATTCCAAGTCAATTATCTGTAATTCAGAGATAATTAAATCCTAAAGACTTTGTTGGGGTCAGGGAACTGGAGAGATGGCTCAATGGTTAAGAGCACAGGCTGCTCTTCCAGAGGACCCAGGTTCTATTCCCAGCAACCACATGGCCACGACCACTCACAACCATCTGTAACTCTAATTCTAGGGAATCAGTCGAAATTATACCTCACCAAACTTTTGGGGTTTTTTTGGTGTTTTTGTTGTTGCTGCTGTTGTTGGTTTGTTTTGTTTGTTTGTTTGATTCTTTTGTTTGTAGTACTTTTAGCATTTTCTAGTTTTATTTCAAAGACCTGACCCTAGGTTGCAACAACAGAGCATCCTAGTGTCTTAGTTTTTCTAGGGGGAAGTTGCTATAGCAGTGGCTTCCCTTTCCCCATCAGCTCCTCGGGGCACTAATTGTCTGTGTGTGAGGGTATAAATGTGACCACGACACATCTAACCATGAAGAGTTGCCTCCCCCTGTAACTGCTGTGGTAGCAGATTTTCCCAGTGTTTCTGACAATTAAAATTTCACTAGGAAAAAAGGGAGCACATATATTTGTGGGATGTGTTCTTCAGATGCTTCGCTGTTGGAGGAAGATGATCAAGAGTGCATGTGGTATAGAACTTGAATTGGATTGACTTGAGTTAAAGTCGTAGTTGGATGAAGAGCAAAGATAATTTATTAGATCCACTCATTCAGGACTGAAATGGAAACCACTCACGGGATAAGTTTTAAGGGTGTTTACGTTCTAAGTGAAAAAGGGGTTTGTTTTTTTTTTAAGACTAATAAACATTATAGGCAATATCCCTAACTGACCAAACTGCTTGCCTATTGGAAGAGGGGAACCCCTGATAAGAAATCTGGACTTCAAAGAATACAATTCAGTGATAGTGGCTGTCTTGTTTTATTTTTTTTTCCTGAAAATCTTTGGCCTTTATCCCCCTGTTAATCTCTCAGTTCCTGCCCTCAGAAGGCTTTGGCAGAGTAACCTTGAAACTTTCAGCCTCCGGACTTTGTAGCATGTTTATAAATGTACTGATTTTTCTACCGGCAAGTTGGATGGGGATAGATTACAGTTGTTTTGCTTATTTTGGATTTTATTTGGGGAAGAACATAGTTTGTTGTTTTGTTTTTGCATGAAATCCTTCCATTTTCTCCTAAAAATAGCCACACTTGCAAAAAAGGCCATCCTTAAGCACAGGTGCAGAGAAAGCAGGAGCTGCCCGATGGGCAGCCCGTGTGGAGAAATCGTCTGAGCAGTTTGTCCAGACTTGACAGGAAGCCTGCAACTAGGGAGCAAATATTTGATAACATTTTTAAATTATGCCATGAAAGCTGGCTAATTTTAACTTAATAAGCATTTTGTTTATATTTGAAGATACTTTAAAAAATTTTTTTTAAATCAGCACTTTAAAAAGCCTTAATCTATGCCTTTTGCTCCTTAACGGGAATACTCTTTTCTCATTAGAATGATGTAACTCCCAAAGGCTTTGCAAAGGAGTCTACTTCATCTAGTAAAACGGAAAGAACTGCTGTGCAGCTGGACTACTTCACCAGACTGTCTCTACTTCTCAAGACAGGCAGCATGTGGTTGGGAAATTTTTATTTATATTAATTGTTGATTCTTTTTCCAGTTTGGCTTTATCTTATGTTGGCAGCATGATTTTAAGTCCAATTTTGTTATGTTGGCAATTTGTTTGGGAAGGTTGACATAAAGGAAAATAAACTTGAAAGATTTTTCATATTTAAATTATTTTTTTTTTTACCACCACGAATTTCAGATTTCTCGTATGCAATTGGTCATGAAGGTAGAATCAGATGCATAAAATAACTGTGAATATTATGCTTGAAGTAAAAATGTATACCATTGTAGACTATTGTGATAGAGGCAGTCGTCATTCTTTGTGCCTCGTTCATGGTAACAAATTAAGGTCATAGCCAACTGAATTATAAAAATGAAGACAAAAATATAGTCCTCCTAAAATTAATACTGAATCACATCCTAGGTTAATTCAATATATTATTTTATTAGCTATGAAAGTTTTACTAGCATGGAATGGACGTTTCAAATCCCTGTTTAAAACATGAAAAAGGAAGGCATTATTCCCATGCATAAAATCATAATATTTCAACAGCTTAATAGGAAAAAATAAGTAATTTTTTCTTAAACATGCATCTAAGTTTCTTGACTTGCTAACAAACTGCATCTGCAGTTCCTCACTCACCTATCAACAGCTGTCTTTCTTTTGCAGAGTTAGGAATGGAACCCAGAGCCTGAAGTATGCTAAGCAATTTACTCTCAACACTAAGCTAGGCCCAGCCCCCATCCAGAACTTACAGGAAAGTCCCATCATCCTCTCATCCTTAGTAACAAGAACCTAGGGCTCAGAAAATCTCTAGAATGGCATTTTCTAAGTCATAGTCTTATAGAAATGGTGCATCACTTCATAATCTCGCTCTCGAAAAAAAGCACAGTAAAGCAATTGACTACAGGATGTAGAAGATGTCGTCTCCAACATGAGACTAATTTTTCTAACAGAAGTCACATATAAAGCTATTCACGGCTTTGCTACTGGCTCCTGCTTGTTGTATAGGGCTGTTGACCAATTTTTGGTGGACAAGTGGGGGAATTGAACCCAGGGTTTTAAACACATCAATCATACTCTGCTGAGCCCCAAGTCCCTTCAGCCTAGTTTGGGCGTGTTGAACAGATGTGAAAGATTAGGGACTCTCTCCTAGCCTGAAGTTTGGTGGGAATGGTCTGTTTTAGAGTTAGCTTCTGTAGGCCCAGCACTATCCTTGGTGCTCCCTGAGAGTGAGTACTTGATAAATGAAGAAAGACTGCTTTTCTGGTCACATGGAGACCACAGCCAGGGGCAGTACTCAGTACTTTGCATGTGTTATTTAACTTTGTCCTCAAAGCAACTGCCAGAAATAGATATTAACAACCTCATTTTACTCTCTGAGGCTCAGAGTTTAAAGATGAGAGACTGAGCTGGAATTTAAATTAGGGTCCCTGACATAAAATTCATGTCCTTCACCAAGACATTCATGGCTTTCCCTGAAGTGATTTTTGCCCCACATAAGTTATAAGCAATGTGGGAAACTCTGGCTTTACCTTAGCTCTTCCTCCAGATCTTGCTTTGCTCTGGGCCCTGGGGCCTGGCCTCCAGGACTGTAGAGCCAGCTGCCTGCTTGCAGGAATACAGGAGGAAAGGGAACAGGAAATGTCTTCCCTACCCCCACCCCACTCCCAGCTGCCCTTCTGATAACAGCTTCCTCCTTCTAGAACTTGCCTTTTCAAAGGGGAGGACAATATAGGTCAAGATTGGTCTGGATTTGGGGTGGGGCAGGTGGGTGAGGGGATACAGAATGAGCTTTCCTAAGGTAAAAAAAAAAAAAATTAAAGTCAAATAAACTTCTTTAGTTGTTAATTTATTCCATTACAATTCTAATCAAATTTAATTCATCTCTAGGGATAGGGTGGGTCAGAGATAACACATCAGAAGATAAGCAGATCTGGGGGACTCTGATCCAGATTGGATCTTCAGAATGCTCCCTTAGGAGGGGGCTCCAGCTCTCAAGAGCTCTGTCCTACTAATGATGGCTTAGGGTGACAAATGTTTCTTTATTTCTTTTATGTAAGTACACTGTCTCTTTCTTCAGACACACCGGAAGAGGGCATCGGATTCCATTACAGATGCTTGTGAGCCATCATGTGGTTGCTGGATTTGAACTCAGGACCTCTGCTGGAAGAGCAGTCAGTGCTCTTAACCGCTGAGCAGTCTCTCCAGCCCCTTTATTTCTTTTAAAAGATTTTTAAAATCATATATATGTATATACATATATATGTATACACACATATACATACATACATATGTAGGTATATGCACGAAGAAGAGATTCCGTGGAGCTGGAGTTACAGGTGATTGTGAGTTACCCAACATGGGACCCTGGATACTGGGAGCTGAACTCAGATCCTCTAGAAAAGCAGTGTGTTCTCTCATCTGAATGTTTCTCCAGCCCTAAGTGCGACAATATTTCTTAGTTGGTAATTCTTGAAAGCTTAACCATCGTTTATTTATACATTGTTGCAACTTTGGTTAACATACCTTCCCCCAAAGTCTTCCCATGAAAAACCACTTGAATCTGTTTTCTGATGAAGCACAATCCAGATTTTAGCAGTCTCTAATCATGATAGCTATGCATGGTTTAATTTTACATGGTAACAATATAGTTAAAGCACATAATTCTATTCCAAACTGAGCAGTTAGTATCTGGGCATAGATTTCGCCTTGTAGCTCTCCAGTCTACTGATCCTGTGCCCTCTAACACTATAGCTTTCCCAGAGTAAATTGCTTTAATACAGCGATCATACAGCTACGGAATGTAAATCGTGATGTGTCCACCAAATCATTTGAGTCACACAAAAAGGTTGGAATCCTCTCACTGGGGAGGTAGAGGTAGGCAAATCTGTGAGTTCGAGGCAAGCCTAGCCTACAGAGCAAGTTCCAGGACAGCCGGAGCTCTACAGAAAAACCCTGACAATAAACAAATAAATGTGCTTCATAAATCTGCAGGTGCCCCTGTATATAAAAGTGAAGGACAGTTTTGGTTGTATAATACGATAGTTACAACACTATAGTTAGGAAGACATCTTTTCTTCAGTACTTTGAAACTTCTCAGTGTCCTGGAGACTTTTCAACTGCAATGTCTTTGTTAGTTATCTGTGAGCCATAATTCCTTTGCAGTCCATCTCAAAGATACTTGTTAATTTATCCTCTTGCAAAGCAGGCCTGTTTCTGTCAGCTGATGCCATGTTCCACAAGATTCCTGAGACTTCAACAAACACAGCCAGGCTGTCAGCATATTTTCTTCTTCCAGTCAAGCTTTGACTAAAATAATGCATGTGTTGAGGACCCTAATGATTAAAACCACTTCAGTTTAGGAGGACAAGACAATAAAGTAAAGATAGTGTGGAATTCTGGGTAGCGCACAAATTCTGTCCTGATTTTGTCCTAAGTGACAAAAGACTTTGAGTTCAGGCCCCCAGCATCATAAATGGGAAGAAGTTTTTCTTCAGAAAATGAAAATCTTTCCTTTCTAACTGTTCTTTCTTAAAGTGTGGTGGCTTTTTTTTTTTTTTTTAATTTTGTTTGTTTTTGTTTGTTTGAACTAATTACAAGTGCTTAGATAAAGTTATCACTTAAAGAGTTGGCTCAGACGGTTCAGCACCACGTACCTCTGGCTGCTCCCATTTAGAGGATGGGAATAGAAAGAGAAAGGTGAGTAAGCATTAGGACATTTTAAAAGATGGTTTGTCAATTTCTCTAAAATACTCCCTTCAGATTTCAACTGCATTTTGAGACATACACTTCGAAAAGGGTTGTCATGTGTACACCACAAAGTGGGACACCTCTGATAAGAGTGACCAAAAGTGCTCTGGTCCTTGGTGTGACCGTTCCCTCCTGTCCTCCCTGTCCCAATAACCGTGAGTCTACTCCCTGCCACTTGGGTTAGTTTACATTTTCTAGTTTTATGTACCCATGGCATCTGGCTCTCTCACTGAGGATGAATATTTTGAGATTTATGAATAACTCATTCTTTGTATGGATGGATTTTTTTTTCTTGGATAAATATCTAGTAATGAAATTGTTCAAACCATTTCTAGGTGAGTTTTTTCTTAGCATTTTGAGACGAAAGTCATCGCCCTCACTTTGTCGTACTCCCGTCTGTCACCATCAGTGTGTGACACCCTGGCTCTTAACATCTTGTCACATGGAATGGTTGCTTCATGTGAGGCAGCGATTGGTTCCCTCCTTCACGTGAGCAGTTACTAAGGGGCTCCTGTGTTACTGGCAGTTTAAATACACTAGTCAACAGGTGGGAAAATATTATCCTTTTTGGCAGCATACTTCAGTTATCATTTGGAATTGATGTATTTATTTTTAATTTACCATTTATTGTGTGTATCCGTATCTGTGTGGGTTCATGAACGCCATGGCACACCTGTGGAGATCAGAGGACAACCCTTAAGAGTCACTTCTCTCTTATGAAGTGGGTCCCAGGATCGGATTCAGGTTGTCAGGTTTAACTAAAGGCGCATGTTTTACCCATTGATCTCTTTTGACAACCTATAGATTCTGTATTTTTAGAAAGTCTGTTTAGTGGCCCTTTCATTTGCAGTCCAGTAAACGTGTTACTTTGGGCAGTTTTTCAGTACATAAAGTATTTACTGTTACTTTAATATTCCCTGTTTGCTTATCCAGTATTATATAACTTTCTATCAGTCCACTGTTTGAAAACAATATTCTATTTTCTTGAGGCATGATGTCAAAGGTTGAAATTGGAAAAAAAAAAGTTTAGTCGAAAGCCAATGAGGAAAAAGACACTACAGGAAATAAGTACTATAACCATGGCTTGGCTAGGTGTTGGATTTAATGATTATTAAGCAAATTAGAAAATAATGATAGTGTCTCTTATTGTCTAATGTGATTAGTATGTGAATAAGTGATATCAGTTAGTTTCTGTGTGAAGTTGTTACTCATGACTCTGATGATTCTGGGTACTCTAATGTCCGCCTCACTATGGTCCTAACTTAGCATTTCTCTATATTGACCTGTATCTTGTTGTAGCTCTTAGTTTTCGTTGATGCTTTTCTCCCAACAGTACTGACATGTGTTTAATGGAGGGCACCGACTTCATTCTTACTAGGAAATCTTTTTTTTCCCTCAATATTTCTTAAGGGGGATGGCAGGCACTCCCAGATGTCTAACTAGAGCAGTCTCTTCTGGGCAAGTCTTCTCACGCACAGTAGACTAGTAGGCCGTTTATGGCTTCCCTGCTAGAACACACAGTAGACATCATCTTTATCAGTGGAATGTGAGAAGTGACATATTTCAGATCTGGGATGGGGACATCACCCTGAAGCATGCCTCCTCCAGTTTGTTCCCACCAGCAGAAATGCAGACGTGGCTGACACCCAGCATTTACCGTAAAGATGATGAAAATGTTTTGGAAATTATTTTGGCTCTGAAACACCCTGGTGAGCAGAACTCGACCAGTGACCTGGGTTATTCAGTTTGGGACTGTTGTCTGAAACAGAAATACACATTTTATTCATGAAGTCCCTGTGGGCACATCTGTTACAGAGCCATGCTTTTATGGAAGGCTTTGCCTCCCTTAGCTTCCCATCTTTTCGTTTGCTAGCTATGTCTTGATGTTGACATGTCTGTCTGACAGCCCTCTCTCTTTCTGGCTTTCCATATACACATATACTAGAATTGTAGTTTCTATGCCAAATTCCCTAATGTTTTGCTATTACTGCTGAGTGGTAGATGTAGACTGCCCAGTAAATATTTCTGAGTCCCTGCTAAGAGGACTAGTACAGTCAAAGGATTTTCCTCCCTCAAATCTACCTGTTGAAATCCTTATCAGTCATAACCTCTCATTGGGACCTTACTGGAAAGCAGTCTTTAAAGAAGCAATTCCGTTACAAGTTTCTTAAGGTAAGCCCTGATTCTATGTGACTGTTGTCCTTATGAAAGGGCAGAATTGTCAGGGAGCTGTCTGAACCGCTACAGCTTGGTGTTGATGGAGCCTCAGACCCACCAGCATGGCTGCTACACAAACCTCCACAACAGCTGCAACCAAAGCACCTGGAGACTTAGTCATGCCACCTGGGAAGGAGAAAGAATGTCTGGCCAAAGGGAGTCTGGAATTTGATGGGAAAGAAGGATTTTAAAATAAGAAATGTTAACACAATTTCTATTTAAACTTAAATAGGGACGAGTGAGTAACAGAGTACAGGCAGACTTTGGAAGAAAGAGTCAATGCTTCCATAGATGACTCAGGGGTCAAGGCTTCCTTAGAGCCTTGGAGGAGCCCATAATACTTTGCTTTTGATAAAGAATCTCACTATTTAGTTTGGCTAGCCTGGAACTCACTGTGTAGTCTTAGCTGGCCTAGAATTCAGAAAGAAACCCACCCTGCCTCTGCCTCTGCCTCTGCCTCTGCCTCTGCCTCTGCCTCTGCCTCTGCCTCTGCCTCTGCCTCTGCCTCTGCCTCTGCCTCTGCCTCTGCCTCTGCCTCTGCCTCTGCCTCTGCCTCTGCCTCTGCCTCTGCCTCTGCCTCCTCAGTGTTGGGATTAAAACATTCACAGCTATACCCAGCTTCTATAGTATTTTTAAGAGGGCACCCTGATGAAAGAGGAAAGAAATCATCAATGTGTCATGTACATAGTCCAAAGAAGAGAGTATTTGTACGCCTGGTACCATGAAGAACCAAACAGTGTGAGGATGGCTTGATATAGATTGATCATTATTCACTGCACAGAGTAACAAACACTTGGAAGAAATCTTTTTCCATAAGGAGATCCCTGAGACATCTAGGATCTCTCAGATGCCAATGCTGGATAGGTTTATTCTGGTCTTTGAGTTTTTTTAAAGCCAAAGTGACAATAATGAGCATCTGTTCTGCTGTCTCTGGAGTCCCAAGTCCAAAATGCTGAGCAGAGTTTGAGGCATAGAACTTGTGTACTTGGTTCTATTTCAATTACAACCTCTCTACAGTCTTTTAGGCCATAACACAAATGTAGGAATAACTTTCTACTGCCCAAATCTACTGCTATCATAGACCAAAAAGATATTAACCCTTGCCACTTGCACTGTTGATGGTCCTGTGACTTTTTGAGTCTTGAAGTGGGGAACTAGTAGAGATAATGAAGGCTAAATAGTTTATGACATCCAAGCTATGTGGCATTCATCAGGATGGTTCCTAGACACCACCTGTAATGACTGTTCGTTCATGGCACTTAAGAGATTTGGCAGCTCCAAAGGAAGGCCAGACATGATATATATGAACATTGCCTTTTATCAAGATGGCTCGTTGCCTGGTTCATTTGGATGAGTTTTGAGGCTGCACACAGGATGTTGTAGCCGGTTCCTAGAAGGCCATCCGAAGGAAATCTGTGGAGTAAATCTCTCCTCTAATGGCAACCACATTGCAAAATGGTAGTGGTGGCAATGTCAGCAAAGGATGCGTCCTTTGATCATGATGCTGCCCCTGGACGATCTCTGCCCATTAGAGCTCAATAACTTGTGCCCACTTTGAGCCTATTGAAAAAGTGCTTACTCAGTAGTGCCTATGATAGCATATTTACAATATAGACCAATGTAAGCTGCTCTCCATTGAAGACTGTGTCTGGTTATAAGAAACAAAGTAGTGGACATTTCTTCTGATAAGCAACTCATAGCCACTTGTTCATGGACGGACCTTCAAGCTCCAGATGACTGAGTAGTGAAGATCATGGGAGAAGAAGTCTAACTATAGTCACTCCTTACTATCTATATCCTCAAAAGAACATAATTGATATATTTTGTTCTATTGTGTTTTCTGCCAATTAATATGTTTAGAATTGGCTTTTCCATGTTAGCCCTATTCATGAACAGCCAACCAAGTTGTTTGTTGATGGCAAACTCCTTTCACAGTTGAAACTTAATTCTCATCTTCAGGTTCTTCTAAACTGTGTAGATGAACTGTTTGTATTAATTTTTTGTGGATACCCTGTCACACCCCTCAGTACTTAAGACTGTGACTGTTCTTTTTGAATTTCTGAATCTTGAAAGTTGGCTTTTTATTGCATGGTGGATGCTCTAGGACTACACGCAACCCAGCAAGCAAGATGACCGGACTACAGTCTAGAAACTTTCAAGTTAAAAGCAACATGTTACCATAAGCTAATTGAGCCATCCTCTTTCCCTTCCCAGGAATAAGAGGTGAAGCAAGAGTCTGCAGCTATGCTGAGGTGTATATAGTGAAGAAGTTTGGAGTTCTTTCTGTAGACTTCCTGTGGAACTGTAACGTAGCAGGTCACCACCAACTGAGCACTCACCTTGTCAAAATAGCGTCTTCCAATTGGCTTTGAATTCTGCATCCTTTATAATATCCTAAAGTAAAGCCATTGTGTCAGGATTCAAAGCAGTTTTTAGAAAGCAAACATAATTTCTCTATCTTACAACTACTTTCTCATGGTTATTTTAAAGATGTAATTCTTAAATTAAAAGATATGCCTTGTCTAAGTTAAGGTCACTTCTAAATATAAAGCATAAACTTTTTTTAATTATACACTTTATAACAGTCAAATCTAAGAACCCAAATAATGAGAAACAAGAATTACCAAGACACTTGATTTAAACTGAATGTTTTAAACTATTTTTTGGCTTAGATAGATTTTTGTTGTTGTTGTTTTTTGGTATGTCTCTGAGTTAAAAGGACAATCGAGAGGCCAGGACAGATGAGGAAGTTGTGCTATCAAGATGTAATAAGCAGTCATGCAAACAAGAATTGTTCACTTTCTTGGAAAATCGAAAATAAACAAGACTGATTCCTCAATGCTCAAATATCCCGATGTGCCCAGATCATTAGAACATTTAAGCAATGAAGCAATTATAGTTACTAGGTCAGAAATCAGAAGGGATAGCTAATGATTATCTCTTGAAGGTGTTGATGTTGTAAATGTATACCTAGTAACGTAGTCAACATTTTACACAGATATTTGTTATGAATTGAGTGTTTTCACCATCTTCTCAATTTATACATTGAACATTGAAGGTTGATCCTCAGTGCTCAGTGTGCTCAGTTTGGAGAGAGAGAGAGAGAGAGAGAGAGAGAGAGAGAGAGAGAGAGAGAGAGAGAGAGAACTTCTTGAAGCCAGTTTTGATCATCAACTTAATTGGACTGAGAAGCGTCTACAGAGTAGTACAGCACAAGCCTGCCTGGGGGTCATATTTCCAGGCAGAACCCAAATAATAAGAAGACAAAACTCATCCTGGCTGTGAGCAGGACAATCCAATAGATCGGGATCCTACATGGAAGAAAACAGGGTAAAGGAGAGTGTCCCTTCCCTTAAGTTGTTTCTCTCCTGTGTTTGGTCACAGCACCTAGAAGTTCTGACTAACAGGAAATGGTTTGCAGGTGAGTAGTGTCATTCAAAAGCATTTGAACCAGTTTGCAGGGAGGAATTTGAAAAATTATTATGACGTGGGCTAGAAGTCTGAGCATGCATAAGCAGAGGTTCACAGTAGGTAATCTTGGTGGAAAGCTCCTCAGGTGACTGTACATGAGGCTTCATGCTACACTGTGGTAAGTGGCTTTCTGAGACTCTGGAGAGGCTGAGTCATAAGATGACATATTCATTTGGAAATTTCAGAACAACCTAGCATTCACACTGTGGTGCGGATATTGCTGGCTGCTTTTAGCCAAGTATACAGTGAGAATTTGAAGTGAAAAAACAGAACAGAAGGATTTTGAGGGGGGAAACTGATTTTTTTTCCTACAAAAGAAGAATGTTTAAAGCTGGATCCCAGGAAAAGATAGTTGTAAAGAGATAGAAATGTTTAAAAAAATGTAGGTACACTGGGACCATGGGAATGATGCCTTAAAGGCATCTCAAGATTTAGTTCATTTTTTTTTTTTTGAAAGACTTTCCTTGTGGGACTGCGTAAGGGTATTTGGTTCTTGGCATGGTCATGGGCCTAAACCCCGAGACTCCAAGGGAGAAACGCAGTGAGTTCGGCTACGTCCCCAGAACTCAGGGTCCTAACAAGCAGTCTAATCTCCATGACCTACATTGTTCAGTCACGAAGGCCATTACAGCCCCTCCCAAAGTGCACAGGTAGAGGGTGTGACTACAGGCCTTAGGACCTAGGGATTTACATACTAATGAAGGTCAGAGGGCGGAGCCAATTAAGCATTCCTCCTCCCAGACCTTCTACTTCTCCCTCCCTATTTAACTAGGCCTGCCCTGAGTTTGGGGGGGTACGTCAGATCCATCACCATCCGCCATGACAATAAAGCCTTATGGAACCAAGGACTTCCTCGTATCATTGGGGCCTGCTGGGCCTGCCGCCACCGAAGCCTCCAGCCCCTGGAACCAGAGACCTTCCTCCGGTACGAGACACAGGCTGCCTGGAAGCCTCCAGGCAGCCTCCACCTCGCAGGTCCCGGGCCTCTGCCACCTGGGCCCGGGGCCTGCCGCTGCGCTGCCACGCAGGTCCTGGGGCCTGCTGCGGCCGCTGCCTTGTGGTCCCAGGGGCCACTGCTGCCTGGGCCTGGGGCCTGCTGCGGCGTGGGCCCAGGGACTCCACTGCTGCGCCCAGTTTTTTCCCACATTTCCTTTCAGAAGGGAGCATCTCTGAGGTGTCTAGATTACCCAGGGATGTCTAGGGGGTGAATTCACCAGGATTTGTTCATCAGACTCAGCCATGAGGCATGCAGAGGCAAATGCCACTGCAGTCCAGAGGTTCCTTGGCTACCACTTGAAAATGGGGGCCAACGTTAAGCATAATTCTTATGATGCTAATTTTGCAAGATGTGGAGAGGAACTATAGTTATGGGTCATAAAGACAAGGCCTGAGATGTCAAAGGAAGGTTTGGGAAGGCAGAAATGTCAAATGGTTCAGATTCCCTGCAAACAAATCTTGAGAAGTGAAACATTAAGCTTTTGAGATCCAAGCAGCAATAGAGAGTCCAAGATTTTGGAGGTACTAGAAAAGTAATATATGCTTTTTGTGAGTGTCTGTGGTTGATATGAGTGTGTGTGTGTGTGTGGGTGTGGGTGTGGGTGTAGGTGTGCATGCATATGTGTTACATGGATGTGGAGACCTGAGGTGTATGTGTGAGTGTGTGTGTAGGTGTGCATGCATATGTGTGTACATGTGTGTAGGTGTGCATGTACACGTGTGTACATGGATGTGGAGACCTGAGGCTGCTGTTGGGAGTCTCCCTCAATTACTTTCCACCTTGTGCATTGAAGCAGGCTCTCTTGACTGATCCCAAAGTTCACCCATATATTTATTCTGGCTGGCCCGTTTGTTCTGTGGCATCCCCTGTTCACCTCCTGAGTGCTGAAATCAAAGACACACTCCCAATTCAGCAATTCTGTTAGTACTGCACTTCAGAACCTGAGTCCTCACACTTGTGCTTTACCACTGAGCCATCACTGCCATCCCCTCTAAAAGGATACAGGCTCTCTTCTTCTCCCTCCCCTTTCCCTCCCCCTCTTCCCATGGTCTCTATGTAGAATAGGATGGCCTCAACTACACTCTTGCTGTCCCAGACTCGCAGGTGTGGAGACTGCCTGCATGCAGGTTGTTAGTGTTTTATTTAATAGCTTTTGTGCTTTCATGTGTAGTTGAGACTTGTGACAGAATCCACTTTAACATATGTGCCATGAGTCTGAAAATATTTACTGTGTCCATTTAGGAACAGTTTGCTGACCTTTGGTGTATAGCAACATCAGGTGAAATGTCCTTTCAAATTTGGATAGTATTTTTTTTTTTTCTGTTTTATAGCTCCCTTGCCAAGACGTGATTCAACAGTAATATTTTAAGTATCTCAGCTTTATTATGTTCCTAAAGAAGTTAAAATTGACTTTCATATAAAATACTCCTTTTCACACTTCTATTTCAAAGGTTCAAAAATATTTATCTGAATTGCATAATCAAAATCACGTACAATTCAGATAGGCAGAACGGCACTGGATAATGACTCCTGATGAACATACCACTCAGCTCTGGGAACAGAAGGATACTGGATCACCATTCTTTGGGTACACAGGAGGCATCACAGACTGGCTCACCATGCTTTGGGCACACAGTAGGTATCACAGGTGGGTAGTGGGTCATCATGCTTTGGGCACACAGTAGGTATCACAGGTGGGTAGTGGGTCATCATGCTTTGGGCACACAGTAGGCATAACAGGCAGGTACTGGCTTGCCATTCTTTGAGAACACAGTAGGCATCAGCAGTCTGTTAGAGAGAACACAGAGTTTAGGTATCTGTGGCAGCTGGCAGAGCTGAGTGGTTGTTGTTGAAGAGATTTGCTGTCGTATTTGTAATTGGGTTGCTTCAGATTCTGGGTTCTGTCTCATCCACTAAAGAAGAAATCCCTAGGGGTGGGCATCAACTTTCCATTTCTTTCATGTATTTCTTCCAAGGATGGGGTACCAGGTTGAACACATGACAAAAGTGTTCCATAAACTTCTCTTTTCAGGGGGGAAGATGATGCTTCAACAAGCCAGAGGTGACAATTCCTGAGGCTCCAGCCATACAAAGAGTTTCCTCAGGCCTACACTCCAGTCTCAGTCTGCTATGGTTTGAAATGTCTTTTTGCTGCTGCTGCTGCTGCACACTCCCAAATGATACATCAGCTTTCATGATTTGTTTTTATGTTTTCTCACCTACTGCTTTAATATTAGACTTTTTGCCTAGGTAGCAAAATTCAAAAGACCCTTTCAGAGGTGCCCAGTGAGAGAAGGCCGAAAGGGTCAAAGGCCTCACAGCACATCACACAGTGTGAGGGGGGGATGGCAAATAACTAGTATTTTTAAGACAAAGATGAGATTGTGAACAGATTGGGCTCCATTTTTGGTGAGCTACAAGTGCTTGCTGCAGACTGGTTTAAGGATGTCATTAGTATTGACAACAGGACCAGCAAATGCTCAGTAGATACGGTAGTTCGAATATGCTTTGCCCATGGAGCGTAGCACTATCAGGAGATCTGGCCCTGTTGGAATAGGTGTGGCCTTGTTAGAGGAAGTGTGTCACTGTGAGGACTGCCTTTGAGTCTTCTATGCTCAAGCTATGTCCAGACACAGTCAGTCTCCTCCTGCTACCTTCTGGTCAGGATATAGAACTCTCAGCTCCTTCTCCAGCACCATGTCTGCCTTCACGCTGCCATGCCTCTCACCAAGATGATAATGGACTAAACCTCTGAAACTGTAAGCCAGCCCTAATTAAATGTTTTCTTTTATAAGAGTTACCTTGGTCATGGTGTCTCTTCACAAAAATAAAACCTTAACTAAGAGAGCTTTAGCTATCGAGTCTGAAGATTTGAGTTCAATCCCTGGAACCCACATGGTAGAATGAGAGAAGAGCCGTCCAGAAGTAGTCTTGTGGCCACCACATGAGCATCATGGCACATACCCCTGCCCTCATCCATTCCCTAATAGACTGCCATAAGTAGTTCTCTGAACCGATATGCACATGTTCACCCACACTCCCCAATGCACATGCTTTTACACACAACACACACACACACACACAGAAAGAGAGAGAGAGAGAGAGAGAGAGAGAGAGAGAGAGAGAGAGAGAAAACATTAAAAAAATGCACAATGCACAGACAGATTCAGCATTCCCTCAAGCTTAGTAAAATACTGACAATGCAAGGAGCTGTCTTCTGCAGTCCATTATTGCACATAACTTGTATGGCTCTCACTTTATTCTCATTTGTTAGCTGCCTCGAAGTTGCACAGTTTAGTCGAAGTTACCTTGCTTATTCCGAGAAGAAGATATTAGGGGGCTGGAAATTAACCCAGCATTTGGAACATTTCTGGGCATTATTACCATCATATGTTGAGGATGTGTGACTTGGTTCAGGAAGACATGGCAGGAAGCACTTTGCTTATTAATCATCTTCTTTGCCTTATAATTGTAATAAAAGTCCTCTTAAGGAAAGAACTTGCTTTGGTCAAAGCTGGATGAAATTCCATCTGGTCTACCTACACTATTAGGGCACTGCAGAGATAACTAAGTGGCTCTGTGGTTTGGGCTAGATGGTGTCAATTCATCAGTTGACATTCCTATATAATTGGCACTTTGGTTCCATGCTCTGCTCGGATATGGCAGTGTTTACTTGATTATGTTTAAATCTTTATGCCTCCATCTGCATATATTTCATCCATCTGTACTGAATGAGATTTTTTTTTTATTCCTTGGGCTCAAAATTTACACAATTTAAAAAAAGACTCAGAGCTGAGCACAGAGGTGCACATCTTTAATAACAGTATTACTCAAGAGACAGGGCAGGCTGATCTCTGTGAGTTCAGGGCTAACCTGGTCTCCATAGTGCAGTCCAGGATAGCCAGGGCTATGTAGAGACCCTTTCTCAAAAACCTGAAAGTCCAGAACCAAAATCAACCACCCCAACTCTTGACCATCATAAATCTTTGTGTTTTATATTAAAAAAAACTTTGAAAATAGAATAATGGTACACATTTTTACCAAGTTATGCACACATTTTGAACATAACTGAAATGTTGGAGCATATTCTTTAGCAAGGAATATGGTTCATAGCCTAAATTTGTTTTGGTTTCCAGCTGAAACTTTTATCTCTAACAAGCAGAAAGGGGTTTGATTGCCCCACCCTGCCACACACCTCTGTAAATGAAACCTATTTTCATTGTTTTCCCGATTTGGCATCCAGGGAGTTGAAAGATGCACCATCTAAAACAGCACATTCTGGGAGGAGTTCCAAGTGAAAGAGGGTGGAGCCCAAGGCAGAGAAAGTGGCTCCCTGAAGGAATAAACCAAGTCTGAGTGAAGGACTTGACTTTTGGGAGTCCCGTCTGCCTGTTACATGGCTTTTGGTAGTCCTAGCCCCACAGAGCACACAGCCGTGCTAGCAAGGCCAATCCCCTGAATGAAGACAAAGGCAACAAAGGTCCCGGTGAACAAGATCCCCAACCTTGGTGGAAAAAGACAGTGCAGCTGAGCAGGCTTCTTCCGTAGTCCTTCCCAAATCTATAAACCTAATAAATCTTTCACTTTCCCAGAGAACAGACAGTGTGAGAAAATGGGGCAGGAGAAGTACAGGACCTGCTAACAGAAAATCACCAGAAGCAAGGGAAATAGGATTACTCAAAATGTCCAGTCATAACAACTACTAGCCGTGTTCTCCAGAAATACATTGGGCTTTTTTTTTTTTTTTTTTTTTTTCAAATTAAAAGAGGAAAATGTCAAGATATGTCATACCAAGTGATTTTATGTAACTTTTCAAGTAGATTTGCCTTTAACAAAAGCTACTTGTGGTTTTACATCTGCAGATGCTCTTTGCAAAGACGTGTGTGCGCGTGTTTAACATTTACCTCCAGGATTGCTATGTTAATGTTACTGTTGCGTACTCTGACATTTTAGTTTTAACATTTATATTTGGAGGAATTAAAGAGAAAAAAAAAAAGCACTTCCAAAAAAGTATAACTCGTTTCTGTAATCTGAGTCCCTGTTAATTGTTTGAGAAGAAACTTTAGAAATAACTGTATTAGTTATTTGTGAGTGAAAAAAAAGAAATAAAAAAGAAAAGGACATGACTACTCCTAGGTGTGGTGGAGGAGAAAGCTTATTGTAGATACAAGGGAAAGCATAGCCAGAGGCAGAGACATCTGGGAGACTCCAGAGTGGACAAGATCACACTAAGCGGGGCCCTGTGAAGAGAGAGGAGAGGGGAGCTGCCGACCAAGAGAGGCAGCCTGGGCCAGGAGACTGACCAGGAGAGTGGCTGGATAATATAGGGAAGGGCAGCCCAGTCCCTAGGTTGGAGAAGTTTAGGGTAGGGGGTGGGGTATGCCAGGTAGAGACTGAGGGATGCCTGTAGAACCTGGGGGCCATGTCGGCTTTGATATGTTAAATAGGCTTCTCAGCCATTTGTTTGAGACTTAGTAATTTGTCTTGCTGTGAGCGAATACCCAGACAAAGGCAATTTAAGGAAAGATGCCTTTTGTCTCACAGTTTCAGAGTGTAGTCTGTCTTGAAGGGAAGCCATGGCAACAGGATCACGCAGCAGCAGCTGTTCACAGAGCATGTACAGCCAGGGAGCAGAGGGAGAAGGATGCTTGCTTTTTCGTTGTATGTAGTGTGGGACCTCAGCCTATGGAATGCTGTTACCCATATACAGGGTGAGCTTTCCCACCTCGATAAAATAATTAAATTTAGGTACTCTCTCACAGGCATGTTCTGAGGCTTGTCTCCTGGATGATTCTAGATCCGGTCAAGTTGACCATCGATGTTAATTTAACCTTCACTATAGCTTTGGAGTCTACTGGGCCATTTGAGAATTAAAATCTGGTTTGTAGGAACTGCTTCTCTGGACATCCAAACGGACGAGCAATATAGGATGTAATTGTATAGAATGAGACTTTTCAGTAACTAAAGACCTATAAACTAAATACTAACTGGCAAGATAAGAGTAAAGAAGCTCTGCTCTCTGGTACAGTTTGACTTTCATGACAGTAGATAGCAATTATACAAATGAGCATTTTATTTCGGTGTGAGGGTGGACGTTCTAAAGGTAAAAGCTATCCAGACGGATGTATACTATTGTGGTTAAACAGAAGCCACGCAAGTGCTTGGTGATAGTACCTAAGGGGAACATATTCATGTTTGGGTTATATTGAGTGACTTCCATGTCTCTTCCATGTCTAAGACTCTATAAGGGGAACTGGATCTCTTAATGAAGTAAACCTTTTGAAAATGTTTCACTTGTCTTCTTGGTTAATAGAATAAGCTAACTATACAGCATGGATCTGCTTCTGATAGAAAGAAACAAAGAACCTTTAAGATGCATTAGAGAGAGGGGGAACACTTGGAATATGTTATTACAAAGTAAAGTACTTGGCAACCATCTCCTTTCTATACATATTTCTAGAAGATTCTTGCATGCATTCTGAATATCATGTTAGTATTCCTTTGCTAGTTGCTCTTTAAACAGTACAACATATGGTTCGAATTTAATTGGGAAAAGTATTCTGCTGATTCTAAAACTTATTGAAGAAAACCTGTGAGCAAAAGTTGTTCCAAGAATAGACTCTACTATTAATAAAGAAAGGTAGTTGTGAGTTTTATAAAAAAAAAAAAAAAAAGCCAAGGATAAGTTTGGTAGAGGCTCAATGTGGTGCAGGAGAAGGCGGTGCCTCTGCAGGCCCATGCTGAGGCATCCCTTCCCTCCTGAGGGACCAGCCATAAGATGGATATAGTATGAAATAGAGTTTATTTAGGGCATGGGGAGGGGAGTTGGGAAGGGAGGGGGAGAGAGAGAAAGAGAGAGAGAAAGAGAGAGAGAGAGAGAAGGAAGAAGAGGAGGAGGAAGAGGAGGAGGACGAGAATAGAGGCCAGCCATGAGCACATGGCGGAGGGGTAGGATGGAGAGAGAAAGGAAGAGGGGAAGAGGGGAAGAGAGTAAGAGAGTAAGAGAGTGAGGAGGCAGCAAGCAGCCACTTTATAGTGAGTCAGGCATGCCTGACTGTTGCCAAGTAACTGCGGGGTGGAGCCTAGAAGAAATGCTAACAGTGAGTATTTACTAAGTTGATGGGATATAGTGAGCTAGCCATAATTTATAAATCAACTATAGCTTCTGGGTATCTGCGTGGATGAGGCAACCTTCATGCACAGCCCTTCAAGCAACAGTGCTCAGAGCTGGCTGGCTCTTAATATCTTTCAGTTGGACTCTTGTTTTGATCGTGTCATTCCCTCCATGGCAACTAGGAGGAGCTGTTTGGTCTTGACCAAACTATAGCCATATTTATGGGATCAAAATATCCACCTACTTGTATTGAATTCATCTTTTATAGCTTTTGATCTTCATTGTAAAAGTTAGATTAAAAAAATGTTTAAAGTTTTATAACAAAACCACAAACAACTGCTGAGATCTTGCACAGCTAAGGATTTAGGTCTTATTTTTGTTTTCATTTGTTTTTTGAAACAGCATCTCACCATATTGACTTAGCCGGCCTGGAATTTGCTAAGTAAACCAGGCTGGCCTTGAACTCAGAAGCTGTCTCTGTCTCCCAAGTGGTGGGATTAATGCTGTTCACCACCTCACCCAGCTTCTTCTTTGTTTGAATGAGGCTTAGAGTGAGCTGTTTTGAGTAGATGGCTTGAATTCCCATCTCATTAACTGAGCTATGTTTTTTGCATGAGAACTTCCAATACTTCTTAACTACTTGTTGGCTTCCTTCCTTCCTTCCTTCCTTCCTTCCTTCCTTCCTTCCTTCCTTTCTTCCTTCCTTCCTTCTTCCAACTGCTCTTTTGTTTGACAATGAGAATTTTAAAGTCCTGATCTATAGTCTAAACTGAAAAATATCTTTTCTCTTTAGTAGTTCTATGAGAACAAACACAGACCCAGACCGTAAGAGGCAACATGATACGGACCAGAGGACTCTGGCTGTGCTGTGTGTTGAGCAGATGGACTGTCAGCACAGTTTTGGGTGCGTACATACTTGGGAATAAAGGACAATGGATTGAATAGTTCATAGACATTACCAGTGTCTTCCTAAGATGTCAAGTCTATGACTCTGCATTAAGGAAACAATATTAGATTGGAGACCCCCAGATAATATTGCATGGAACCTATAAAAAGTGTAATTTCTTTTTGCAGATTACAGCAATCGACATTGGATATTTCACATGGCTTAGAGGAAAACTTCAACAACAAAAAATCTTATATAAATTTTCTATACCTGTATGACAAATTGCTACAAATTTAACAACTTAAAACAACTTTTTTCTTTTTCTTATTTTTTAATCTTACAGTTCAGTAGGTCAGAAGTCTGGGTAGGCTTGACTGAGTTTTTGATTAGGGTCATAGAAGACTGAAGTCTAGGAACTGTTGAGCTCCAGTGAGGAGTCTGCTTCTAACCTCTTTCAGGTTGTAGACAGAACTCAGCTTCTACTTGCTGCCAGAGGTCGTTCAGAGAAGCTAGAAGTGGCTCTCAGGCCCTTCTATTGGTCCCCTCTATTGGTTCAAGCCAGCAACGGTATATTGAAACATTGTGCTTTGAATCTCTGATTTTTCCTTTGCCACCAACCTTTTAAAGGAATCACGCAATAATATTGGCTCAATTATACATCTGCATTTTAATGAACTCAAAAATCAATTGATGACTAATTACATTTGTAACACTAGTTACATTTACAAAAACCACTTTTCTGTATACAAAAGCAGAATCAAAACTGCCACAAGAGACTGCACCAAGATAGCTGAGAACATGGGCTCACGGATGACAGTGGGTTCGAAGCTACACTTATTAATTTGTTATATGACATTGGATAAAGCTTCTTAGCTTCTTTGTGCTTCTGCAAAAGTAATAGCACCGTTAAGGTCCTGACTTGATAAGTTCAATGAATAAGATAATTCGTGAAAAACATTAAACACAGTGGGTACAAAGTAACAACTCAATAAATCAAACATCCCTGGAGAAATAAAAAATGAGGTGAGAGGAAGGAAATGTAAGCAGTTGACACAAGCAGAGTACCAAGATTTATATAGGAGGTAAGGCTTTGGTTGGATCAAGTCTAATTAATTTTTATAAGCAGTGAAAAATATTTATCCTAAATTAATGCTTCTCGACCTATGGGTCATGACCCTCTGTGGATCACTGAATTACCCTTTCACAGAGGTTTCCTAAGACCACAGAAAACATAGATATTTGCATTATGATTCATAATAGTAGCAAATTCACCACTATAAAGAAGCAACAAGCATAATCTGATGGTTGGGGCGGGGGGGGGGGTCTCCATAACAGGAAGAACTGTATTAAAGGCTCACAGCATTGGGAAGGTTGAGAACCACTGTGAACCTAAATGATATCACATTCAATAATAAAACACTTTTATTTTATTGAAACAGGATGCTGATTCTAACTGCTAATTTAACTAGAGAATGACGATTCATGTGTTTTTCCCTTTGACAAAATCAGGTTTGTACAGTTCTATCTTTTCAAAGACAAAAACCAAATAACAACAAGCACAACAACAAAGAACAAAGCAACGAGCAAGTCATGCTGCATCAACAGTTGTATCAGATGAACAGACGAGCAGGCTTGCTCCTGATATAGGAGGCTCACTTCATAAATCTGACAATGTTTTTGAATATTTATAGAGAATAAGGAGAAACTCTGTATATACTGTCTATATTCATTAGCTCTTCTTCACTGTGACTAAAATACCTAATTTAAGAGAGGAATAGCTCATCTGAGCTTACATTTTCTCAAGGTCTGCCTTCATCCGTAAGTTTCTTAGTTAGGGTTTCATTGCTGTGAAGAGATACCATGACCCATGCAACTCTTATAAAGGCAAATATTTCATTGGAGCTAGCTTGCAGTTTCAGAGGTTTAGTCCACTATTATCATAGCAGGAAGCATGGCAGCGGGCAGGCAGAAGGAGCTGAGAGTTCTACATCTTGTTCTGAAGGCAAGCAGATTAGCATCCTCAAGCCTTAGCATAGGAGGAGCCCTCCAAAGCCCACCTCCACAGTGACACACTTCCTCCAACAAGACCACACCCATTCTAACAAGGCCACAGCTTCTAATAGTGCCACTCCCTGGGCCAAGCATATTCAAACCACCACAGGATCCATCTCATTATAGTCAAGGGAGGACATGTTGGGTCGAAGCAGTACACATCATGGCAACCAGAACATAGAGAAAAAGTAGTGAAAGCAAGATTTAGTCCCTGAGAACACTTTCCTAGTGGTCAGCTTTCTCCAACAATGCTATCATAAAATGATTGATGGGAGAGGGGGGATGATAGCCTAAATGACCTGATCATCTCTGAAGACGCGATCACAGACAACCCCAGAGGTGTGTTTTGTTAGGAATTTCTCAGACCAGTCAGGTTGACAGGCAAGACTACTAAACCTTTCATCATCATTGGTGGCCTATAGGCCTTGATCATCTCCTTCCAGCATTATCACAGCAAAAAGAAGAATAACAGCTAAAGAATAAAATGCCACATTTAGTCAGATGTGTGGGAAAGAACCACAGTCATTTAGACAAAGGCAAACTGTGACTCTCTCTATCCCCACGAGTCCATTCTGCTAGTAACTTTGTTGCATATATTCTTTCTTTAAGGAGAACTAGTCAAGGGCTGGCTTTGGATAGGAGACGTATTAACAGACAGTATGCTAGGGCTATAGCTTAGTGGAAGAATGCTTGCCTAGCATGCACAAGGCCTGGGTTCAATCCCTGTAAAAACAAAATTATAAAACAAAACAAAATGTAGTCAACTACTAACCAATTAGATATCACCTCCTATTTCCACTATATGACCTGTTCCTGAGAAGAAACATCACAGTTTCTGTGTAAATAGCCATTCATTCTTCTCATTAAATACACTAGCTCAGGAATCGCTGACCATCAATTATTCAGGCTGGACCATCCGACCACTGTAGTTCCCTAGTTCTTGTCATTAGATCACGTATAGGCTTAAATTCAAAGTAGGCCAGTGAATTCTGGGGATTTTTCTAAAATTTAATTTGACTCTCATGTGGGATGGCTGAAATTGAAACAATGTAGAGACAGGCTACTAGGAGATACCTTGCCTCTGACTGAGAAGAACCTAGCCTGAGAAGGAAAATAGTCTAGACAAAAACCCAACTGTAAACTAGAGAGTCTCGGATCTGAATTTGTCCTCTGAGTTCTACACCCAGTCAGCTGGAAAAATCATTCTCTGCATTTCTGACTTAATGACTTAACAAATGATTATGTTTTGTTTAAGCACAATTGAGTTTGCATTTCTGATGTTGTCAGTCAGGAGAGCTCTAATGAAGTCAGTCTCCAGAGCCTCGGGTTTCATCTCCCACTTTAACCATCAGATTAATTGATTTTTATCCAAGCTGTAGAGCCCTGTAAGGATCTTCCCCCTGATTTGAACAACTATATTTAGCATCAGGGACTCACAGAGTGCAGCAGGCCTGTTGGTGGGGCTTCCCATGGTGAGTGAGCAGGGGTGGGGAAAGGGCTGCAGATCAAGAGTCACTTGCAACAGATTTCTGAATGTATTTGACTTTTAGCATCAGGCAATAAGAACATTTGTTTTTAAAAGGATGAAAAAGTTACTCCCATCAAATTCAGTGGTTTCCAAAAGATTTCCTTGTCTTTTAAATAACTTTAGCTAACATTTAATAATGGAAATCCAGGCAACAAAAATATTTACTGTAAGTCACTTGAAACAACAGAGAATAGCGTCTGGGTGGTATAGAGAGCCAAAAGCTGTTAGTCATTCATCGTCCCATGCTTTGTTGAATCACACTCTTCAGCCAAATTCCTACAAGCAGTCACTAATCTGTTCTTAGTCTCTAACCCTCGCCAAGGTGCATTCTTCCAGGGAAATGTTGCTAAGTGAACGATACAGATTATTTAGAGCAGCTTTCATTTGACATGACACGTTTCCAAGAAGCCATGCATAGTGCAATCTAAAAAGGGCGGGACCAAATTTTAGCAAAACTTTCACAAGCAATTCTACATTGCAGGCACACATCAGTCTTTGCTTAGACTGTAGCTGAGCCCCCTCTGACTCATAGAGTTCATTGGCAAGAAGATCTTTGTCTTTAGAAATAACTGGTCAAGTCGGCCTCAGTAATTACAGGTTGGCAGGGCTCTGGGCACTTATTCAACGCAAAGCCCTTATTGTACAGAAAAGTAAACTCAGACTGGGAAAATGGTACACAGCAGAGTCCACGAAGGTAAGGCATAATATCTATCCATTTAGGGAAAATAGCTTGAACAGAAACACTGGGTTAAGAAAAAATAAACTCACAGATGAAATTTGGATGTGACTTTGAGCGCTTGAAAGGTTGTTATAAAGTTGACAGGTAAATTATTAAGTCCAAATGAGAGAGGCTTTCCCTGACTCTTTTGAAACAGGATGTCATCATATGGCCCCAGCCATCCCTGATCTTGGAATGCTTCAGCTTTCTGAATGACAGGATTAGAAGTATGCACAAGTGTTGTGTATTTTAACTATTATTTATTCTTTGAAGTTTTCATGTATCCAGTGTATATATGTATACAGTGTATCCTGATTATATCCCTCACTCCCCGTCTCCATCCTCCTGCCTGAAAACTCCCATCACCGTTCACTTCCAACTCCACGTTCTCCTTTAGTTTATTGATTTGTCTTCTTAACCCACTGAATCCAATTAGCGCTGCTTGTTTGCACATAGTCATGGTATTATAGCCGATTTTAAGTGTTAAAGAGTTGGGTTTTGGTTTGGTTTGGTTTTCTTAACTTTATAAAACACAACAAAATCGGAGAGGAAAAACCTTTCAATAATTCTAAGTAGCCATTTATTTTTTCTCATATAGTGATCAATGCATGTCTGATTCACTTCCATCTTCTCTCTACCCTCCCCTCCCCTTTCCAAGCTCCCAAGTTATTTTAAAGCAAATGTGGCTGGTCTGGCAATATAGCACAATGGCTGACACTTGCCCAGCAGGACCATGTCTTTGATCCGCCCAGCACTGCAAGAAAAACAACAGAACAAACCCCACACAGTATGTGTGTGTATCTCATTTCATCTATAAACATTTGAGTGTTTATCTCCAAAAGATAAGAACTGGTAGTTTTAAACTATTGAGCAGATAGGAGGGAGGCTTTGAGCCTTTTGTTAACCTCAGGAACAGGCACAGACCTCCAGAGAGCTATCCCAGCATTCACTGAGGGGTTGGGCTAGGGAGGAAGAAACAGCAGTGTAAAATCCTTCCTATTTCAAGCCACCGCTATCACATGAGCTACTTTGAAATTGTTTCCTACTTTCTATGTCTAAAATATGCGTCTTGGTTTCTCTTGCTGGTATACAAAGTTAGAAATAATGTATGCGTTCCTGGTCAATGGGGATATTCACCTGTTAGAGTGTTGGCCATCTTTCTGCTTCAGTTCACTTAGGTCTAGGGAAGTAGTGTAAGTGTGGATCTTTCTATTTAGGCACTAACCCATCTTTGATTTTACTGTACTGCTCCTAACGACATGCGGGGTCCTGGCTTGATACTTACGAAAGAAGCAAAGCTTCCTGAACTCCAAAGAAACAGATTTTTAAGTTTCTCCTCTCAATAACTGGCAAAATAGACCACATAAATTATTCAGGCAATATGAAAAGAAAATAAATACATTTCAAGTGCTAGCTGAGAGATCATTTCTATGTGTACCGAATCCTTTTTCATATGGGCCCTGCAAAGCCATGAAAGATTGAAATATTTTCTGAATGAGAAAACTTCCAACATGATGTACCACAGAGGACACTGCAAACAGACACTGAAATAAACCCTGTCTGGCCTCAGGGTTCGAGCTGCATATTTAGAGATGGGAATCCTCATTTCAGGGTACATTTTTCTTTAGCCCAGTCATCTCAGAGTGAAACGGCACAAGAGAGCTGATAAGGTTGTCAGGCTGGCCGACTGAATAAGCCGTCCTTCACACTACAGGCAGATTTACAGAGTGTGGCCGAGGCTTTTAGATCTTGAAACCATAAAATACATCTTCTGCTTTTAATTTATGCTTTGAAGATTTGCACAAAATAGACCAAATAGTTCACTCTGCAGTAAAGCTCAGAGTTTCCATCTGGCACATGGTTATGAGCAACATGTCTGCATCACATAACGGCGAAGTTCTCATACCAAAGCTCGTCTGCCGTCAGTTTATAATCAGACATGTCACATGATGTATAGGAAAAGAAATTGGAATTATACAGGGTTGATACATTTGCCTCCTCCTCGTGTTTCTTAACAGAAGTGAGTCCCTTCTCTTTAAGTAACATCTGTAAATTGTGTGGAAGCACTGGAGAGAAATGCAGGGAGAGAGCTAGACATTTCAAGACGTTGCAATAAAAAAATAATTCTTTTGTTGCCCTGGCATATTTTAAACTCTTCCTCTTTCCATTTTTCAGTGCAATTTTACATCAAAGCACAGCATGGATACATGACAGATAGTAAAAGTCTTCATAGCTACTGTTCCCCTAATATATGATCAGCAGGCTATGATGTAAGCATGTGGGGACCACTGCCGTGGGTCAGGTCAGTACTGAACACCACCTTAAAGTCTGTTTTTGATGGCAGCTATTCTGAGAGTTTTCTCCTGGGGTGGGGGATCTTTCTTTCCTTACAGAACTTGAACCCAAAAAGGAGGAGGGATCAGGAAGCCAGTCAGTCACTGTCTCTGTGTCTCTGCATCAGTGTCTCTGTTTCTCTGTCTCCCTATCTCTGTCTCTCTCTCCCTTTCTCTCGTTCTCTCTCTCTGATCTCAAACTCTTCATCCTCCTCCTGAGTGCTGGGATTACAGCAGAGCATCACCATAGATCCTATTAATAATCCCATTGCCATCTGAGCTATCTTTCCTGAATTATTGGTTTTTGTTTTCAATGTTTCACTTTATTTCCAAACAAGAAGAGATTTCACTTATTTTTTGTTTAAAACAGAGAGAGAGCATACATATAATAATTGTTATTTTTATTTATAAAAATCTAAGGATTCATAATTACAAAAAATCACTCAACCACAAAAATGTGCTGAATATTCATTATATGCCAGCACTGTTCTCAGCCCTCAAGGCTAGGGAGTGGGGCGGAGTGACTCGCTGGCTGTCCCACTCAGTATTTAAAGGAGGAGATCGCTTTCAAGGACAATGATCGGAAGGGCCGCAGATGTCTCAAAAGGCCTAACCGTGTTCTTGGGGCTGAATGACAGGACTCATTAACCAAATAAGTCATAGGAGATCTCTTAGATTCCAGGATCTAGAAGACCGGGTGCAGAGTTGAGTCTGGGCTGGTGAGCCGGCAAAGCGCTGAGAAGGGAAGTCTGAGCAGTGTGGATGTCTTGAATGAAACTCCAGGTGTGGAGGAGAGACAGACAGCTTTGCAGATCAGCATAACTTGACAAGTCCTCCTTCCTCTTGTGTTGTCATTGCTGACTTGGGTCCATGGACTAGCTGAACCTCCAGTGCTCCCAAAGGTCTCAGAGACTTGACATATTTACAACTTACAAATTGGTTATGCTCTCTCCCTGGAGTAAATGATGTCATTGGATTTGGCTCCTTCTCTATTTCAGCTGTGTTTGCCCTGCACACCCCCAACTCTGGACTTAGATAAGGAATGAAAATGAATGTCTTCTCAGCTTGTATTATGTTAGCAGATTAATTTTTCATCTCATCTGCTTCGAGATTGAGACGGAAGTGTCCCTGTGAAAGGACCCTGCCTGAGCATACATGCCTGGAAGAAAACCATGAAAAGCTTTATCTAAAATCAGTGAAGGAACACCATTTAGTTAGGTGGGGACATTTAGAGGCTTTCTCACCAGTGAGGTAAACATCCTAAAGAACCCACTGAACTTAAAAAAACAAACCAAACCAAAGCAAGGGAACCAACAGAAGCAAATGAAGAAATATGAGTTATGTAATTCACACTGGGTTTCTTACCCCAAATCCAGACACGGGTAGCTTGTTTCTGAGTTTTGTAAATTGTGACTGCTCCTATACCTGATTACCTATGGGCTCAGTCAGACATCCCAGCCATTGAACAGCCAATTTTACAGATAAATGAACCATCTGTTTTCTGTTGCTCTCTTAAACTCTCCTGTCTTTTTTCCCTTGTGAGGGCCACATCGAATGCACAGTGGGCGTCCTGTTTTGGCTCAGGTCTCTGATCTCAGTGGAGAATCAACTTAGAATTCCCACTCCCCTTGCCAGTCCAGGTCTCTTTTGCCCTAACAGACTTGTTTCAGTGTTACAATTGAGTCCTGATGAGAGGGAATCTTCAGGAAATTATTCAGCAATGACAGGTATGTTTGGAATCCATCCATTACTAACAAGGCAAATGTGAATTCAATCTTAAACTCCTAATGCTACAAACAATTCCTATTCTTCCTTTTTTCGCTCTCCTACCCTACTTCTCCACTTCCTGTCCCATCCTCTTCCTCTGCAGGGGACCATGAACAGGGCCAGCCAAGGTGTCTCTTAAGGACTAAAGAATACCACTTAAAAAAAAATCTTATTCAAGATTTAATTCTTTTAAAAATATATATTTTTTTATTTTCCTATCTACTTCCTCCCCAAACAAAGCATTCTTTCTAGGATTACAAATATGAACTACTAGCTTATCATTGTGAAAGATTTTTAAGTCAAGGGGCCAGTGAGATGGCTCAGCTGATAAAGGTACTTCTAGCCTAAATTCAGTCCCCAGAACTGTGGTAGAAGGAAAGAGCAGACTCCTACAAGGTGTCCTCTCACTTCTACACATGTGCCATAACACAAATACATCCCCATCTAGCCCACAGATAAATAAGTGCTAAGACTTAAAAAAAAAGTTAAGTCAAATATATATGTAAGGTGAAGAAAACTAGTTTTTTAGTGCCTTTGTTTAAAGGTGTCCACCAAAGTTGAGGTACTGGGAATCTAATTTTAATGTTGTAGACAAGGAGGACCCAGTAGGAAGTGCCAAGTGTTGCCAACTCCACTCCTAATAGATAGCTAATAGATAGATTAACACCTTATTACAGAAGCAGCCATATTGTTAAGGAAATGGGTTAGATATAAAACGAGTTTTAGCATTTGTTGTTTTACTCTTTTGGGTCTTTCTGCCATGGGTGGTGTTAGGATTGGTATTGGCCCAGGATTCCCCAGGACCAATTTCTCAGCACAAAAGAGATTTATTTGCCCCAAGGGACAGAGGGTAGGGAATAAGAGACAAAGACAGGAAATTGAGGACAAGCAGGAAGGTGAAGGGAACAAGGGAGGGAGGAAAGGTATATTTGTCCTGGATTGGGACAAAGGACTGCCTCTGGATAGAGAGGAGACAGATGTGACACAAAGGAAAATAGCAGTTTATAAAGGTACAAAGGGAAACCCTGTTTTAGGAGGAGGTGTTTAATTTTAATTGGGCATATTAATTAGGTGAGCGAAAGGGGGCTTTTGAATGGGCATGTTATTTAGGTGAGCCTAATAATGCTTGTACCTCAATACTTTGATAGCTGGAACTTGGTAGTCAGTCTCAGGAGGAAGAAGTGGCCACACAAGGGAATAGACCTTGAGGGCTATGGTTTTTAGCAAGGCAAGGGAAGGCAAGGGAGTGGTCGAGAAGGGTATGGCCTGTCAGAGTCATGCTTGCCATGATCAAGCTGGCCAGACTCCCTTCAGATAGTACAGCCAGAAAATCCTCTGGTGCTTGCCCTTGATCTTGGAATCTCCAGCCTCTAGAATTTAAGAAATAAGCCTGTTAGTCATTCAGTTTGTAGCTGTCTGTCATGGCAATATAAAACAAGATACTATCAAAAGCTAGGGGTGGGGTGGGGAGTGGGTACAGGGAACATAATGCAGTAAACTATCAAACTGCCCTTCCACTGTCTGGTGGAAGTAACAGTCTGTCCCTGAGCCACGCCAACACCTTGTCCTCCTAGTTTGTAGCAGGAACATCTCTGAAGACAGTGGAACTGGGAAGAGCTATTAATG
Organism: Mastomys natalensis; assembly: GCA_021653895.1. NCBI lineage: Eukaryota > Metazoa > Chordata > Mammalia > Rodentia > Muridae > Mastomys > Mastomys natalensis. The sequence goes on along the minus strand of JAJTUV010002134.1, from coordinate 396,294 downwards.
TCTACAGGCCAACATTACTAACGTTGTAACTTCATATTAATGTCTTGCAACTTTCCTTTTATGCTTTATGCAAATAAGATACAAATTTTAAAAGTCAGTGTTTTCAAGGCTGAAATTCAAGAGAAACAGCTTACCCCCAGAACAGCATTGGTCAGATCTCTTTCTGTTAGCGAAGCTCTCAGTCTGACTCTAGATCCCATGAGAGAAAGAGGGAATGTGATGGGGTTGGAGATATTGCCCAGTGATTATGGAGTACTTGTCAAGGTCCCAAGTTCAGTTCCCTGTACTTACTCATATAAGGCACTCACAACTACCTGTAACTCCAGCTCCAGGAATCTGACACCTTCTGGAATCTGAGAGCACCTGCACTCACATACATGAACAAACCCATACACTGATACACATGATGAAAAATTAAACAGATGTAAAAAAAAAAAAAAAAAAAAAAGAGGGAAAGCATTGGCTCCCAAACTGAAAAGCTCACAGAAGTCACACACATCTGGAGACAGATGTTTAACAGGGTACTCCTGGCACTGCCTCCGTTGCCTTGGCTTGTGTTCAGGCAGGATTCCTTTACTATCAGATATACAGAGTGAAAAAATGTCTACCAGCTGCTCCAGCTGTTCTGCTAATTTAGCTACTTCAATGGAGAAAACAGTGCTCTTTCCCTAGTTGATGTGTTGAATAAATAGTAACGGTATTCTCTATGTAGATTCGGAAGTTAATTGAGAGCCAATTGAGGAAAAAGAAAAATAACTTCTGGTTTAAATATCACCTTCTTGAGTGATACAAACTACTATTTGTCATTAGGTATCAGTTGGTCCCAGATGGGTTTCCCAGCATGAACTATAGAAGCAGGCAGACTGTCTGCTCACTCAGGGGCCTGGGCAGTTCTATACTAGTTTAAGCTTCTGAAGGAGTGTGTATAAGCAGCTTGGCTAAGTGAAAGCACCCAAGTTATTACTTTTGAGTAAACCAATTAGATAAGTCACTCTTACCTGAGGACTGGGTATATGGTGAAAAAAAGCCACATCTACTTAGGTTAGAAGTAACATAGGGTGTACATTTCTACCCAGAGTGTCCTTGCTTGATAGTCTCTTAACACACTGGATTAAACATCTCATCTTTGAAGCCATGGCCAGCCATGGATGAGATCCCCTCCCTTCAAGGACAGTCTACCTCTTCCCTTTTGAGGCCACACTATGCCAGCCATCACTCCCCTGAGGATCCTTGTGAACCTCTAGTGGGCACTGCAGTGGTACCTAGAAAGCTCTCAGGTAGTTCAATCGCTTTAAAGGTGTTTGTGTCCATGATTGAACACTCACTTCCTAATCTATTTCCTAACCCACAAGATGTCCACAGTCATTCGGAATAGTCCTTCAGAGGCTACAGGATGGCATAGATTGTGAAATCTACAGAAATTCAACTAGCACAATCCCAACAAGTTGGTGACATCCTCCCCAAATGTAAAAGCAATATCCTGTCAATGATCAAAATCTGAGGAAAAAATTATGAAGTCCACGTTCTCTTATTGTGATAAAACACTGATGACTAAAACCAGCTTGGGGAGAAAAGGGTTTGCTTCATCTTAGAATCCCAAGTAACACTTCACCTCTAAGGCAAGAGCTTAAGGCAAGAATGTGGAGGTAGGAATTGTGGGAAAACCATGGAGAATATGGGATTTCCATGCACTGGCCACTCATACCCAACATTTGTGGAAAACGAGATAAACAATTAACCTTTAAGGCAGCCATTCTCCCTAAGATAACATACCAGGACCGATGTGTTTAATGCACCAGTGAGGATTACAGACATTAGGAGGTGTCTGATGAATGAAAAGTAGAGAAATCTTGGCTTTGACCTCCCCAAAGCCAATTAATTAGTCAATGCTGGATGTCTGAAATCCAGGGCCTGTAAATTTGGTTGAGAGAAGACTCAAAAGAGTTCATTTCAGCACTCTCAATTTGCCATAATTAGGAAATGAAGTCCATTCTGGTGCACAGTCTCTCTTCCTACAGAGTGGCATTGGAGATGTGGTTATCTTTTCGTACCATAGGCCACATTGACAGCTGTGTTCCCAGGTCTGGGTAAGATTTCTGCCTTTCTCCTTTTCCCCATTGGAATGCTATGGTTTATTTTACTATTATTTTTCATTCACTTTGAGCCCCATTTCTTGGCACTCTGGGGCCATAGTGGCTATCATTTTTGGGAGCAAGTATGTAGGTTCTTGAGAAAGAAGTCTACCTTTTCAGTCCAGTCAAATTTTGACCCAATTTCCAGGAGCTGGATGGGGAGGAGGGTGTAGATAATGCTTAAGTCTATTGAAAAACTACATAAATTTAAGGTGGATTATCCCACTGCTCATTCCCAGAATCAGTAGAATGATTTGAATTTCAACTAGCATATTCTACTGTAGGCTTAGACTTTTCAAAACCTGTATTATTTAGTGTTCTTAAATGCTTTAACCTTTCTTTCTAGCCCACTGACCAAAGGTAGGGGAGAAAGATGGTTAATAGGACAAGGGGATTTGGACCTGTTTAGAAGTAGTTCCTTTGGGGAACAATTCTGGTCTTTGTTTTCAGGATATGAGCAGTCCAGTCGAAATCACAAAACAATGTAGCAGTTGCTCTATCTGGCAGCAACCACAATGCTCCACTGAATTGGCATGAGTCATTGGAAGCAGAAGAGGCAGGAATCAGCTGGAATAACACGAGAAATTCTTTTGTGTGTTTCTCTCTACAAAGTGAAGACCAGCAAAGACCAGCAAGGCTTCTGAGTGGGAATGCAAGACCAGCAAAGTGTTGCACGGTGTAGCAATGCGCTAGTGTCCTCTCACTGTCTGTGGGGTTTATTTATATTCTTTCTAAACATCATGCACCCTCTCAAGCGTCTGCTCCAGTAGAACATCATATGCCCTCTCATGTGTCTGCTTCAGCAAAACATCCTCTCATGTGTCTGCTTCAGCAAAACATCCTCTCACAAGACAGCCTCCAGGAAAACATCAAAATGACACAACTGAGTTTCCATAGAAACCAGTAATTTCCACTTCATTTTACCTTGCTCCAAAGCAAACACCTTCCATGTAAAACCTCCCAGGGCTCTGAATTACCCAAGGCTCAGTTGTCAGGCAGTTTATAGGACAAAGACTCTTCACCAATGCTCAGACGGTCTTAACGCTGCTCTTCTGCACCGTCTCATCCTTGTGTGACCTGTATCAGTGTAGGAAAAGAGCTTTCCTCTTGAAGAATTGAGTTTTTTTCAATCCTTTCTTACCAGCTACACAAGATAGGAACTTAGACCGGATATGAGTTTGACTAAAAAGGAATAAAGAAATAATTCTCTTTCATATCTCATCAGTGCTCTGAGAGTCAGGCTTCTTAAGTTGGGGTCAAAGGATGGAGAGTTAGGAAAGAGGAGAGATAAGATGGACCTTAGGGCCTCCTTGGATGGAGGATGAATGGTTGCCCCTGTGGAGAGGTCAGAGAAGCCTATTTTATACCCCTATTCCTCTCAACACTGCCCCTTTACCACCTCCAGCCCCAAGACCACTATGGCTGATCTCACTCCGTCCTGTCCATGTCAGCTAACTCAGCCCTTCCTCGCTCCCAGGCTCTCTGTCATCTCCCTTCTGGCGGCCGGAAGTCCTCAAGCCAGGGTGCTGGTTCCATTCTCCATGAGGTTCTGTCCCACCTACAACAGATCAATGACACAGCCACTCGATGAAACTTTAAATGTGGAAGTGAGGTGATGTCATTTCTCAGATACTTCCAGAGTCTCCATAGCCCATTCAGAGTAAGCTTCCCAACGCTCTCCGTTCTCTGACTCTGCTCCCAGACCTTGCACCTATCTGTGCTTTCCCAAGGTTTTCTCCCTATGATTCTGGTCTCCTCCCTGTTTTCCTTTTGTTCTGGATTTTGTACAGGTCAAAGTCCATTTGGTGTAGCTGTCACACCCTCCTCCAGATGTCCTCTTGACTGGCCTGTCTTCTTTAATCTTGCGCAGATGTTATTGTTCCAGTGAACCCACCTTTGATAGTTCTGATGAAAGTCGCAGTTGACCCCGACGGTAGACAGAATAATTTGTCTCCTAACATTCTCATATCCTAACATCCCAAACCTGCCACGCTTCATGGCAAAAAAATGAGAAGGTAACTCTGGAATACTTAAGCATGCTGGAGGGTATTGCAGAGGCTCTTATAAGGAGGAAGGTCAGACAAGGACAGATAACAGAAGCCGGACAAGGCCATGCATCAAGAAATGTGGGCAGCCTCTATAAGTTGCAATGGGTAGGGAAATACATTTTCCCCCTGGAGCCTTCCAGAGGAATGCACCCTATTGATACCTTGGCTGTAACCTTGTGAGACCTTTTTTTTACGTACCATCTACAGAGACGTAAGATGATAAATTTCCTTCGCAGTCAGCTTTATGAAAACTGTTATATAAAACTAATGTAAACTAATATAAATACAAAATAATATAGAAATGAATTCCATCCCCACCTCCTCTATCTCCTCACCCCATGGCCTGGTTACTTCTTTCTGTCTTTAGATGATGTATTCATTATTTTACCCATTCATCCCTTTAACTTTCTGCTTCTACCCAGAAAAAGATCAATTCCACAAGAGCAAGGAGTATTTTATTTGTTATTACACCTCAATTTAGAACAACCTGCCAGATGCTAGATTCAAAAAATATTTGCCAAGCGGGGATGTATTTGCCTTCTATCATCAGCATATATCATTCTTAGGGTTCTCTTTAATGTTATGAGATGTTTTAATTGGTTGTGGTGGTGTCAGGTATGGTGGCATACAGCTGTAATCTCAGCACTTGGGAGACTGAGGAAGGGAGATAGTGAGTTTGAGTATGGGTGACATCGCAAGTCCCAACTGGCCACAGACTCTGTCTCATAAGTAAGTAAAATGCTTAAAACTGTTCTTTCCTAATGTTAAGAGATTTGTTCTACACTTTCAGTCCTTTCAGATGTAAGACTGTTGGCAGTGTTCAATTTTTTTTTTTGCACAAAGTTGATACAGATGAATTAGCAGTTTTACTCAAAAAAACCCACCCCCATGTTTTAAATGTCTTCACATTTCACATTTTAGATTTTCAAAAGCGACTAGCATTCCAAAAGCATTAGCAAATTCAAACGTTATGCTATTACCTAATAAAGAAAGCAATCTTTAAATTCCTGGCTAAATACCAACTTCCTGAAGTCACACAGCGTTGAATGTAAGGACCGATGAAAGTCTTCTGGTAAGAATTCAAAAGTATGTTTCTTAGAGAATTAGGGAAGTAAACCCTCCTGGGACATCCCTCTCCTCCCCTTCCTCTTGCTCTCCTCCTACCTCTCACTCTCCTCTCTCTTTCAAACTGAAGACATGATAAAATGTACTGCGTCCTGGTTTCTATGATCAGCCATGATGGGTTTTCTCATCCTGACCCACATCCCAGGTGCTTCTGGGCTCCACTGCTGTCTGGGTCGTACAGAGCATCACTTTCCCCTCTCATCTGAGACATTAGCACCACTCCGTGTGGTCCTTCGGCTCCGTGCTCCGAAGGTTGCCTTGGGACTCTACTTCCTGCTCAGTGCTAAAGAAGCAGCTGTTGCCATAGTTCAGTTAACTTTAGAAATTTGATTTATCTTTGTCGTTATCGTTGAGCTAGTTCTTTGACAATTTCATATGCATATATAATTACATCCTGGTTATTCTTTCCTCCTACCCTCTCCAGTCTCCTTCTCAGCCCCATTACTCTTCCCCAACTTGTCCCTCTCCCAGATTCTCAAGTTTTGATTTAGTTTAATTAGAGGCATCTGTGTGACCACAGGATTGACACCTGCTGTTGTTACCAGAAGGGACACAACAGAAGGAAATGACTCCCTCAATTTCTTTGTCTGTTCAAAAGAAATAATTCAACAGAGAGGGCTCCTCCTGAATCTTTGACTAGCTATGGATGGCTCCATTCTTGTGCAGATCAAGTACAGCCAGCCAGAGTCGCTGAGAGTTCATGTTTATATGACTGTGGATTGCATAAAAGATGGCACTTTGCAGTTGGGTAGTTATTTGCAAATGTCTAGGGATGTGAAGACAATTTCTAACTACCTTATGCTTTTAGTCTAGTAAATATCTTCTGCTCAGCTTTCATGGTACCAAATATCAGATGTTGGGTCCTTTATCTAGTTCTCCAGAAAAATTCAGGAGTACTCTGGATCATTGGGAGGCCAGGAAATCGGTCTATTAACTTGTCAAACCCAGTGGAGATCACAAGGGACATTGAGCAGAGGGACTGGATTGATGGGCCAAACAACTGGTAGTTTACTGCAAAGACAGATAAGTAGGAACCCCACCAGCATCCTTTGTGCAGCTGGAGGAATGAGAGGGCTTAAAGATGGAAAGACCCATAACATGGTCAGTGCTTACACAGCATGTTTCCTGCCATGGCCTTTAAAGTATTTGACCTCATACTTGGTGTAGGTGGCTAGCCCCTGGCAAAGAGCAAGGATGTCATTAGCTGGGCCCTGATGTAATGGTTGGGCCAGATGGCTAGCTAACTGCCACAACAAAGGAGAAAAAGAAATTTCCCAGCTTGAAGTGTGAGCTCTCATGACCAGGGAAACACTTCCTTTGTGGACACAGTTAAAATGAATGAGACACCAGTCTGAGAAAGTAGTAGAAATACTTTGTTTCTGGACTTTCTTTGTTGGTTTGGCCAAAAATTGATCAGATATTCTTGCAATTTTCTTTCTTCCTTCTTCTTTTCCTCTTTTCTTCCCCCCATTTCCTTTCCTTCTTTTTATATTCTTGCTATGAGGCCCGTACCTGTCCTAAACTCTAGATCTTTCTGCCTCAGCTTTCTGATTAGCTCAGTCTACTTCAAATTTCTGTATCACACATTTTAACCACATTGGGTAAGTCTGTAACTCTTCAATTAAGAACAATTAGACAGAGATATGTCACAGAGTAATAAGAAATCTAGGCTTCCAGAGCAAGGGACTTTTGGAGATAAGATATCTATGATTGTAAAAAGTCTGATGACTCGCCGGGTGGTGGTGGCGCACGCCTTTAGTCCAGCACTTGGGAGGCAGAGGCGGCGGATTTCTAAGTTCGAGGCCAGCCTGGTCTACAGAGTGAGTTCCAGGACAGCCCGGGCTACACAGAGAAACCCTGCCTCGAAAAACAAAAACAAAAAACAAAAAAACAAACAAACAAACAAAACAACAAAAAAAAAAAGTCTGATGACTCTCCACAATTGATTAAACAAAATCATCTCTAACTACTATAAAGCCTTAAAATGTGTGGCCATTGGAAGATAGTATTGGAAACATTTATTAACATGAAAAAATTCAAGGTAGATTACTAAGTTTGAGAAAAGAGAAAGTAGGAAAGATGGGGGCAGAGAGAGAGAGAAACAGAGAGAGAGAAAGAGAGAAAAAGAGAGAGAGAGAGAGAGAGAGAGAGAGAGAGAGAGAGAGAGAGAACAAAAGTTACCCTGTATGCTGTGGATGGGGAACCTGGGGTGAGGGTCTGAATGACAGATAATCTTGGAAAAATCACCTCTCAAATACTTAACAGGCAGTGAACTAACACATGCTGTAGTATGTGATAATAAGATGACTTCAAAACCTTTATGGTGGTCCACTTTTACATTTTTCTATAAAGTGAGCATAAATGAGCATGTTTTTCCTTATATAATTATTAAAAGTAAATATTATTTTACTCAGAAAGAAAGAGAAAAAGAAAGAAAGAAAGAAGGAAAGAAAGAAAGACAAGATAAAAGATAAGAAAAGAAAAAAAAAGAGAAAAAGGCATAGAGTCAAAATGGTTTCGCAGATGAGGTCCATGAAGAGATGAGTGATTCTTGTCTTATTTAAGATGTTTGCAGAGCAGGAAAGGATGCAAAGTATACTACTTCTCATCCCTGCATGTCAAAGCTTAGCAAAGAGACTAGAAAAACAATCGCAGCTAGCTAATTTCACTTGTAGATATGATTTTAAAACTTGAAAATAGCATTGGCTTTCATGTAGTCTTGGGTTAAATAGCAATATGCCACAACCAGGTAGCGTGTCTTCTAAAATGCAAACATATTTCAGTAATGGCATGCTCTTAATACATATTTTTTTTTTAGTAGATGAAAAATAAAGTCATTGATACTGAGATGTCAATGGAATTTGGAAAATGAATTTGATGATGGTAAATACACATCATAAAAAAAGAGTTAACTTCATAATGATATTAGAGGTCACTTCCTAGCCAGGTGTTAGGGTGCAGGCCTTTAACTCCAGCAACCAGCAACTTGGGAACCAGAGACAGATAGAACTGTGAGTTCCAAGGCAACTTTTTCAAAATAGCAAATTCCAGGCTAGCCAGGACTGCATAGTGAGTCTGAGAGGGAGAGAGAGAGAGAGAGAGAGAGAGAGAGAGAGAGAGAGAGAGAGAGAGAGAGCAGAGACAGAGACAAATAAAAATAAAACAAATCTTTATTTTTTAAAAAACTAGATCGGATTTGAGTTAATAACATAATATACTTGTACATTTTGCCGGGCGGTGGTGGCGCACGCCTTTAGTCCCAGCACTTGGGAGGCAGAGGCAGGCGGATTTCTGAGTTCGAGGCCAGCCTGGCCTACAGAGTGAGTTCCAGGACAGCCAGGACTACACAGAGAAACCCTGTCTCGAAAAAAAACCCAAATATATATATATATATTTGTACATTTTAAGTATTTAAATCTATGGTTTATTGTATCTCTTAAACATACAGCTTTCTTCCTACCACATTTATTTTGTTAAATTAGGGCAATTAGCCCCCTCAATTTTGCAGGGGAAGGAGCTGGAAGAAAGGAAGAGTCCTTAGAGAAACACATGTATCAATCAAGCTAAGCCTTAGAGATTCACATTTGTGAACAATAGAAGGGTTTGTGAAGGAGGAGGACCCTACAGAAGCCAAGAATGGTGTAGTCAGATAGGGGAAGGGAGGTCAGGGGATTGTCACCGTTACTAAAGGGCAGAAGTGATGCTTCGGGATGCTGTGAATCCTTTCAATTTCCACAAGGAAGTGAGTCCAGTTATGTAAACCAAGAAAGAATCCTCGGCTTTACCCTATTATTCCCTCCTGATCCAAAGGCTCCTGCCAGCATTCGCAAACTCCAAGAAAATCCCCCATTGAACAGGCAGCACAAGAGACAAAAAAAACGTTAGAAAATGTGTGATTCATTTTATGTCCCCAAATTGTGAGAGCTGACTTAGATCAGGGTTAGGAAACTGTGTCATATTAATGTGATGGAAGTAATGAATAGCAGATTTAAAAGTCGGGAATAAAATCAATGAATTAGAAAACAACTCAGGGAATTGAGCCAGAACTGAGATTGAAGATCGAAGGAGCAGTGATGAGCAGATGAGCAGAGACAGAGTAGACCAGGAGGTTCAGGGCAATTCAGTGAATGATGAGGACTTTCAGGAGGTGACAGAACACACAAACTTGAGTCTACAAAAGCTTGGTCCTAGGGGCTGAAAAACTGGCTCAGGCATGAAGAGCTGAGTTTGATCCTCAGATCCCATGTTAAAATGCTGAGGCTAGGACACACTTGTAATGCCAGAGCTGAGGATTCCAATGGAGACAAGGGCTTGCTGGCAGCCAGCCTTGCCTCCTTGGTGAGTTCCAAGGCTGAGACTCTACTAAGTGGTTGGCTTCTGAGAGACAGCTCGGAGGTTGCCCTCTAGCCTCCACATAAACCACCACACAGGCAATACACACACAAAACAAACAACAACAAAACCCTATGTCTTCATGGCCATAACTGATAATATGCTTGGCAATGTGTCAATAATCTTCTCACTTGGTCATAAACAGAATTTCTGCACAGCAAAGACAAAGGAAGTCTTTACCTGAGGCAGACATGCTGCTCTGGAAAGGACCCTAGACTGGTGGTAGCTAAGGTTACGGAGGTCATGTGTACAAAGTGAGTTATGTACCAAGTTGGAGAGGGTCTAGGAATGTTTCAAATAGTTAAGTGTTCTGCATTACATGAGGAAAACTACATAGTGCTATTCTCAAGTTGGGCAAAGTAACTGTTACTTTACTCAGATAAAAGGAATTTAGATAATCAATAATATGAAACAAATTTTGAAATTAGAAAAAGGCTGTAGACATGAATTCCACACTTCTATGTACAGAAAATTATATTATAAAAATTGTTATGTGGACAGGTAATTGAAGGGTATGTAGTAAAAGCTTTTCAAAATTATGGCTGCCAGAGCACTCGCATGCGCGAAGCCTTGGGTTTTATCTGCAGCATTGCAAAAATATGAAGCAAAAGCAAAATCGAGATTAGGTATTACAGAAGTACATTAAGCAATTAGTTAATGTAAATACCATTATTTTTTTTTCAGATGTTGTGAGTTTTGTAGTGTTTTTGTACTTTAAGATTTTGAAATTTGTCATTTTCATTCTAAATAATAATTCATACCCCCTCCTAATATTTGGTTAAGGTATATGTCTTAGGGTTTTACTGCTGTGAAAGATAACATGACCAAGGCAAGTCTTATAAAGGACAACATTTAATTGGGCTAGCTTACAGGTACAGAGGTTCAGTCTATTATCATCAAGGTGGGAGCATGGCAGCGTCCAGGCAGGCATGGTACAGGAGGAGCTGAGAGTTCTACATCTTCATCTGAAGGCTGCTAGCAGAATATTGAGGGTCTTACAGCCCATACCCACAGTGACACACCTGCTCCAACAAGGCCAAACTTCCTGATAGTACCACTCCCTGAGCCAAACATATACAAACCATCACAGTATAATATACATATAACAAAATGAGCAAACACACAACACACACACCACACACCACACACACACAACACTTGTACACATCCATGCAACCCAGTAAATTTTATCAAGGTTATCTAAGAGTGTAGGTGAGAGTTTGTTTACAGAGCATAGATACCTTAGCAGTGGCCATACTACTGAGGAAAATGCCCCTTTCTCTTACTATCAAGCATTAATTTCTTATAAAATATCAGGGAGGAATGGGCTCCATGAGTCCCTGCCCTTTTCAATGTTCAGTGGCCCAATCTGTAAAGATCTTGAGAGGAAATCACTGCTGCTGTAAGTCATTCCACACATCTTCTCATCTTCTGGCTCTCATTTTTTTTCTGCCTTTACATTTGCGATGTTACGTAAGCTTTGCCTAGGTTAATATAAGTCTTCCATTTGACTGGTTCTGAGTCTCTGCAGGTACTGATGACCATTGCAAGAAGAAGCTTCTCTGACCAAAGCTGACAGCAGCACTATTTCATGGGTATAAGCATAATTATTCAGAAGGCAAGTGGACAGGTACAGCATATCCTGTTGAGGTTTGATCTTTTGATATGTATTGTAATGATAAATACTGCCCCCCCCCCCAAGGCCTGGTTCCTTCCATGAATGAGAGAATCCACATGTACAATGAGACCTTGCTCCTTGATTTAAAACTATTGGTTAAATAAAGATGCTGACAGCCAATAGCTATGCAGAAGAAACACAGTCAGGTTTTCAGGTTCCTGGCTTGGGGTATGAGGAGACCATGAGGAAGAGAGAGGAAGGTGGAGAGAGAAGAAGACACTATGGGGTAAGAATCTTAAAATAATGGCCATGAGGCTAGCTAATTGGAGTTAAGAGAAGTCCAAACAAAGCATAACAAATCATATAGTGGGGTTATTGGCAATGAAATAGACATAATTGCATAATGGATAATTATCTGCCCAGCTCTAGTGCTGATAAAGACTTATTATAAATTAAAGGTCTTTTATCTGGGAATTGAATAATCAAAGATAGACTAGAAGCACCTGATGAGATTAAATATATTCCACAACAATATCCATCTAACAAAACAATGCCCGTGGCTTCCTTTCTAGGGCCTGTGACCTCCCCAGCCACAAGCTGCTGAGCAAGTTTACAGGGGATTCCTTCCTGGGAAGCAACCACCAAATCCAACCACAAAGTGTTTGATTACTCCTCAACCAGCTTTACCATCGTTACACCAGTGGGCTTAATTGTGCCTAGCAGATAGGTCCTGTTGCACACAGGATCTAAAACTGAATAAAAATGTGGATGATAATTCCCGCGGCAGACTGAGTAGCACCTTCCATCAGCATGGAAGTCAGCCAGCAGGGAGAAAACTGCCCATCCAGATTCTGATGTTTAAGAGCTGGGCCCATATTTTCACATGAATGCTATTCTTAGGTTCTCATGCTTGTATGAAACACACATTATTGGTTCACCCATCTCCCCAATAACCCTTAAGTTATATTATTAAGTTACAAGCCTCTAAAAAACCAGACATCCTTCTTGTGTTTTTTTATCTAGGTAAGAAACACATTCACATAAGGGTATAAAAATCTTCAAAGGGGAAGAACCAAAAACTCCAAAGAACAGAAAAAATATAACTAAGTTATTTTAGTAACTTATTATTTGTATTAAATTATTAACATATTTATAGAATTAAGTGTAAATGTAAAAATGATCTCTGAAAAATAAAAATTGCTTAAAAACTGCTTTTTCTAAGTAAAAATATCAGATGATTTCTATACAATTGTAGTATGAAATGGGAAGATACATTTTAAAGGGGTTATATTTATCTTCCATAATAATTATAAATATAATATCTTTGGGATAGTTTGATTTTGCTGTTTAATGTAAACCACGAATGTGCAATGACTGCTGTTTCATGAGCACTTACCATCAGAATGGACATTAGTGTTTCCATCCCTAGATTTCTCTTGTCACACATAAAATCCTGTCTTGGCTATAACTGAGAGCTTTGCTTGAGAAAAAGCAGGAAGTGCAATCATGCAACAGTAAAAAAAAAAAAAACGAATATCTTCAGTTAAGGCCTAATTATTCTTCAGTGACAACACTGAATTTAGGGAAACATTGGTCGTCCAGTGGATAATTAAGTCCCTAACTTCGCCATCAGTAAGCCAAGCCAAGTATAAGGACAGGAGCTCACTCTCTACAACACTGTGTTGTTAGACCAAGAGCTCTCAAAGCATAACAGCCACAAAGCTCCTGGTACCTTCATCACCGGCTTCAAAGACAGCAGTGGCAGCAAATCTCTGTGAACTTTTCAGGAGCCCGTCTCATGAAGCAATCCTTCTTTTTTCTTTAGTCAGAGAATGAAAGCAAAGGCTTTCTGGGGAAAAAAAAATGACACTCATCATCTATCCCTGTCTTGACTTTGTTCTTCCCATCACAAGTTCATTGTTTTACAAAAATAAATAAATAAAACTATCTGCTCGAAGACTCAAAGCTCTGAGTAAAGCAGGAAGAAACAAACCAACCAACCAACAAACAAAAAAAACCTTCCAGCTAGCCCTAGCTCCCAGCCTAAAGCAGTACTAGATCCTAGTAAATGTCAACTAATTTATTCCTGTGTTGTATGCACCACATTAAAATTTTGGTTAGAAAGTCGGAGAACTCAGAGTTGGAGCTTTGAAACAACTATTTGCTGCCTGGGTGTGCTGGTTTGATGAAACTGGGCCCCAGAGGCTCATTATTTGAATGTTTGGTCACTAGGGAAGAGGAAGAATTAGAAGGATTAGGAGGCATGGCCTTGTTAGAGGAATGTGTCTCTGAGGTGGCCTTTGAGGTATCAGGCCTAGTCTCTGTCTCCCTCCCTCCCTCTGTCCCTCCCCACCCCTCCCTCTCTGGATCAGATGTAGGTCTCAACTACTTCTCCCACCCATGTCTGCCTGCACGCTGCCATGCTGCTCACCATGATGATAACGGACTAGACCTCTGAAACTGTAAGCAAGTCCCCAATGAAATGGTTTCTCTGATAGGTGTTGGTCAGTTAGTGTGTCTCTTCGCAGAGATAGAACAATGACTACAAAATGAGGTACAGACTTTAATAGTCAGGGCCTCTTAATTATATTATATTATATTATATTATATATTATATTATATTATATTATTATAATATTGTGATAATCCTTTGTAGCATAGAAAGCACAACTCTAGAAATACCTTTCACCCTCCACCTGACTTGGAATATCAGGACATCACTCTGTCATGTGTAGGCTATGGCCACTGTAGTTATTCTGACCGTAAGCATGCTATGACTTCCCATGAAACCATGAACTGCAGCTGTTGATTGGTAACTTGCTGGATGACTGTAGATGCATGTGCATGTGTGCATGCCTGGTGTGTGTGTGTGTGTGTGTGTGTGTGTGTGTGTGTGTTTCTTTTCTACCCCCTGTGTACAAAATTTTTCTTTTTCTTTTTTCTTTTTTTTGGTTTTTCGAAACAGGGTTTCTCTGTATAGCCCTGGCTGTCCTGGAACTCACTCTGTAGACCAGGCTGGCCCAAAATTTTTCTGTAAGTTAAAAGTGTGTTACAGCCGGGCAGTGGTGGCGCACGCCTTTAATCCCAGCACTTGGGAGGCAGAGGCAGGCGGGTTTCTGAGTTCGAGGCCAGCCTGGTCTACCAAGCGAGTTCCAGGACAGCCAGGGCTACACAGAGAAACCCTGTCTCAAAAAATCAAAAAAAAAAAAAAAGTGTGTTACAAAGGCAAACGTTTTCAGCATCTAAAAGATATTTTTCATGGTCCTGGTATTTTATAGTTTTTGCTTAGGAATAGTTTAGTTTGGTTGCTTGGGTACAGATTATTGAATAAAGTTGCAGAAACTAATCAAAATGTGTTGTAAGTTTGGGGTCCTTTACATTTGTCTTATTTTGTCTCCAATGTGAGGTGTTATTTTACATCCAGAATGTATCGTCTATACAAATTCTTCCTTGGCCTGAAAACTTGGCAGAGGAGCCATAGAGTGGGGGAAGAGAAAAACATTAACTTAGTTTGAACTGAAGAAGAGTTTATTAAAGAAATATCTGGGGGTGGAGAGCCGCTAGGAGCACTTGTTGCTCTTCTAGAAGGACCCAGACTCAGTTCTCAGCAGCCATCTATCAGGAGGTTCTCAGCCATCTGTAACTCCAGGGGATGGATCCCATGTCACCGACGTCTTTGGGTGCCTACACTCACATGCATAGTACCTACCCACATGGAGACACAGACATCTACTTATACTTAGAAATAATAAAAATAAATCTTTAAAAAATAAAAAAAATATATTCTATCAAGATAAAATAAAAAGTCTTTCACTTTGTGGAAGTGGGTCAGATTCCCTTGCCATTGGTCTTCCTATAAAGGTCTGGGTTTGTGCATTGGGAATCCCAGCAGGACACGGGAAGTTCAGAGCATTCCAAGGTCAGTGTATTTATTGCCTCACTTGCTTGTCTGCCAGGTCACTGAGAGCTGGCTTGGTTTTGTGCCTCTAACAAAGGCCACAGCCCTTGTCAGGAACCCTCTTCATCTGGCTTTCTGGCTGGTATCCGATACTCTCTCATGCCTTTGTGTGTCTATACCAAGATTGTACCAGCCCCCTCTGTTTCTCCTTTCAGGGCACTACGACAGTCCCTTGCTTCTCTTAAACCCTACCACAAGGTTTGTTTGTTTGTTTTACGAGACAGGGTTTCTCTGTGTAGCCCTGGCTGTCCTAGAATTAACTCTGGCTTTTAACTGAGGGATCCACCTGCCTCTGCCTTCCGAGTGCTGGGGTCAAAGGCTTCTGCCACCATGCCCCGCTGCCCACAAGTTTTTAAAACATAGTTTGAATTAAACTCATTTCAAATTTCCAGGGTAAGAAATATATTCTTGTTGTTGTTTTTTAGTATTGTACATTTGTTTGTTTCTGGTTTCGGGTAAGGCAGTGATTTAAAATAAAAAGATATTTTGGTTAGTCTTCATGGTGCGTGAGAGAGAACAAAGCATCACAGAGCATGAGCGACATTTCTGTAGTTCTTTCTCCCAAGCTCCATTCCATTATCCACGTCTTTATGGTCTTGACTTTCCTCATGCCTGACCAGTGCCTCTCCTTCCTGTGGTCCATTCTCCACAGAATTCTCTTTGGATTAAACCTGATATTCTAAACACGTCATTTCTCCCACCTCCTGAACTTCTCATCCATCTCTCTCTCTTGTGCTCCATTTTCAAGCAGCACTGCTGTCAATTGATGGTTTAACAGTAGATTGGCATGTTATTGTATGTTCAGGTTCACATGTCTAATGATGTTTACCTAGAGACTCAGCTTCTAAAGAGCAACATGACTTCTCCCGGATTCTGTAACATGAACAAGGAATGACTCTCCAACGGTGAGAATAACATTCTCAAAGACAAGGAATTTTGTCAGAAACAATCATAGTTTCATCAGTTCTGTTTAGATGCAAAGGAGTGTTAGAAGTAGAACGGTAAGCCTAAGTTAAAGACTATGCCAAGTTGAGATCATTCTCCTTCCTAGTAATGGAAGAAATTGAATAACTGAAAATAGAGATGGATGTTAAATGTTTTAACATAAGAAACAGGAAGTTACTACATTAATTATTTCTTAACCTGAGTGACTCTTTTTAGATGGGGTCTGGGCACCCAGTTAATTTGCCAAAACTCACACAGAAATCTGGAGAGTATGGAATATGGATAGCGGATAAAGTTTCAAGCATCTTGGTGATTTGGGCCATTCTCAGAACCATGTTTCCTTTTATTCCCCTGCAATAGAGACCAGAGTGTCCTTAATCCCCACAGTTCAGGTTTTGATTTTTCGGTCCTACTATATACTTGCTGCCATTACTATAGCAGTCTTGTGTGTTCTGTTTTTATCTGTCTCTGAAGAGGTTCCCTCTGTGTTGACTTCTATCTAATTAAAGCCCCACAAGAGGAATAAATAAGTCTTACTTTGCTATATTTTACTTTAGTCAGAGAGGCAAGAACCTCTATGTGGAGCTTGGGATATAGGAGAATATAATCAAGGGAGAGCTTTCAAACGAGAGTTTGAAATGCATCTGCACCACACACACACACACACACACACACACACACACAGACACACACTGCACAAGCCTTTCTAAATCTTCCCCAAAGGCTTTATACACTGACCATTGATAGGTTCTTTGGAGGTTTATATTGCTTCTTCTAAGATTCATCATTCATTCATATGTAAAAATGCAACTGAAAGCCAGGGTAGTCCAAACTGAGATATTTGTATTCAAGATATGTTCTGAGAAACGAATTGCTGGGTAATTGCATTATTGTGTAAACATCATAGAGTATACTTACTCAAATCTGAATAGTATATTCCACTGTACACCCAGGCTGTGGGGTGGGTGTGTGTATTGTTGGTGGTGGTAGCAGCAGTATTTTCCTAGGACCATAATATAACACAAGCTTAAATAAATACCAGAGAAAACAATGCGATCAAGTTGTCTTAGTGATTATTTTATTGCTGTGACAAGATACCATGATCATAACAACTCTTATAAAGGACAGCATTTAATTGGAGGCTTGCTTACAGTTTCAAAGGTTCAGTCCATTACCACCATGTCAGGGAACACGGTGGCAGGGAGCATGGCGACAGGCCAGGGTGATGCTGGAGAAGTAGCTAAGAGCTACATCCTGGTCCTTAGTTTGATAGAGAGAAGTGGACCGAGCATGGACATTTGAAACCTCAAAGCCTTCCCTCAGTGACAAGCATTCCTTCAACAAGATCCCTACTCTAAAGAGGCCATACCTCCTAATCCTTCTATTCCTATAAAAGAGTTCCACTCCCTTGGTGACTAAACATGCTTATAGAAGCCTTTGGGACCATTCATATTCAAATCGCCACACAAGTGATCTAAGAACAAGTCAACTGGCTCGTATTCAACTTTATAGTAAACTAGCTTTTAAAAGTGAAAAGATGTTAATGAATAAAACATATAGTGTAGTAAATGAATAAACTAATAACATACTCATTTGTTTTCACTACCCAGTTGTTGCTTTTTTGTTTGTTTGGTTTTGGTGTTTGTTTGTTTGTTTGTTTGTTTGTTTGTTTTTTGCCATGCATGATTGTATGTGTTTGCTTTAACACAACTGGCATGAGGCTAGGTTTGTTGATGTCAGCATTAGTACAATGTATCATGCAGTACCATGAAGTCTATGACATTACCAGGTGACTGGGATGTTTCAGCCACAGTGTAATCTCATGGCATCAGCCTTGGATATGTGGCCACCATTGATGAAAGTTTGTTACAAGGTTCATGCTTACATTTGAAACATATAGTTCTACATTACTGTACTGTGGTCTCTTATCGTCATTCTCCGTCTCCTCCTTCTTATCTCATCTTTTTTACACAATGGTAAGGGCATAAAAACAACTGGATTGTCAGACATCACCTTGCTACTATATGCAACGTGCATGGGGTGCTGTCTATTCCAGTTTTGTTATTTGTTTCATATTAAACCTTGGATAATTGAGTCACTCAGCTATCCATTATGTTACCATTTCCAGCAAATTCAGACATTTGTTTAGGAAAATTATCTTGATCTACTAACAATCTTGGCTTTGCTGAAAGTAGTTTTTGTTTTTTATTATTTTTCAGATACTTCAGTCCACAGCTTCTAATTATAAACATGGCCATCGTCAAGTCATTTTTATGACCCTTTAACCAAGTGATTTGCCTCAAATCTAGTTAGTTCAAGCAATAATCATTATAATTCAGCTCCTGGGGGTATTTTTAAGAGTACAGACTCTACAATGCCAAAACTGAGCAGAATAATCTCCATAGAAAACAACCCCTTTGGTTCCTGTTAACAGTATTCTGAGTCTGTCTTCTTTAAAACAACATGTTTTTTTTTTTAAGCAATTCTCCCCCCAAAAAACAAACATGGCCAATTTCTCCTTTTTTATTCTTCATAAAATTGTCAATTTAAAATATATCACAAACTTTACTGGGGCTGAAAGTTATGCAGAATTTTGTTTATAAACCTAAAGTGGTTCCGATTTTCCTTATTTTGTTTTTAGGACACCTTGATTAGGTGCTAGAATCAATGACTGACCCTCTCTTTCCTCGACAGAGCTTCTTTTTTTTCATCCAATAAGTCATCTCTTAACGGAGAGATGATCAATTTCTTCAGCTATCTTTATTACCTTAATCACAGAGATGTGATACTTTCAAGGAACTCCCTGACTTCCCACCTCCATTCAGATCATCTTGTTGAATGTGCCAGCACAATTAGCAAAATCAAGGCCACAACACAATATTCACAAAAGGACAAAAGTTCCCTAATCTCTTCCTCCCAGTGGACACACACTGTACTGACTGAGTTCCCACGGTCTGTGGCAATGTACTGCTGCTTACTCACTTTCCCCAAGAGAGTATGGACTGTGTGCTAACATTTAAGGTGCCTTTGTGATACTGGGTGGTAATTATATTACCAAATATAGTCTCTGGCTTGGGACATGCATGGTTCAGTGGATAAAGGTAGTCGTTGCCAAGCCTGAGGATCTCACATCCATCCCAGAGCCCACATGGTGGAAGGCAACCATCACGGTTGTTCTCTGTCCACGAACATGCTGTGTGCACTCTAAAAACAATTAAAAAACAAAACAAAAAACCAAAACCTACAAACTTTAATGGCTTGATGTTTAAAACCAGATAATTTTGTCCTAGAGGTGGTTGAAAAATCTTTCGAATACTTTCTATGTAGTTTCATCAATGTTAGACTAATATAGTCCCAAGTGTTTCTAACAGTATTGTACAAAAGGGTAATGCTCTCTGAATTCTGACAGGAGCAAGAAACATAGTTTCTTAGTCATACATGGTTCTACAAGGAAACAGCAGACATAAGGAAGGCCTCTCTGACAGTGGCAGTGCTGTAGTTGGACTGAGGAAAGATTATGTGTGGGACATGTAGAGCGTTGTGGTTGACTATCTTCCCAAAGATGCCCCAGTGGCTCTTATCTTACCCTGAATGCTCTGCCTGCACTGTTGCAGTAGCAGGCCTCCACTGAGAGTAGGGATCATTTTCTTCCCCTTGAACTTGGGTGGTCTCTTAGTTAGGGTTTCATCACTGTGAGCAGACACCATGACCAAGGCAACTCTCATAAGGGGCAACATTTAATTGGGGCTGGCTTACAGATTCAGAGGTTCAGTCCATTATCATCAAGGCGGGAGCATAGCATCGTCCAGGCAGGCATGGTGCAGGAGGAGCTGAGACTTCTACATCTTCATCTGAAGGCCGCTGGGAGAAGACTGGCTTCCAGGAAGTAGGTCAAGGGTCTTAAAACCCACACCCACAGTGACACACCTACTCCAACAAGGCTACACCTCCATTAGTGCCACTTCCTGGTCCAAACATATATAAACCATCACAGGTGGATCTTTGTAACTGTCTCAGGCAACAGAACAAGATCCATGTGACTTTGGAGGTAGGTCATAAAGGATATTCAATTTTGACTGTCTCTTTCTTCATAGCTCAGGGTACTTTCCCCTTCAGAAGTAGCTACTATGTCTATGAAGCCCAGGCTACATAAAGAGGCCATATGCAGGCACTGTCTAAAAGATTGCTAACAGCAAGGTAGCAGGAGCATTAAACATCATTTTTGTAAATGAAAGAGGCTGCAGATGACTCCAACCTCTGGCTGTTGGCCACCCTGATCTTCAGTGAGTTCTCCTTAAATTGTAGATTTGTGACCGATATGAATAATTATTATAGCTCTAAGCTTCTAAATTTTGAAGTAAAGTTTTTGTGTTGTTATAGACAAATAGAATAGCTTTCAACAAGGTAGGTCTTTAGTCCTGAAAAGTTACATATTGCATGTGAGCAGAAATGAATTTTTCTTTTTCTTTCTTTCTCTCGCTCTCTTTCTTTCTTTCTTCCTTTCTTCCTTCCTTTCTTTCTCTCCTTCTTTCTTTTTTCCTTCCATCCCTTCCTCTCCCTCCCTTCACTCCTTCCCCCTTCCTTCCTTCCTTCCTTCCTCCCTCCTCCCTCCTCCCTCCTCTCTTCTTCTTCTCTTTCTCTCTCCCTCTCTTCTTTCTCTTCTTTCTCTTTCTTTCTTTCTTTCTTGTTGGAGTGCTAGGAGTTGAACCCTAGGGACAGAGTTCTACCACCAAGCCTCATCCCTCCCACTCTCCCACTCCACTGCCCCCACCAATAATTTCAAAAGTAACAGTAAACCTCATTGAATACAAACGTCACTTTTTTATGATTGCTATTTGAACCAATAGGCAAAGCTTCAAGTCAAAATTTTATGCACATGTTCTTTGAAAATACCTTGATGGAGGTACCCACACCGTTTCCGAGGAATGAGGCATAAAGTAGAGGATTTATTAGTGTGGATCTGGAGCAAGCCCTCTAGAGTTCAAACTGTCTCTGACACTGTGATCCTGCCAACAGAGTTGCTTTGTTCTGTTTTGTTTGCCTCAGTTTCCATATTTCTGAAATGACAGTGATACAGTTACCAGCGATAAACCCAACACACTCACAGTGTGTACATCAGTGCTTCCTATGCAGTAAGTGCTCAGTAACAGCTAGCCTGTAACTTGATTGGTGAACTGTTGAGTATCTTGAATATTGAGACTCCCTCTTCATTTACCTTTATTAAGTATTTTGAGGTTTTGGGCAGATAATTATCCAACTTGTTGAGACAAAAGATATTGTCAAGCACCTTACAAAAAGAATTATTTACTTATTTTATATGTATGAGCACACTGTAGCTGTCTTTTGTCACACCAGAAGAAGGCATCAGATCACATTACAGATGGTTGTGAGCCACCGTGGTTACTGGGAATTGAACTCAGGACCTCTGAGAGAGCAGTCAGCACTCTTAACCACTGAGCCATCTCTCTAGCCCCAAGTACATTTTAAAATATTTTCCCCCTGGAAGTAGTGTGACCTCTCTGGGGATCCCCCGCAATAGCCCATCTGAGCATCATCAGTCAATACTGTTCTTTTCTTTATACTCTAGACAACTAGAGGACATTTCTGACCACTGAGTCTGTGGCTCCAATGTTCCAGGGTCATAACAAATGATCCAAGAAGAGGTTCAAACAAAGCTGGTATTGGCAAAAGCTGGGAAAGCAACTGGGAAACGTCTGACTTGCAGAAAACATGTGTACTGTTCATGATACTCTGTAAAGAACTAAATGTCTCAGAACAGCTGCTATGACTTCTCTTCCTATGTTCCCTTCCAAAGGCATAAGGTTCAGCAGTAACACAATGTGGTTTATTATCAACGTCAGAAACTTGTTCTGCCTGGAAAGTAAATGACCAAAACACATCCCAGAAAGTGACATGATGCTGACACCAGCTGCCTAAAATGCATTTTCCAGTAAGATATGAAGTGACCATACAAAGCCAGATTTTTAAGGAAGAAAAAGAGTAGAAGGTGAAAAGCCCTAGGAAAGTTTAGTTTTTCTGGCATTGGCACACATCAAGGATTGTATGTACGTACTTATCTCCATTGGCTATATACAGAGAGCAAGCTAGAGACACCTAACAAGGTGCCTTTGGATGCCCTCATTCAAAGCTTTCTGTCACTTGAGTCCCACTGTGGTGTTTCATGAGACTGTTAGCATTTTTTTTCCTTCCTTGAAAAGACATTAAGGTTTTTACTATTATTAGGACTTATGGGAAGCTTTGCAATGGCCCTTTTTATTTTCCCCATATTTTTGTTTTCTTTTCCTTCTCCCCCTCCCTCCACACTGTGATTCTAGCTCTTTTTTTTTTTTTTTTTTTTTTTTTGATGCCATGATTGTTAACATATGGCGTATGAAGTACGAGTGCCTTTTCTCGTCCATCTCTGGGTTGCTCATCTCTCCATCAGGAGAGCTGCATTTCTGGACAAAAGACAGGAGTTCTGTCTTTTGGATAAGTTTGTTCTGTAGGAAGCACAGATGAGACTCTTGAAGGCAGGAAGGAGGCCGAAGAAATTGTGTTACCTGACTAGATTGGCTTTGGGGAATATCTTTAACAGGGTGTATCTATTGGTGACCCCAATTCCTCCAGGGAACCATCTATCATGGTTCCCCTCTTTGCCTGGCTTTAACTTTGGAGCTTCTAAAAAAAATAATTTAACCAAGATTTTTTTCATATTAAACTCCCCCTGTTAAAAATCATTTAAAGCAGGAGCTGGGAGCAATGACTCAGCAGTTAAGAGTATTTAGTCCTCTTGCAGAGGACCCCAGGTTTGGTTCCCAGCACTCAATGTTGGCTCACAATCATCTGTAACTCTAGTTCTAGTGGGTCTGGTGCCCACAGGTGGCCTCCATAGACTCTCCCATACAAGTGATATACACAAGCTCTCTCAGGAGTACATAAAAGTTAAATTTAAAGAGTAAATAAAATATAATATATAAAGCAATATCTGGCTTTACTGATCTCAAAATGACATACATCTACAAAATTCTGGCAAGACCTTTCAAAGAGAATGCTACAATATCATAGAAAGTTTTAGGACCACAAGAGAAACAGAAATTTTTTTTTGTTTGTTTGGTTTTTCGAGACAGGGTTTCTCTGTGTAGCCCTGGCTGTCCTGGAACTCACTCTGTAGAGCAGGCTGGCCTTGAACTCAGAAATCTGCGTGCCTCTGCCTCCCAAGTGCCGGGATTAAAGGTGTGTACCACCACCGCCTGGCTGAAACAGAAAATTTTAGGTACTATAATTGAAACTATTTTTCATCATTCATAATTGTACAAGTATCCACAATCATGTCATTAATGATCTGCTATTAATAAAGATAGCCAAGACCAATTTTGGCAAAGACCATACACTCAGCAAAGAAGAGTGTATATTCTTTTTAATATGGGGTGTTTTTGTAGAGTCTATATGAGGTGTCTATAAAGTTTCACGTAAAATATTACTAACAGTTATAATTAATTTAGTCTTTAGCATACAGAA
Organism: Mastomys natalensis; assembly: GCA_021653895.1. Lineage (NCBI taxonomy): Eukaryota > Metazoa > Chordata > Mammalia > Rodentia > Muridae > Mastomys > Mastomys natalensis. Next base: position 372,558 of record JAJTUV010002134.1, on the reverse strand, counting down.
TTTATTCAGTGGCATCTTAACTAATTAGAAGCCCAAACTTTTCTATATTTTTAGTTACAGTGAAAAGTTCATTTCTGATCCAGAGTGAATGGCTGCCACAGATAGATATCTACTAAATCTATACTTTTAACAGTTTTGTGTTTATATAACACCCCTTTAGTGTATAGATTCCTTAGTCTCCCTATTGTTAAATGTCATGTATTAATGTGGTCCATGTTTTATCATAGATGAACTAATACTGATCCATATTAACCAAAGTACTTAATTTACATTTGGGTTCTAACGTAAACCCCTGGTGTTTTTCATTTTGAAAAATGTGCTTAGGATTCTGTCGGATGGACTGGGCAAGTGGTGGCAGAACTTGGGAGGCAGAGGCAGGTGGATTTCTGAGTTTGAGGCCAGCCTGGTCTACAAAGTGAGTTCCAGGACAGCCAGGGCTACACAGAGAAACCCTGTCTCAAAAAACCAAAAAAAAAAAAAAAAAAAAAAAAAAAGAAAAAAGAAAGAAAAAAAGATTCTGTCTAATGTTTCAGTTCTATAGAGGTGTACCTAAAAGATTTTTACTTTACAGACATCTTAATTGTGTTTGTCTTACAGCAATTACAAATAAACGTGCCATAATTACATGTGTGTGATTTTGTGTGGATCTAAGCTTGGAGTTGATCATATGAAGAGTATGACATGGTTTTCTGACTAGATAGATATCACTGTGTTCTTGATGACAGTGAATGGGACTCCCATGTCTTCACATTCTGGCCAGCATTTGCTCAGAGTTATGAATTTAAAATATTTTAATATGTGTGCCGAGGTACCATATTGTTGTTTTAATGTATAATGATTTATGAAGTTGAGTATTTTTCATATGGTTATCTCTCGCTATGTCTTGTTTGAAGAGGTACCTGTTCATATTTTTTTTACCCAGTTTTTAAATGAGATGTTTATGTTCTCATGGTTACATTTCAAGTTTTCTTTATCAGATATGTGTTTCAAAGCATGTTTTTCTACTCTGTGGCTTTCTTTTCATTTTCATGTTTATATTCTTAAAGAATACATTAATTTATTTTATTGCATAAATGCTCTTAACCAGTGAATCATCTCTGTACCCTCACAAGAGTACATTTTAGGGCAATTTTTTGTGTCATGAGTGACCTGTTTCTATCTTGTTGGAGCTAGGATTTTTCTGTGCTTCTAAATGCCTTGCCAATGAATTCCTGTTGTTTTAGTACAGTTGCTTCCCTCCACAACATTTCTATGACAACAGCTAATATTACTATAGCCTATGATGTAGATTCTAACTCCTAACAATACCAATGGTGTTATCAAAGTTACCTTGAAGTATTATGATTAGTAGCCAAGTGGTGACATGAAAGGCTTGGAGGACCTATCCCAGGAGTGCTTTCAACCATACCTTTGGATTATTTCTATGATAACTTGAAGTGGAAACTTAAAGGTTCTTTGGAAAGTCAATTGTATTGGATGGTGTTTTGCTGGGGTGAACACATGAAGGAGTGTTTTCCTGAAGTGGACACAGGTGAAAGTCTAAGGCAGACTTGAGAAGGAATGTTTAGCTGAGGTAGACATAGGAGAGAGGATGTTCTGCTAAGGCAAGCACATGAAAGGACACGTGATGAAGGATTCTTTTCTAATGACACACATGTTTTGGTCCACCTTACATTGCATAGTTGAGCTCCATATTGTTGGGACTCCATAGAAAGAAACTCACCAAAAAACTTCTGGTGGTATGCTGCAGTTTTTTGCTTCTTCCTTGGGCTTGAGCTGATTGGCAGAGTGATGTCAGCTGAGACAGATGCACATACTGAGGCAAGACCCATGGAGCACATGTGATGTTTGGAGGGAGTGTAAAAAGGACTCAACGGAGTAATGGGGGCTAGCTCAGTTTGCCTGTAGGTAGAGCTAGCTGTGCAATGGTTGTTGGTCTTGAGTCTTCTCTGATCTCTGTTTCACTGAGAGAGGCACAGCTGAGAACTTCTGGCATTCCTCCTGGTCCCTGCTGCTGACTCCTGCTGAGGCTGAGGCTTGGCTGTCCCTGATTGTGCTAGGTAATGCCACCATTGCTGATTCCTGTTTGCTATCCTGACTCTACTGAACTAGACTGCAGGTATATCTGTGAAGTGTTCGCAAGTAGATCGAGCTGCTGCTGCTAACCTGTGAACAAAACTGCCGATTTCCAGACAACACAGATGGGAGTTGCCCCAAAGAACCTCTCTAAACAGGTTCACTCCCCACCCTTACCGCCACCCCCATATCCTTTCTTTTCTACTACCTCGGGTGGGTGGTGGGCTACATGAGAGGTTAAAGCTTTTAAGAACCACCATTAAAAGTAGGATGTGAAAAAATTAAAGTTACAACAACTGTTCTTGTTTGCTTTGTAAGTCACTGGAATCTGGCTCCCATCCTCAACTATTATCTGGTTTTTACTACTTTACTTGAAGTTGGTCTAGAAGCCCACCAGTACCTAAAACGTTCAGTTCAGTGAGTCCCCTTCTTTGAATATCTCCTTACAGTGGCCTTGCCTTTTGCAATACTACCTATTCTCGGGGGTGCTGAGGATTTCTTTCCTTTGTTTCTTCCTTCTTTCCTTCCTCCCACCCCAAATTTGGTAATACTTCCAAAGATGTCTGATTATCGTTTTCCCAACATATGCTCCATCCATATTGTCACAGCACAGAAGGCAACAAACTACAATGAGAAGAGCATACACAGACTTTGAGACCAGAAAGGCTGGAATTCAAACTTCTTTTTAAAACTTGAGTGACACAGTGCAGCTACTTAGGCTTAACATGACATCTCTTAAATGTGAATAATATAGCTTACACTGCAGTTGTATGCCACGAGCTGTTTTTAGAATCAAATATAATAGTACCTATAAAGTGGTAGGACCTGGTAAAAAGTTGCTTCAGGTTTTTAAATCAATTCGGTTATGAGCATGTCTCTCTTTTCATCAGTTACAAGATAAAGCCCAGCTCTCGTTCTGTCCCATCTGGACGCTATGCCTGCTGGTTCTCCTCTCTTGGTTTCTGCACCACCATCCCAGGCTCTGGAAATACCGGTGGTCTTGTTTCTCCACTCATGTGGCCTCTTATGTTTATATGTATTTTCAGTTCGAGAACTTCGTCTGAAATGTCCTTTGTCTTTCTGTCTGAATGACAAACTTCCAGTTCATTTTTCTGGATCCTATGCCAATATTACCTTCTCATCCTTTGCCTTCATTCTGATAGATTTTGAACTCCTTATTTTATTAAAATAGTTTTCTGTATGAGAAGAGTCTGCCCTTCACATATCAAAATTTACCTACACAGTGAGCCTGGGCTCCATTTCTTGAACAAATTATGTGTAGAGTCAGCAGACAGTATAGAACAATGTTCCTTTGGCTTGTTACTGTTTAAAATATAAATTTTGGTTAAAACTGATTGTTATGATAGCTTATGATACTGGTAAAGATGTGGTAAATACTCTAACTAATTACTTAACGAGGAAAGTGCAAGCTTCGTTGCCTTTGAGGAAAGCAGTTTCTCTATCTCATATAGGTAAATATACCCGAACCAATACTTAATATATATCATCTATACTCTTTTTATCTAGTGATTCAATTTTTAAAAATCTATTCAAGAAGATGCAAAGGTGTTATACATAAACATGTTGGTCATACAATCACAATGAAATTTGAATAGAACTAAGTCACCTAAAACCAGGATTCTAGATATGTAAAATAGAATATATTCATATTCATAAGGCACACTGTATAATTACATAAGGGGTAATTAAAATGACAGGGCTATGAAATGAGTGCTAAAGGGCAATGACATGTTCCTTCAGAGGACCCTTGTTCACTTCCTAACACCCATATCAGGTAGCTCACAATTACCTCCAACCCCAGCTTCAGGAGGACCCAACATCTCTGGCCTCAGCAAAAATCACTGGTGGCACTCAAGCGTGAATACCCTCCCCGTCCACAGGCACACACATACACGTAATTAAAAACTAAAACAACAAACTTTCAATTATATTTATAAAGAGTTTACCACACAGAAAAAATCCTTATGATGCAATTGCCAAATAAGACAACAATACAAAGTGATACTTTTTCATTTGCCCACAACCACATTGAATACATAGATTGAAAACCGACTGAAAAACAAATAACACTAAAGGGTTAATGAGTACTCTTGTGTAGCTGAGTTTGAGCTATGATAAGTAACTCTTCAGTTTTAGAGGCTTAGCACCAAGTGCTTATTTAAGATCTGTATCAGAGTCCAGGGCAGGTTTGGGAGGTTGCTCTTCTTGCTGGCTTTGTTTGAGAATCCAGGCTTTCCTGTATTAGTCAGCAAAGAAAGTGCTGCGTGAGTGGAGACATGGCACTTCCATCCGGAATGCAAGCGCATGGTTAACTTCAAAGTCTGGGAAACAGCATTCTCAGCAGGAAGGAAAGGAGCCTGGATTCTGATAGAGCTAACTTTGTTGTTGTCCTTCCTAGGATAGAAAACCAAATGGATAATTCCTGGTAATTCATATTTCTTTGATTTTTCTGCATTTTCAATTTTTCTTCAAATAATCGGTTATTACCAGTGAAAACTTTTTACTTAAGAGCCCTATATATTTTAATTATTCTTTAAAAGATTTTTTCTTATTATTTTAAATTTGTGTATGTGTGTGTGTGTGTGTGTGTGTGTGTGTGTTTGTATGAGCACAAGTGCCCTTAAAGCCAAAGGCATCAGATCTTCCTGGAGCTGAAGTTACAGACAACTGTGAGCTACCTGATGTGGACACTAGGAGCCAAACCAATGTCCTCTAAATGAGCAATGAACATGTAAAGTCTCTGAGCCATCTGTCCACCTAGTCTTAGATGTTTTATTTTTGAGACCGAGTTTCACAATATAGACCTAGATTGCCTGAAACTCATTATGTAAACCAGACTGGCCTTGAACTCACAGATATCCACATACATATATCTCTCAGGTGCTGAGATTATAAGCATGTACCACCTTACCTTGCCTCTCTATGTGTTTTAAAAGAAAGCACTTCATTTTATTCTATAACATGAATTTGTAATGGTAAGGGATTTCCTTGAAAGCTGAGCCTAGTGGCACACGACCTTAACCCAAGCACTTGGGAGGCAGAGACAGGTGGATCTCTGAATTTGAGGCCAGCTTGGTCTACCAATCAAGTTCCAGGGCAGCCAGGGCTACACAGAGAAACTCTGTCTTGAAAACACACACACAACACTCGAATTTTCTTAGATATCAAAAGGCTAAATTTAGTTCAGTAAGAGAAGCTGTTGCAAGATTACATAATTAATACCACATATAGAAACTCATCCAGTGTAAGCAGTTCTCTTTACTTCAGATGATGAATTAAATTAAATATCTAAGCAGAAGTAATAAACTCATTGATCACCACACAAATTCAGTGAATATTGTTTAAGAAACTAGAGTGTAACTCAATCCCTGGTTTGGGTAGAAAGAAATGGAGAAGTGGAAATGTCTGAGACTGAGATTCCCAAGCCTCTCTTGTCAGCACCAATCCTACATAGCTCTACCGTTCCCTAGCTATCCTTACTTTTGGCCCACCTTCAGTATCCCTCGTCTTACTTGAGGGAAGAACAGTATGAAGGCGATGTTAGAGGCTGGGAATAGTAATACAGGCCTTTAATCAAAACATTCAGGAGGCAAAAAGAGGCAGGTCTTTGTGAGTTCTAGGCCAGCCAGGGCTACCTAGTAAAACCCCTATTTTTTTTAAAAAAAAATCTATGTTGGAAAAACATAATGGCTACTCCCTTCAACTCCTCTTCTCAATGTCTAAGGGTATGAGTTTGTTCTGGGTAGTGTCCAAACATTCAAGGTGTTGTTCATCCATCCATTTACTTACTCGTCCATCAATCCTTGTATCCAGTATAAAGCAACATTGAGTGTCTGTAGGGACCACATCATAAGTGAAAGTCTTTTACCACAGGCAAAGCAGAGAGCTATTCCACAGGCAGAAATTCTTCTCATTGCTCTATAACAGCCACCTCAAAAGTGGGATCTGTTTGGATCCTAACCAAGAGATATACCAGTTTCTAGAACTTGAAATTAGATCTATATGACCCTTTGGTGATTTTGGTCTTCCTTCCCACCACATTTGTCTAAAACCTCTTTCTTCTTCCCTTGAGATGTTCTCATGAATGTTATAGCATAGTTGTTCAAAACACCAAGTTAAGTTCTACTCCGATGCAAATACTACCTTAAACAACGTATCTTGTAAACAGGAAGGCAGTGAGGATGAGTTCTATGAGCCATTGACTTTATCATCCAGTGTGAATCGAGCTACTGGGATATTAACACTGGAACGTTTCAGTTCTACCACCGTGGAAAACCTGGTCTTCTCTGCATCAAGCTAACCTAGGCATATTCTACACAAGCAATAGATTCTGCCTTTAATCTAGTTCACTGTTATCTCTTCATTTTCAAGTTGTTAAACCACTTCTATAATAAAAGTGTAGAGAAGACACTGGACTCGCTAGCGGCTCATTTTACTCCATAATTGTCTGGTTAAAATAAGAAAAGTCACATTTTTTTGACCTTCTCAGTTTATCAGATTGAGAAACACGAATTGTTATTACATAGCATGCGTGGATCGTTAGCATTTCACAATCACTAACATTTCATTACCCTTTCTGAGTACAAAATGTCACTAGGAACATATGTGAAGTATTTAAGAACCTTGCCTAAGATACAATAGAACATGAAAAATATTAGATTTGATTTTTTTGAGGATAATAGGAAGGGGGAAAATGCCTTGTTAGATTCCAATTAGGATTTTAAACTCCTAGTTGAATGCTGAAGTCAATCTTGCTTAATTGAATAAAGTTTGCCATCTGCCCACCCAAATCCAGTCTTTCATGACTCTCATTTACATTCAAATCTTTACATGATCAGTTGTATCTCCAGAGCCAGACAAATTGGGACTGAGGAGTTTATTATATGTGTTGCAGAGTATTGCATGACTTCATATTATATTAAGGCAGAGAACACTGGGTTTTCTAAATTGTCAAGCAAAGCAGATAAAAATTTTCAAGTATTTTGACCATTCTTTTCTTTTCCTAGTCATCTCTGGGATTAGCTCATCATATAGCTATGTAAATGTCTTTCTTGTGTTCACACAGTAAGCTATGTGCTTTATTTAAAAGTCACTTTCAATTCAGTCTCTGGCCAGCAGGCTCATAGTCTTTATTCAACAGTGACACTTGAAAGCAAACAGAAATAATTGCATTTTTACTAAGATATCATTACTATTGTTTGCTAGAAAGAAAATTAAGTTATTTTTCTTTGTAGTCAGTATTTCTGGTGGTCATAATTTTGGCCACATAGTAAGAGAAATTAAGGGTTCTATTTTACAAAAGTACTCCTTGAACACACATAAGTTCATGTAAATGAGGAAGTGGGCATGGTACTAGAATGAACCACATAATATTTGAGCAAATATTAGTGCCTGCTCTCTGCATAGTGCTTCTCAGCAAGGTTCATGCTAGCAGGGAGACCAGTCTGTCAATCATTTACCTCTCATTGTTTTAACATGGATGAATTGTGTATATAGACTGCTCAGGAAAATTAGCACCAATTCATGGTGGAGCTTAGAGACTATACTATGCATAACTAATATCTAGGGGAGGGGAGCGTGTGTGAGCATATCCGTGTGCACACATGCATGTGCACATGGAGACTGTCAGACAACCTCACACAGAGTTCCTCAGATTCTGTCACTTTAGTGGCCTGGAGCTTCAGAGTCAGGCTAGGTGGCTGGCCAGTGAGCTCCATTCTGAGGATTACAGGTGTGCACTGCCCCATCTGTTTTTTTCATGTGAATTCTAGATACTGAACTCAGGGATTCTTTATGCTTGCATGGCAAGCACTTACATGAGCCATGTCCCATACCCCATAACTAGCATTTTCTGGAAATAGTTTGGATTAAAAGGAAATTTTAATTATCATTTAGAATATTATACACATGCAAAAATATTCTTTGTATATTTTTATCCCCTTGAGATAAGACAAAGGTCATTAGAAGATATAGAGTCCATTTATTTTTTCCACCTTTGGTTTAAAAAGAAGCGCTCCCAGTTCTCAGAACAAGCAGGCTTACTTTGGCTTATGCTTTTATTTGCGCTTGTCTCCACAGCCTTCTTTGTGCTGTTTTTCCCTTTCCGGCCCTTTGAGTCATATGTTGACATTAACTCAGTGCGAAGCCTTGGGTTTGAAGAGAAGTGGACACTGAGTCCAGGTACACAGAGATTCTTGTCTGATAACACCGCAAACATTCTGCCTGCAGACTTCCTACATTTGAGGCATAATATTTTCGAACACTAATTTGCCAAGCAGGTTGGCACTGACTGCCTGCCTGCTGCTGCTTGTCTGAATTAGAAAGGCTCTGTCTACCCTCTCTGACTTGGTTTTTTTCTAAAGTAGACACACTAATAAAGAGCTCCTTTTGAAGTAGGGAATCTAGGCTTTCTTTCTTCCCTAAGCTGTGGAGACAATTTTCAAAAGTAACTTCTTTACTTCTGATAAAACACAACTCACAACTCATCTCAGAAAGAAAAACATCTCAAATTTTGCACTGTTGAAAATTTCAGTCCAAGCAGTCCAAGGTGCTGTGTCTTTTTTTTTTTTATCATCTGATAACTTTTTCCCTTTCTTCTCTATGGCTTCACAGTTTGGAGGTTACATGCACCAAAAGTCATTGTTCCTATTTGATGTTTTCGGTTGTGCTCTGGTTGTTACATTTACTACCTGAGAGAGAAACAATAGGTGAACATGGAGGGATAAAAGGAACGAACAAAGTAACCAGGCAGAACTGAGACCCTAAAGAGTATGGAGTTTAGGAACGCTATTAAACATAAGTCTCTTACTTTAGTATGTAGGAGAATTTCATGAGTCGGTTCTTTTGTGAAACAAAATAAGCAAAACGGAAGATTTAATGAGAAGTGATGCATATTTAAAACTTGAAAAAGAGGGGCTGAGAAGACAGCTCGGTGGCTTTCATGGTGTCCGTCCTGGAGTTTGAATCCAAACCACCATGCTCTGTAATCCAGTGGTGCTATAGCTAGAGAGGGATGGAGAGTAAAGAAATCCTGTTCTGGTTCACAGCCTGGAAGTACATAGGGAAACGGAGATTCAGTCTCAAGGCAGATGGTGAGACTGACATTGGCACCTGAGGCTGATTACTCCCCCACTGCGGTATATTTTCTAAGATTAACAAACGATGTGCCTATAAGGAAATACTTTACGTGTCTCATGAATACACACATGCATGCACACATGCACACACACACACACAACACACACACACACATATGCCCATGCATATGCATAGGCATATAGAGAGGCAGGATTTGATAAGAAGTAAATAAGGCAAAAACAAGTTTCATAGATGATGGATTAGCTAACTAACCACACATTGCTTGTTGCCTGGCACTCAACCCTTCTCCCGTCTGAGAAACTCTTTCACTATTGAAGTCATGACCTTATGACAAACCTTGCTTTGTGTTCTCTTAAATCCAGCAACTTTAGTGGCAAGATGCACCTGGTCTTCTTGATGTATGGAGTAGGGAGCGGGAAGAGACTCTCCATGATCCCTTAGCCAATGAGTGGATGGACAAATAGATGGTACTTTCCCTACTCAGTACTAGTTGTAATATAACAAGAAAACAGTTTTCAATTTGGAGCTCCTCAATTTTGGAAGATTCAGAGGAGACTGAGAACAGTGAGCATTGGCAAACGGAACTGAAATGAAAGAGTTGAGGAAATTGGGAGCACTTAACTTGGAAGAGAGGTAACCTCAGGTCAGTCATCCAGCTTGGAAGGTATGTGACACCATTGACTATTACCAGCTCTTCTCCTTGTCCATCAAAGAGCAGCAGAGGCCGAGTTCTCATACCGTATCCACCGAACATGGGGTAAACTTTCTTGCTGGAAGGTGTGGCCATGTTAAAAGGTAAATTTTCAACTGTGCAAGAACTTTTCGGCAGTTGTTTAAATTTAGATTATTTGGGGGCCTTGTGTTTCCTGCGTGTTTGAACACAATACTGGTGCCACAGGTACCATCATTCCTTATAAGCCTGTAAGGACAGAAACACGTTTTAAGAGAACAAGTATGAATGATGGTCCACAATTCGTAGAATCTAAAATTTGTTTTCATAAATAAATGAAATCAAAACCAAAGCTCTTTTCTACAGGGAGTTCCATGCTAACATTAATGTAATGGTCTGCTTAAAAAAAAAAAAAAAAGCTACATTTGACACAGGGAAGCCCCAAATCAAGGTGTGTCTGCATATGCAAAGTACACAGTTATATGGGCACTAATAATCTCAGAATTATGCTAACAACAAAAACTTAAGCTTTTTCTCCCCCCACCTGACCCCAGATAATAAAAATTCATTGAAATAGAGCCTGGTCAACCAAGCAAGTGGGCCAGAGAACTTGAAGAGGTTAGAAGCTCCATGATTCTCCTCCCCATCTTTTCTTTATTTCTTTTTCTGTTCCAACTAAACAGATATGCTTCTGTGTAAAAAATATCTCAGTGTGGTCCAGTATGGTTTAAGCATTCTTTCTTTTCCCAACTCAGAAAGTCAGCTGATCAACTCAATAATAACAAGATTAAAATGTCTACAGTGACTACCTTTTTGAACATTTGGTTATCTCAGTAAAGAATTACGACTCAACTAACTCTTTGTAGAATTTCTATCTGTTTGGATGTTCAAAATTAAAAATAGTGTCTCATTATTTGCTTTAAATTTTTATTTTATTTTGTTATTTATATGTATGGGTGTTTTGTCTGCTTGTATGCCTACACACTATGTGTATGCCTGGTGTCCACAGAGGGTTCAGATCCCCTAGGACTGGTTATAGATGGTTTTTAGCCACTGTATGGATGCTAGAAGTCAAACCTGGGTCTTCTAGAAGAGCAGACAGTGCTCATAGTCACTGATCAATCTCTCCAGCCCTGCTGTCTCTTTCTGAACCCTTTTAGAAGGCATCATGTAGTTTAGATCAGGGGTCAGTTTTATTGTAGTACAAACGAAAATTCAAGTAGAATCAAATACAGTGCTACTCCAAACAATGCTATATGAATTTCATGGCACAGTACTGTATTTGTAGTCTGCTTTTTAAAAATCACATAAATGCATTATGTGACTGCTAGTCTGGTCTTATCCCTCGCTAAGAAGACTTCGATTGTGCTCAGCAGAACCAAGAATGCTCACATAGTTCCTTGTGAGTAGGCACAGAGAGCTTTTATTTCAAACCTAGACAGAAGACACATCATCTGCTGTGAAGATGTGGCATTAATTTTCTCCAGTGGAAATACACCAATACCAAAGGCTCTCTCAGCCAGTCATGAGAGGGAAGGTTTAGATGTTTGTCTTTCAAATTTCATTATACAAGAAGACATGCCAATGTTAGTTTAATATAACCATGGCTCTACTTGATGGTGTCTTTGGAAAAGTTTTAATCTGCACGAGTATAAATAGTTCAAACCTTATTATACACATTTGTAGACATAAAAACAAACAAGCAAACAGAAGCACAAATAACTGGGTGGTGGTGGCACATACCTTTAATCTCAGCAGTCGGCAAGCAGAAAGTGGCAGATCTATCTATAGAGCAAGTTCTAGACAGTCAAGGCTACACAGAAGAACACTGTCTCGAAAAACCAAACCAAAAGAAAAAAAAAAAACAAAAAACAAAAAAATGACAACAAAACCCAGCCCCTACGAAAACTCTAAAATTACAACAACAGCAAACACAATCAATCAAAAAGTAGGATGATATAATGAACCATTAGTACTTTTTTTTTTTTTTAGTAAGAGATCACTGTATAGTCTTGACTGACCTAAAACTCAGTATGTAGAGCAGGCTAGTCTGGAATTTGCTGTGTAGACCAGGCTGGCCTTGAACTCACAGAGATTGGCCCATCTTTACTAGACTTGACAACATACACTGTTATGCCTGGCCTCTATTTCCTTAATAAGCAAAGCAAAACAAAAAACCTTCAGAGATTAGCTGCATTAAAACTTCCTTTAGGCACCAGCAATATTTTTATGAGTATCTAAAATACATGTATCCTTATCAGTCCGTTTATCCATACTTTTATAACTGGTTAACAGAACAGAGTACTTTATAGCTTCCTATGCTTGCTATACCAAATGGCCATAAACTTGGTGGCTTAAAATAACAGAAAATTTAAATATCTTAAAATTCTGAAGGTCCTGAGTCTGAATGATTTCTCTTACCTTGCTTAGGGTTTTGTGGTGTGCCTATACTCAGCATGGGAGACTCCGTCCCGTTTTCCAGTCCGGCAGTTGCTTAGTCTTTCTCAGTCCCATCGTTTTGAACCTCTCTCTTCTGTCTCAACTTCTTACATATGAACCCTCTTGTGACTATTCCCAGTCTCAAGGCAAGTGATGATAAACCTTACTTCCACCCACAACTGTCACTTTCTTTTTCTGTGTCACTTAATACCCTAAGGATCTAGGCACTAAGATAATCAGATCAATGTGGTCCAGGAGCTTTCATGGTCAGATATAATGTAGATTCAGAAGTTATGGAGAAAAACGCAAAGAGACATTTTGCCCGACCCTATAGGTTGGGTCTAGATCCGATTCTGGAATCTGATAGCTCTTTAACTCATTTTCCAACTTGAACAAACGTAATAGTTTATCGTCTCACAAGTTAAAACAGAGCAGGACAGAAAAGGATTTAAGGAAAATCCTGATGGTGCTAGTGAACAGATCGATTGTTGATAAAACAGCTTACATACAGATGATGGAATGCCGTCGAACCTTCACCCATAACGTGATAACATAGAAACATCTCTATCTTAGAGTATGTCCTAAGCTCTGTTTCCTGGAAAACCTCTGAACTGTCTACAACATTAGGTACTTTCTCTCCAGATTCTTGGGCCTCTATGCTGCGCTCAGACCCCCTTCCCTTACTCTCTTGTTTCTTAACATCATGCCCAGTAGAAAAGCCTCTTAGATTTACCTTTCAGTAGAGAGAGATCATGTGATTTCATCATTGCCACCAGACATAACTGCTGTAGACAGACTGCAGATGTGGAGCAGATGTGTGAATGAACACTTCAAAATACTGAATAGAACCTTCATTAAAAAAGGGACTGTGATAAATGTCTGTGCTTCCATTTATTATTTAAACACAATCATTAACTTATTTGTATTTTACAGTCTACCTCATGTACTGCTCTAAAAGCAAATTATTACTTACACTATTTCTCTTGTGCTTGGGAAGATGACAACTTTCTTTTCTTTCCAGACACAGGATAAATCGTTTTACTGTCTTCTTAGTTGTTCTGGATGGAGTTGATTCAAAGAGGTGGGCAAAGTGCCCCTAAGGGTACATATCCCATGGCAGTCCAGAACAGGAGACCTGGTGAGAGCTCAGTTCAGTACCTTGAACCATTCATTTTTCTAAATTTTCCATGTGCAAAGTGAGCTGACACCATGGTTTGAAAACTGTTGAGTCAAAGCTGGGATCCTGAATGGAAAGCATGTAGCACCTCTTTTTCCCTTCCCTTCTGTGAAAGAGGAGGCTAGGCCACAAGCAAAAACAACCACATACTAATGTTCTAAAATTTTTTATATTTGTCCTGAACATCACTGCAAATGTTTGCATAGATGTGCACAAAACTCAGAGGGTATGCTTTGGAAAGGTCTGATTCAGGACTTGGCAGTATTCTAAAGGTTGCTTTAGAGAATGTTGGAAAACCCACAAGCAAGTAGGCATCACACAGGAACTGAAAGTGGGGTTCCCAGAGGTGTTTGAGCATCGTGCAGCAGAAGCCTGTCTCACACGGAATCTGCCATGACGGGAAACAATGAGCCTCTGCTTTCTAACAAGTTGCCCAAGTGAAAATCACAAACGAAGGTATTCAGCGTGCTGTCAACTTGGAACTAATTGCCTCTCATACTAGTGACTTGGCAGACATCCTTCTGGAAAGGTATACTGCAGAAATGTAAGTTTTTAAAGAAATGAATATGAGATATGGGGATGTTCAAAGAACCCAAAACAGCCAGTGTGTCGGGCAGAAGTGTACATGGTTCTTCCTTCACGTTCTCTGTCAGGCACGGGCTCTCCACACGGGCCACAGGGCCCTTCCTCTGCAGAGGGGGAAGAACCATAGATTGCTGAAGCCTTCTAGGAGAAAAGGAGGTACAAAAGCAAAAACTACCTAAGAAAAACATCCTAACTAACCCAGAGGACAGGAAGGAAGCATTTTCTGATAAGGAAAAGACCAAATACTTTGGTGGGAAAAATACGACAGCAGTTCATAGTGTTCCCAAGGGCCGGGGAAACACGGACATTGCACAGAAGCAGGACTGGTAGTATGAGATTTATGAGCACGGACTTGAGGTTGCTAGTTATTTGTGTTTGCAGTAAAATACTCAGAGTCTTTGTTTACTGCAAGAAGATTTAATAAATCAAAAACTTCCTTTGGTTTCTAGATCATTCGTCGACAGTACCTATTTTTAAAATAGGATACTAGATTGCAAGCATGAAGTTAAGCAAAGATGGAGAGGGGAAACCAATCACTAAAATAAATCTTGGGATGTGAACTCACAGGAACATTAGGGAACTTCCATAGCAGCAAAGATAAATATTTGGAGTGAGATGTGAAGACTCAAATCTTTGTGGCTAGGAATAGATATTTTGTGCAGGGGCAAAGTTCACCAGAAGACAGTTACCCAGGTTAGATATGTACTGAGATAAAGAAAGATAAGAGGCTAAAGAGGTAGAAAGTCGTGAATGTAATTAAGATATCCTTGAGTAGAGTCAAGATGGGGAAACAAGGCAGTCCGGTTTGGGACCTGATTTAGATAAAATGCAGGAGAAGGAAGAGGAGGAGGAGGAGGAGGAGGAGGAGGAGGAGGAGGAGGAGGAGGAGGAGGAGGAGAAAGGGAATTCTTTTGTTTTTATGCATGTTACAAAGTGGGTGGATGAGTGATTTCAAAAGCAAAGGTTTTGAAAGAGCATAAGAAAGGCTGTTGCAGGAGCAGAAGGGGAAGTGATTAGAGAATTTCATAAGAATTGCAGAAGAACCGGGGTCAAATTCAGCTTTGTGTTCTGGCCTTCACAATCTGCTAGAGGTCTGCAGTTAGTCAGAAGGATAAAGGGGTGGGAGTCTTGGCCAAGATCCATCTTGCTTGTCTACTGAGTCAGCAATCATTTCTTCCAACCAAAGAAGCAAGGGAACCAGCAGACCTTGATGGAGGAGGACTTGGTTTCTGATGTAAAGGTGGATTTTTTTTTTTTTTACAAATTTGAGGGCAAAGAGTATAACTAGGAAAAGAGAAAAACCATCAATGAGTACTTTATCTTTTATTTAAAGCCTGTTATGGAAAGAGAAAATGTCATTTCTTTGGAATTGTCATACTTTCCACTCTTGTTATACCTTGATCCAGTTGTCACCCAGCAAGGTTCTAAATGGGACCATTATCATTAATGTGATATTAATACAAAATAGGTACTAGGCAGTTAGAGTCATGGGCCCAAGGGAAAAAAATATCTATGTTCTGATGGCACTTATAGTCAACTCCAACAAGAGTCCTGAGTTTTACCATAAACTATCTGCTGTCAAGGACTAAAATTCAAAGGACCTGACTTATCACGTCAGTTAGTCATTAGCCTTGTCCTTTGGACTTCTTAGTTCTTGGTGTCCACTCTCCCCACCCCACCCCACATTGTCAACTGGAAGGCTTTTCAGGGGCTTTCTCTTTGACTTGGCTCATCTAGAATTCCACACATATGGTCAAATTAATCAGTCAGACTCACCCCAGCTCAAGACCTAATTTACCCATGTGTGGGACCAGACTGGCCTGCTCCTGGGATGTAGAAATCACTGCTCTAAACTGCTACCTGAGGAGCTTTCCAGGCTCTTCCCTACTGCAGGAAACTATCACCCTGCTGCTCAGTAAATACCTTGCCTGCTCAGCCTCCTGCCATTCTTCCCCATCCTGAGACAGTAATCAATTAACAATTAGATCCCCTTCTCTCCCTTATCTTCCTTATCTCCTCTTTTAAAGAAAGCCTCACTTTGTGCTACTGATCTGATCTTACCTAGTCAGGCTTCCTTAAATTCCAGAGCTTGTTCATGCCTCTTCCATCCCTGTTATAGCATCACCACCATGTTGGCTAAGAGTAAGTTCTTTTTTTTTTTTTTTTTTCGAGACAGGGTTTTCTTAGCCCGGCTGTCCTGAGCTCACTCTGTAGACCAGGCTGCCTTAACTCCAGAATCGCTCTGCCTCTGCCTCCCAATGCTGGGATTAAGGCGTGCCCACCACCGCCGGCTAAGAGTGAAGATTCTTAAGATGTTCTATGGTAATCCTGGCAGGATTCCACTTCCCTTGTAGAGCAGGAATCTTAAGTGGCTGAATTTGGAGGCAAAGTCAAAAGGGATGCATGTGGGAAAACGGTGTCAGAGAAATAGTGACTGACTGTTGTGTGTTATCTACATACATACTCTACCTACTAAGTAACCCAATTTGCTTGAATCCTACAATGAGATAGTACAAGCCCTGTTTATAACTCAAGAACATTAGGCTTAGCAGTATCAAGTAATACCTTGCCATATAGCCAGTAGTGTTGAAGCCAGAACCCGTGCTTTCTTCTGCCCAATCCCAAATACATATCTTCCAACTTTCTACCTGCCCTTCCCATATTACATTTTGATCATCTTTGAAACCTTGCATATTATTGAATAAGTACTTCACCCAAATCAAATGTAAGACAAAATTGTATTTCAGCTTTATTTTTGGCTTCTCTGCTTTTCCACACTACCAAATACCCATGCCCACTTTGAGCCAAAGAAACAATGAAGTTGAATATAAATCACAGTCTGATATGTTTCACTTTCTCCAATCTATTCTGCCACCCCACTGCCCTTTCATCAGGTTTGAAGAAGATGAGGACTCAGGAAAATGACTCGCAGTGAGTTCCACTTCCTTTGAAATCACTCCAAAAATGTATTTGCTCATGTCCTGTGGTAAATGACGAAGTACCCCTTTCTGCCAAATTCCTGGATATGATATCAAAATCGAAGCATTCCATGATAAGCAGACTTTGAAAAACCAGAAGCATGAATATTTTGAAAGTCAATATAACCTCCAGGCTGCTCATGAAAAATGGGTCAGCTTTCGTGTCTGGCTCCGGCTGATATTTAGTCCTTTCAGTGAAAACTACTTTCTGTTTTCCTGATTTTGATTCCATGGTGTCAGGGTTCCCAAGCTTTACTCAGAAGTCACATGACAGACTCTTCTTAAAGCCAGCCATGCCAGGCTTTGCATCCATCTGGCAGTTTTGGAAGCTTTTAGGCAATTTCATGTTTTACCGTCAAGACCGTGGGGATTTGAGAATGAGAGAAGAAAAATCTCTATTATATATTTTTACATTTTTTATTTTAATTTTTATTCTTCCTGTGCTGGGGACTGAACACAGGGACTATGTACTTACAAGGCAAGCATTCTACAACTGAGCCACACACACAGACACATTCACACACACACCGACACAACATACATACATACATGCTCACACACAACGACACACACACACCAAACACACATACTCACACAGACACACACACCAACACAGATACACACATATACACAGAGACATACACAGGCACACATATACACACAGGCACACTCCACACACCAACACACACCAATACACATACACACGGAAACACTCATATACACACACAGGCACACTTACACATATCAACACACACACATCCACAATCATACACACGGATACACACACATACACACATGCTCACACACACATATACACATGCTCACACACACACATACACACACACACACACCTGAGAGATACACTGTAAATAATTGATTAAATAATAAAAATGCAATCCCTAACCTCCTACTTTTATTCTCTTTTGAAATGAGAGCTTCCCCAGCCCATCCTTTTTGACCTGTCCTCCACATTCAGCCAATGATTGCTGCCACAGGGAACTGGAATTCTGTAGCCTCTAAACATTCACTCTCAGCCACACATGGCAATAATAGCATGCCTTGGGCAAGCCTAGCACTTGGGGATACTGAGGAGCTAGAGGACTGACTGGAGTTTAAGGCCAGCTTGGACTACAGAATGAAGTCCTGTCAGCTCTTCATCAATGCTTACAACACGATTTGATGGGTCCTTTGAAATTAAGACAGAGATGGGAGTCTGTTGGGAATCTACGCTTCATGGATTCAGGGCTAATGAGCTCCAGATAGAAAAACCACGTCAGCACTTTCAATTTGTCTTCCCATCAGTCCCTCAGCCTGAGGAGATTGCCTTTTGGTGACAGGGCCACCACACCTTTGGATGAGACTGCTGGAATTGCAAGTTTTTAGAGGAAAACATCCTACGCCACAGAATTCGATCTCTCTTTGCTCTGACAATGCATAATAACTGTTCTGTTTTCTCAAACCCTGCTTGAGTGAGTCTTCTGTTAAACTATTCAATCTGTGCAGCTAATTGTATAAAACTGGCTATGAGCACTGGGACTCTGGGAGACTCATGGGTAGGGAAGAAGTATGAAGTTATATAATATATATATTATAATATATCTTGATGGACTCGAATTCACTGAGATCTGTCTCCCTCTGCTTCTCACACCTAGCTACTGAACAGTAGCTTTAATAGGAATTTTAATCTGAATCTAATAATAAGGAAACAAGCAGATAAATTTAGGTCATATGAGCTTCTATGAGAAGACTGACTTAGTTTTTCCACAAGTAGCGAGGGTCTCAACAGACAAAAAAGTAAGGTGACATTTTCTCTAGATTGCAAGAATTAAGCACCATGACAAATGCAATGCCTGACCTTCTGAAGGATAGTGTAACTGTGCTTCATTGGTCTGAAACTTAGTTTCAAATACTTTTGCATTACATATAGATAACATACATGCACATCTATAACCATATGTCACTTAACAATGGGTATATTTTGAGAAACTTGCCATTAGGAAATAATCTCACAGCAGCACAACACTCAGGTTTGTGTTTGTGAGTCGTGTGTGTGTGTGTGTGTGTGTGTGTGTGTGTGTGTAGGAAATTCTATATAGTGAGTTTCAGGCCAGCCAGGGCTACATAGTAAAACTGAATGGAAAATGTTTACATGACTAAAAAGTCCTTCTCACAAAATTTTCCTTCTTACTCCTCCTCTTCTTCCTCTTCTCCCTTTTCCTCTTCCTTCTCCTTGGTTTTACTGAGGTACAGTCTTTCAATATAGCCCGGACTAGTCTGGCACTCACTACATAATCCAGGGTGACTTTAAACTTAAGAGTAACACCCTGACTTAGCTTCCAAAATTCTGGAATTAGAGGTTGCTCCTGACTTGGTATCACCACGGACGAGTACCGGTAGCCATTCCTCTACTCTTGTTATTCATACATCTTTTGCAGTGATACTGCATCAGTTCTAGGTATGGAAGTGTAACAGTGAAGTGGGAAACAAGGTCTCTGTCCAGTCAAGGAAGCTACATGGAAACAAAGAAGATCCATTCAGTGAGCCATAGTGTCCTTGGAGAAACTAAAGAAAGGAAGGAAGATAGAGTCAACTAACAGAGCCCTTAGAAACACACCTTTCCATTTGAACAGAGAACTCAGTTTAAGTAAGGAAAGAGCCATGCCTCTAGGACCAGTGAGCAGCAGTACCCTGGGGCCATAACAACAGAACCAGGAAGTGAGAGTTAGGAAACTGGCTGGACCTCCAGAGAGAGAGCAAAGGCCAGCCAGTAAGGACTTAAAATTGACACTCAGCCATGGGGGCCTTAGGAGTGTTACCGGCAGAACAGTGTGAGAATTGGATTCTATTTTTCAAAGATTTCCTTAGTTGCCTGTGTGAAGATTAAGCCACAGACAACACTGGGCAGAATCAGCAAGAGGCCTTTGAAATGTTCAGGGGAGAGGATTCTAGCTTAGCTTAAAGCAGGCACTGAAGAGTGTGAGGAGAGAGAGTGGGTGGCCTCAGGATATCTTGTCATCTAAAGGGATCCCGAGTAAATATCACAACAGTCTTTATAGTAAAGTGAAAATTTCTTTTAAATTAAAATTCATAAAATATATAAAACCATTTTCTGACTTTGAGGGCCTAGAGGGCTCAGTAGTTAAGAACCCTGACTGCTCCTACACAGAAGCTTCAGTGTCTGTAACTCCAGTTCCAGGGGCTCTGATACCCTCTTCTGATATGCAGTTATCCTCTCTGTCTACCTTTTGGCCCCAGTGCCCTATAACAAGCTACCCCTGTTATTTCAACTCAGACTGTGACAGTCAAGGACCAAGCCTCTACTGTAAGACCACCACGACTACTTGACTACCTTTAACCGTGAACTTCATTTCCATCTTGCCCTTAAGGTATGAGCCTTCCCAGCCTCTCATTCTGCAGATGCACTATGCTTGAAACCTACACTGAGCACCTTCCATCATCTTTTCTGACTCAGACTCTAGGATTTGGTATCACGTCAGGCATCGTCTTGTGGAAACTTTTTCTGGAACTAAAAGCCATGTGAGGGGGACCTTTTAACTTGGAAGTGTCCTATCCATTAAAGTCAGGCCACAGGGCTCTGAGGAGATTCCTAACATCTGGGTTCATAACATCTAGTCCGGCGGTTTGCGTCTGACCCTTTACCTCAGATGCATGAGTGTTCACTCTCTTAACGTGACAAACAGATGTCTCAGAGAGTAGAAGGGAGGGGAGCAGGGAAAAGCGTGAGAGGGAGGAGGAGGAAGGAGAGGGAGGAGAAAAGTTTTAAATCATTCAAGACAGGTAAAAAAACAATCACACAGAGGAAGGACCTTTGGAAAATCAACAACAACCACATTGTGTTGTATAACCTTTGGTTATTCAACAACCAAATTGTATTCACAATACTGTGAAAACCATCTACATAAAACAAAATGTAAAAAACCAGATTTAACTGAGAAAAAAAATCTAAACTTTATAAAAAAAAATTCAGAGAAATGATATAACACTTTTAACTAAATCTGTGAGAGATTTGACAATTTTAAGTGTCATTTATAGACTCTTCCAAAACAGTGGCTATAAAACATTGGCCATCTTTATGTTAGTAATATGCTATGGGTTTTAAGACAAACCTTGGAATGCTTGCAGATTCCCAGAGGAAATCCCGGAGGAAAATGAATGATATAAAATAAATAAAAACAAAAACAAACAAACAAAAACCTTAGGCACCATGGTGGAGAAAAACACCATGAAAATTTGCTTTTAGGATTAAGATACTCTCTCTGTTCTTCCTGTCAACAGAAATAACACTGTCTCCCTTGCTGTGTGTACTGAGGTAAAAGTCTTCTAATGGCAGAGAGGACCACTGATAACGGCACCAACACTTCTAGGCACAAACATAACAAGATATATTTAAGAAAGAGACTTTCCCTGATACAGAGTTTTCTCTCATCCCTGGAAATATTGAAACTGAAGATAAACAAACAAAACAAAAAACCCAACTAAATTTGTAAAACAGCATAGGACAGAATATATTAGCAGTTATTACTTGAAAACTTCTTGATATATTTCTTAATTTTTTGAGATTTATTTATATTATGTGTGTATGGTTTTTTCCTGCATGTATGTTTGTGTGTGCCTCATGTCCATGGAAGCCAGGAGAGTGTCAGATCCCCTGGAACTGGAGTTACAGATCATGTAGAAGCTGGGAAATGAACCCAAGTTCTCTAGAAGACATTGTTCTTAACTTCTGCAGACAGTTTTCCAGCCCAGAAAATTCTTGTTTAATCTTAAACTCAGCATGTTAAGAGTTTTTTTTTTTTTTAAGGTTTTAAATTGAAATAAGACCGTATTATACAAAGAACATTACTATAAATTTCTCAAGATTGTGTATGAACAGTGTGAGTTGGAAATCCAGAAGTAATTTGAAGTAATTTAAAGCAATTTTGTCTCTAAGAGAGACGAGAATGTATAGAGAATGTGAGTTGGTCAAAGTACATTATATGCATGTATGAAAACATCACAACAAAATCCATCATTTTATACAATCAATACACATAAATGAAGTATTTACGTCTCAAAAAAGTAAAAATATACAAAGGAAACAAGCATACTGCCTAAGTTCCCTGTTGTTTATAGAGAATGTATTCGAACTCCTGGGCAATTAGTTTAACTTTCACTTGGTGAGCAGTGGGGGCTCTATTTTCTATAGCTTTTAGACCTTCAGAGCTTTCAAAATACAAAGGGTCTTAGACTTCTGCACAAAATCCTCAATGAAAATGATGGAGTCTTCCATACTCATAAGTTTACACCCTCGGTAAACTGTCATGATTATCCTCGAGCATAAACAAAGCAGGAGAAAGTTTTAGTACAGTGTGAGAGAAGGCAACAGGGTGGGAGGTGGTCTAAGGACAGCCCAGTCTTGGAGGATAGTTAATCACACTGTGAATCCCGAGATTGTGTGTTTGACTGAAAAAATCTGTTTCTAGTTGTGGTGTGGCTCAGCTCTTGGCACACACCTTTAATTTAATCTCTCTGACTGGAGTACTGACACACCCTTAGTACACACCTTTATTCACCAGTAAGGGTCTGAAGTTGAAAACACTCTAGGCCTAGATAAGAGTGTATGGTAGCTAGAAGCTTCTAGGACTAGGCCTATGTTGGCAGACTGAGGCAGTAAGCCTCAGAGACGACAATTATGTCCGGAGAGTAGAAGTTACTTTTACAGCTCAGAAAGTGCCTGACCTTCAGATCTTTGTGCAGTGATTAACTAAGGTCATGCCCTCAGGAGACATCTTTGAGGGAGATGGAGAGTAAAGAAAGATGTGCTCGTTACTCAGCATCACTATAGACACTCCTGACAGAAACATCTTAAGGGAGGAAAGATTTATTTTGCTTCATCATTTCAAAAGGTCTCATTCATCCCAAAGGGGAAATCCTTGTGGTAGGAATGTGGTGTGGGGGTTGTTTACATCTCCGTGGACCAGGAAGCAAAGAAATCAGCAGGAATCAGAGACCTGGTATATGCTTCAAAGATTCACACCCCGTGAATTGCTTTCACGGGTGAGGTCTCAATCCTGAAGCTTCCACACCCTACTAAGACTGCACTGCTGTCTGGAGACCAAGCATACAGCATGCATACCTGTGGCCAGTACATCTGATTCAAACCACAGCAGGGAACAAGCTGTGAGAATGTGTTTCAGCTTTAGAATTCTCCCTCTGTGGGAAGGAACTCCAGATCAAGTTGAGCTCCACAGTCTGTTCTACTATCTTAAAGCAAGAGAACAGGACATATATATCCCTGTGCCACTCAGGTGTTAGCTCTGGAATATGCAAGATGAAACTCCTAGTACGTCTTAGGAGGCTACCCCATTCCTTTATCCAAAGTTCAGTGAAGACTTCAGGCGTGAGTTGTTGGTAATAATGTTATAGCATCACAGCTCCGTGAGCTTCAGAGCCCACTTCAGGCTCATTCCCTCTCCAGCCTACCACAAAGTCTCAACACTTCTGGATGTCTGGAAAACCTTACATGAAGGAGGTTTTCGAAAAGGATTACAGCCCAATTTTAACACGGGTTCTAGGACTATAAAATTGATTAATTATCTCTCCTCTTTTACCCTCATTCTTGACTCCCAATCTGTCTGCTGAGGTGGCCTGAATGAGAAAGCTTTCATAGAGTGGTGGAAAAATAGGGACAACAGTTAAGATGGAAGATTGTTTCAAGGCTACAGAGACAGGAGCCTGATGAAGCCCCCATGCAAGAGAAACTTGGCAGAGCTCACTTGCTGAGGGTCTGAGTCTGGTACTATCAAATTTGTGTTCATGGTAATGGTATTTGGCACAGTATAGAGATGCCTCAAGGTCATGATGACTTGCCTTCTCCACCATCATGGACTGTACCTCTAACTGTGAGTTAAAGTAAACCCTTCCTCCCTTAAGTTGCTTTCGTCAGGATATATATAACAGCAACAGGAAAAGAAACTAAATAGCTTCTCACAATAATCAAGGTCATAATAACCAGTTGCAAACTTCCCTTTGCCGTTGATCTTCCAGCACAAGAAATGACCAGGTGGCAGTCAAAGCTTAAGGTTTAGTGTGGCTCTCACAGTGTCTCTCTGATAGATGATCTTCTTTATATGAACCAGTTGAAAAATTTTGAAATTCACTGGAAGTGATGATAAATAGGCTTGTTTCTACTTTGATCTTTAGGAGACTAGACACCTATGGGGTAGTTATTGAAGGTATAGGACTAGCATAATAGTCATTGATTAAATTTCTATGTTCTATCTTCACATTCTATCATCATTATTGTTTGAATGTGAAATGCCCCTGCAAATTCATGGTTTCAATATTTGTTCCCCAGCTTCTGGTAGATTGTAGAATCTTTCAGAAGTGAGATCTAGTTATAAGGAGTGAGTTGCCAGGACAGGGAAACCTTATTGGTTACTGCTTTAGCCTATACCCCTTCTACCACAGTTGGAAGTCTCTCTGGCTACCATTGCTGGTCAGGCGCTGCCTCCCCACCTGAGAATCACAGCTGGCAGATGCTAAAGATGGGAAGCTGGGAGAGAGTAGACCCCAGGTGGCTGTGAGTCTGCTGAGAACAGACTCAGAGAGAGCTTCAGTGAGACTGCTCATTCAATGGGAGGAACAAAGGCTACTTAAACCTTTGAGAGATGAGTAGGGGCTCTTAGAGTGAATGTACACTATTGGCCATGGCCAGGGTGCTGAGGATGCCTCATTTACATAAGGAGGAATTTCAGGTGCTGCTGACATGACCTTATAAGGAGAAGGAAGTTTAACGGCTACTGGCTACATGACCTTCTAGGGGGAAGGTGGGGGAGGGGGAGAAGCACGGCTATGTGTGCCTGGACATACAGGCCTGGACAGGGAGGGAGCGATCCTACTCCTGTCAATCTCAGGATGCTGTTTCCGAGGTTTGGACATGCCTCAATCCAACTCTTGCTCCAGGCCTGCTCCTGTTGTCTCACTGTTCCCTGCCCTACATCCATGCCTTTCTTTCCATGGTGATCTGTGTCCCCTGAATTGTGAGCCATAATACCTGCTTCCTCCCTTATGTATTTTAGTTCTAGTGATGTAAAAACAGTTAGTGCCTAGGCTGTGTCTTCAAGGAGTCATTCTACTGCATTGTCATCAAGTGGCTTCTGTGTGGTACAACAAGTAGAGTTCATGGTCGTAGGCCCATTGGTTGCATCCCTCTTGCCATAGAGTGGGTCCTTCAATCCAGAGTAACATTATATAGGACACTGAAAAAGTAAATCTGACAATGGGGCTAGTTGTCGAGAATAAAGGCCTAACATGTACTTGTAAGGACAAGACCCATTTTAGTCTTCTGGCCTGAGGATTGGTCCTTCCGGATGGAGAGGGACATTTTATAATATATTCTGCTAACCACTTCCAAGCAGTGACTTCAACCTCTTGCAGACAGAGCTCCGGGAAATGCTGAAGTGGGTGGGATGTTTCCAGCAACACCTGCAACAGGCACTAAAAGGGATTCGGAGCATCTGGGCTTTCAGTCTGTCATCCCATTGCATGAGGAACTGAGATGGTATCCTTAGGTGGCCACAATGACTAGCCTGGTAAAGTAATTGAGTGAAGGATGCCAGAGGGGAGCTATGCCCAATGTGAGAGTTACCGCCCAGTCTGAAGGGGAAGCACCAACTCACAGGTTCTGTTGCCAGATCATGTGCTTTTCCATGGGAACCTGGAAATCTAGATCTATTTTCATGCACTGAAAATCCCTCAATTTTTAAAATGTTGACAATCATATCATCAGTTTCTTTAGCTTAAGAGAGATGAGCAACCCAACTTGTAATAAATGGAAATGGGAGGATAGACTAGATCTGTAAGGACAAATGGAAGATACCCAACTCAAGAGCAGATTCAGAGTTTTTAAAAAAAGATTCTCCCAGCCAAGAACATCCAGAAATTATATTAGTTTGTTTTGGATGCCATTTAAAAAACAGAATAGACTGCTTAAAGAACAAAATTTTATTTTCCTCACAGTTCTGGTGTCTAGAAGTCCAAGATCAAGGGCTGACAGAGCCTGTCAGGTTCTGTTAGTGGCTCTTTTGCTGGCTTGCAGACAGCTAGCTACCCTTCACTTGGTCCTGCATGCAAACTCTGGTGCATGCAGACAGAGACTCAGTTCACTGACTTCCCTTTTCTTTTGGTTTTTCGAGACAGGGTTTCTCTGTGTAGCCCTGGCTGTCCTGAAACCACTCTGTAGACCAGGCTGGCCTCAAACTCAGAAATCCACCTGCCTCTGCTTCTCAAGTGCTGGGATTAAAGGCTGCGCCACCACTGCCCGGCTCTGACTTCCCTTCTTATGAGGTGCTAATCCTATCAGACTCCTCCTAGATAAGCACCTTTGGTTTTAGCTATTTTCTTTTTAGGTCCCATCACCAAATACAGCCACAGTGAGAATTTGTATGATCTTCAACATACAAATTCTGGAGCTGCAAAATAATATTCAGTTCATATCAAAAAGAAAAACAACCATCAACTGTATCAGAATTGAGGGTAAAAAAACACTTTGGTGAAATCAAATAGGACTAAACAAATCAAATATGTCTTCCAGATACAACTGGAGCGCCAGTGTTTGAACTTAACACGAATAATGATGATCTGCCCTTATATAAAGCTAGACTTCTGTAAATGTGCTTCATTTATGTATCTGACAGTGATCACAATATTTGATTTACTGTATAATTGATTACAGTTTTTACCTGTAGAAAGAAGTAATAAGGAATTTAATAAACTTGTAGAAGTGGAAAAATATATTTCCAAGTTTTTCATTTAAGATGAACTGTCTGGTCACTAAGTATTCATCTAGGATTTTTTTTTTCTTGTTCTTTTTTGACTTTAAACTGAGCTATGCAGTCCAGAGCATCGTGTGGAAGAAGGAGGAGAAAGACAAAGAGAAGGAGGAGGACAAAGAGGAGGAGGAGGAGAGGAAGAAGAAGAACTTCTAAAAGCAGTTGGTACTAATAGTGACAACATGCCTGATTTCTTTTCTCAGTCCTACATTGCCCTATCCCAGAACCCAGACTGTATCAGAGACCTGGCTCTCCTGATGACCCTGGTGCACACAATAGCTTGGAAGCCATCTTTGTATGTTTTAAGTGAATGAAAAGTAATGGGCTCAGGGGAAGAAGCTGATATTTCAAGGAGGTTCTGCAATGCTCCAGTCCCTTTCTTAAGAAACCTACTCTATCCAGCTCCCAAGGCTACATGTTCATTCTATAAAATGTAAATGTCTCCTAAATTATGTATGGAACACAGGTAGGAATATAACGCAGATGATAGACAGCTTGTGTAACGTGAAGAAAGACCTGAGTTTGATCCCTAACACCATACAAACCTGGTACGGTAGTCAGTGCCAGAGAGTTGAAGGTGTGGAGATGGGAAGACCAGAAAGTCAAGGTTGGCTATGTAGTGAGTGCAAGGCTAGCTTCAGATACATGTGATCCTATTTCAATATAATATATGAAATAGGTATGATTTATATGTTATCTTGTTTGATCTTCATAAGGATATTGAGACATATGGTATGTTGTTTCTGTTTTATAGGTGAAGAAAATTATGCTTGTAAAAGTTACAGCACTTCCTCATGTGGCTTAACTTTAATGTGGCCCAACCACACACCATCTTCTCACCTTCTCCCCCACACCATGTTGTTTTCTTACCATTTTCCACTTCCTGCCTCCCATTGCCTACCCACTGCTAGTCTGTTTTCTGTGTTAGGCATTTGATCTTTCTCAATTGGCATCCCTGATCCGAACCACAGAACGCAGGAAATGACTTCAATGACTATTTTCCCAGCTCTCCTAAGGATGGTACTGGGCTAAAGCCCAGACAGATGCACAGCAGTGGGGGAGGGGGATAATTCATCACACAAAATGGGAACATTGTTTTTTTGGGGGCTCACAGAAGCCCTATGGAGAAAGCCCAGGAGACATGGAAAATGTTTCTCACTAATCCATCTGGCAATTTGCTTTACTCTCTTTAGTCCAAATTCCTCTTCAAATATCTTCTTCAGTAAGAAAAATTGCAAAGAGAAAATACACTGTAGTTGAGAAATACTGTTGATGGTGGTGCTGGTCAGGATGGAGGGAGAAGGATTTCAAATCCAAGCCCTTTGCTGGGTAGATGTGACTGCTTGATCCATTTTCATTTTCTGTCCTCTTTCCCCAGACAGTAAATGTGGATGAATTAAAGGGTGTCAAGACCCACTTGACATTAGCATTCTGCTATTTATGAGAAAAAATTATGCTGTCAGATCATCTTTTATCACAAAGGCGACAAGAAGGAAATTTGGACATTTCGCTGTTGTATTTATACCTTTATGTGGGGCTTTTGGAATTGTACTGATATGGCTTCCCCTTGCCAATAATGATTAATTGTTTCTTGGGAGATAGCTACATATAATATATAGATATACATATTTAGATATTTCTATAAATACATAGGTATATTTAGGCAAGTTCTTCTATTCAGCCCCAACTGGTCTGGAAGTTGCTATTAAGAGCAGACTGGCCTCAGACTCACAGATATCTTCCCCTCCTCCCTCTGTCTTCTTAGTGTAGGCAGGTACCACCACACCTGACGTTTGGTTATATTTTTGGACAGACCTTTGTTCATGAAGTATTTACATTTAAGAGTCAAGCTAGCATAAAGGTTAGGGTTTCAGTTATCCTGATAGCTCTTAAGAAGTCTCGACGATGGCTTGAGTTTATTTGGGGCACTTAAATTTGATTCAATTCAATTGAATTTAGCAATTTTACTCTGCAGCATTCTATCATGTGCAGCCCCATAGACATTAACTAGAGAACCATGTAGGAACCATTTCCCGTAGAAAAGGTTAATAGCATGGGTAACTAGGCCTGTTGATTCACAACTTTAAAACGTATAATGGAATGTTCTCCCATTTTGGAACTGTAGGGTCTATTTTATTATTGTCATGATCGATATGTGTAAGATGAAGCCTTTTCTGTGTCTGAAATCTTACATTAGTAGCTATTTCTTCGGCAGTTTTTAAAAAATATTTTTCCAGAAAGTGACAAGTAAGAAGCATTTTTTTTAACAATTATCTATCATTCATCAGTCTACATATTTATCAAATTAAAAAATAAAAACCTCTTTAAAGAAAAGTTGGGAGACATGATGGGCTGTCCTGGGTAGAGCTGGAAGAGGGAGTTGGGAGTGAATGTGTTTGAGATAACATTGTATACGCATGGGGAATGGATTTACTGGAGATACATTGTATACACATGGGGATGGATTGATCTAGATACATTGTATATATACACATGGGGAATGGATGTGATCTAGTACATTGATTATACAGGGATGGATGTGATCTAGATACATTGATATTACACATGGGGAATGGATGTGATCTAGATACATTGTATATATACACATGGGGAATGGATGTGATCTAGATACATTGTATATATACACATGGGAATGGAGTAATGGAGATACATTGTAACACATGGATGGATGTGATTAATACATTGTATACACATGGGGATGGATGTGATCTAGATACATTGTATATATACACATGGGGAATGGATGTGATGGAGATACATTGTATACAAATGGGGAGTGGATGTGATAGAGATACATTGTATACACATATGAAGTTGTCAAAGAATAAATAAGAATTAATTTTGAAAAAGAAAGTTGAAATATGCTACTCAAATCAAATCTAAGCAAATGTCATACCAGAAACTAGATTAATGAAACTAAAAGAGAATGTTCCAGATGCCAGTGAACTGGTTGTTATAAGTTCATCGGACAAGATTTAAAAGTATGGGAAGACTCTTTCTCAGTTAACTGCCTGCAGCTGCTGTCTTAGAACCAGCCAACTCAATTTCATCAAAGTCTTTGTCCCATGCTGAGGGCATTCAGTATACAGAGGATGCAAGTGAGCTTGGTTGTTCCTCCTGAGACAACTAGGACCAAACTTACAGTTCTGTGGAAAACAAAGTCTTAGAAGGTAGCAGCATGAGCAAGAATTGTTATTAAGAATGAAATGAATGCTCTCATAACCATGCCTACTAACCAGTCTTAATATTTACATACTAAAAAAATATTCTGTTTAGGCATTTAATCTGTACAGATACCAGGTCAATAAAAGCATAAGCTTTTTGCTAACATTGTAAATGTACAAATTTGCCAAAACTGTCTAAAGCTTTCCCAAATAAAATCTTTACTCTTTCTCTGTCTCTCTCAAAATTGAGAGCCAATAAACTTCAGTGATGATTAAGTAACCTTAAGAGTTAGACTATACAACCATGAATACTATGGGCATTTATGCCATGTATACATGCAGAAGTCTGCTTTGATTAAATAAAATTTAAAACAAAGTTTATTTGGCATGTTGAAAATAAAATGTAATCATGATTTGGCTAAATGACGGCTCAGATGATTATGTTGGCCTTAATTATCATCTTTAACACTCCCTGGTTTCCTACATATAATCTATTATATAACTTTGGTATTCATTCATTTCATAATGAATCCTTGTTGGATACTCACCTCATACCATTACAGAGTATTGACATCCCTGAGCTTTGCATTTCCAGTGGAAAATAAACAGTAAATAAATAAATGATTTGTGAAATTGATAACTTATAAAGAGACTCAGCCATATGAGTAGTCAAGGGAAGGCTCCTTCAGACAGCCAATAAGGACAGAGGCTAATGTGACTAGAGTTAGATGGGGGTGGGGGAGATACTCTGATAGGAATTGATGGAAGAGGAGGTGGGGTGGGGTGGGAAGTGAGGAAATGGCAGACCAGGGCCAGACCTTAAGTGACTTTTTTGTATGATATAGACAAATTTGTAATTTATGCTAATACAATGGCAGCTTTGATGTGTAAGCTCAGTTGTCAAAGTTGATTACATCTGAAACCAACTAAGACCCAAGCCTCTGAGCACTCCTGTGAAGGAGGCAGGAAGACCCATCCTAAATCCGGGCCATACCTCTGGTAGCAGCCCATATCAAAGGATATAGAAGAAGAAAACTTTGCTTTTTGCCCACTTGACTTCATCTATCCTGTGCTGAGGCATTCCTTCACAGGTCTTGGAAGCAACTTCTTCAGGACTCCAAGTTAGAATGAAGATCAGCAGCTCTCCCAGAATCCTCCAGGACTCTAGTACCAGATTGCGATTGCCGAAACATCCAGCCTCATAAACCAAACCAGGTTCTCAACCTTTCTATCTTGAGACAGTCACTGTTGCACTACCCAGAACATAGCTTGTAGTCCAGTCTAATGAATTCCAAGAAAGTCCTCACCAGCTCCTGGAGCCTAGTCTTTGGACTTACTAGCCTTTAGGATTGTGAGGAGGTCTGTTCTTTGTAAGTTACCTAGTTTCAGAAAATTTGTCAGAGTAATACAGAAGAGGAGAAGATGATCACTTGGGTGATTATGTGGAGATTAGATTTGTGGTGAATTAATTTTTAAAAAATATGTATTTTATTTTATGTGTATGACTGCTTTGTTTGTGTGCACATGTATATAGCATGCACATGCTTGGTGTCTTTTCGATTCAGAAGAGGCATTGCATCCCATGATGCTGAAATTATGAATGGGCACCATGCAAATGCTGGAAACCAAACCAGGGTCCTGTGAAAGAGCAATGGGTGTTCTTAACTGCTGATCCATCTCTCCAGACCTAAAGAGACACTCTTAATATCTGTATATTCTCAAAGAATAGAAGCCCCTGGTTATAAAAGGCAGATAATGATTTCTGTATACACCAAGGACAGACCCATCTCACATCACACACCAAAACCTATGTTTCCTTGCATAACACATTAAGGCTAACTAAACGTCAGTTTCAGCCTATACACATGTAGAGCACTGTGGTGGCTTGAATAGGAATGCCCTCACAGGCTCATGTATTTAAATATGTGGTCATTAGGGAATGGTGCTATGAAAGGATTGGGAGGTACTCTGTTGGAGTAGTGTGTCACTGGGGAGTGAGTGAGCTTTGGGTTTCTGAAACCTAAACCAGGCCTGGTGGCTCTTTCTCTCCCTTCCTGGGGATCTGGACGTAGAATTCTGAACTCTTCCAGCACCGTGTCTACCACCATCTGTATACCACCATGCTCCCTGCCATGCTGATTACAGACTAAACCTCTGAAACTCTAAGCAAACCCAGTTAAGTGTTTTGCTTTCAAAGAGTTGCCTTGGTCATGGTGTCTCTTCACAGCAATGGAACACCGACTAAGACAAATAATCCCATGCATCCTATCAGATCACTATGGACTAAGACTTGTCTTCAATAATGACAAAAACAATGGAAAGTCCACATTCATGTGGAAACTGAACAACACTCTACTCAATGATAACGTGGTCAGGGAAGAAATAAAGAAAGAAATTAAAGACTTTTTAGAATTTAATGGACATGAAGACACATCATACCAAAACTTATGGGACACAATGAAAGCAGTGCTAAGAGGAAAACTCATAACTCTAAGTGCTTACAAAAAGAAACTGGAGAGAGCATACACTAGCAGCTTGACAACACACCTGAAAGCTCTAGAACAAAAAGAAGCAAACACACCAAAGAAGTGTAGATGGCAGGAAATAATCAAACTCAGGGATCAAATCAACCAAGTAGAAACAAAAAGAACTATACAAAATCAACAAAAACCAGGAGCTGGTTCTTTGAGAAAATCAACAAGATAATAAACCCTTAGCCAGACTAATCAGAGGGCAGAGAGACAGTATCAGATTAATAAAATGAGAACTGAAAAAGGTGACATAACAACAGAAACCAAGGAAATTCAAATAATCACCAGATCCTACTACAAAAACCTATAGTCAACAGAATTGGAAAGTCTGGATGAAATGGATAATTTTCTAGACAAGTACCAGTCACCAAAGTTAAATTAGGCCCAGATAAACCATCTAAACAGTCCCATAGCCCTGAAAGAAATAGAAGCAGTCATTAAAAGTCTCCCCACCAAAAAAAGTCCGGGACCAGATGGTTTTAGTGCAGAGTTCTATCAGAACTTCAAAGAAGACTTAAGCTCTATAAACTGTTCCACAAAATAGAAACAGAAGGAACACTACCTAATTCATTCTATGAAGCCACAATTATGCTCATACCTAAACCACACAAAGACCCAACAAAGAAAAACCAATCTCCCTTATGAATATTGATGCAAAAATACTC
Organism: Mastomys natalensis; assembly: GCA_021653895.1. Taxonomy (NCBI): domain Eukaryota; kingdom Metazoa; phylum Chordata; class Mammalia; order Rodentia; family Muridae; genus Mastomys; species Mastomys natalensis. The sequence continues at coordinate 339,300 of JAJTUV010002134.1, read as the reverse complement.
AATAAAATTCTCGCAAACCGAATCCAAGAATACATCAAAACAATTATCCAACATGATCAAGTAGGCTTTATCCCAGGAATGCAGGATGGTTCAATATTCGGAAATCCATCTATATAAACAAACTCAAAGAAAAAAACACATGATCATATCACTAGATGCTGAGAAAGCATTTGACAAAATTCAACACTCCTTCATGATGAAAGATCAGAAATCTAAGGCCCATAGTTAAACATAGTAAAAGCAATATACAGCAAACCAGTAGCCAACATCAAACTAAATGGAGAGAAACTTGAAGCATTCCCACTAAAATCAGGGACTAGACAAGGCTACCCACTCTCTCTCTATCTATTCAATATAGTACTGGAAGTCCTAGCCAAGCAATTAGACAAAAGAAGTCAAAGGGATACAAATTGGAAAGGAAGAAGTTAAAGTTTCACGATTTGCAGATGATATGATAGTATACTTAAGTGACTCCAAAACTTCCACCAGAGAACTCCTAAACCTGATAAACAACTTTAGCAAAGTGGCTGAATATAAAATTAACTCAACAAATCAGTAGCCTTCCTCTACTCAAAAGATTAAACAGGCTGAGAAAGAAATTAGGGAAAGACACTCTTCAAAATAGTCACAAATAATATAAAATACCTTGGTGTGACTCTAACAAAGCAAATGACAGATCTGTATAACAAGAACTTCAAGTCCCTGAAGAAAGAAATCGAAGCAAATCTCAGAAGATGGAAAGATCTCCCATGCTCATGGATTGGAAGGATTAATATAGTAAAAATGGCTGTCTTGCCGAGAGCAATCTACAGACTTAATGCAATCTCTATCAAAATTCCCACTCAATTCTTCACAGAGATAGAAAGAACAATTCTCAAATTCATTTGGAATAACAAAAAACCCAGGATAGGAAAAACTATTCTCAACAATAAAAGAATTCTGGGAGAATCACCATCCCTGACTTCAAGCTGTACTACAAAGCAATAGTGATAAAAAAAAAAACAAACAAAAAAAACAAACCTGCATGGTATTGGTACAGAGACAGGCAGAAGGATCAATGGAATAGAATAGAAGACCCAGAAATGAACCCCCATACCTATGGTCACTTGATCTTTGACAAAGGAACTAAAACCATCCAGTGGAAAAAAGACAGCATTTTTAACAAATGATGCTGGTTCAACTGGAGGTCAGCATGTAGAAGAATGCAAACTGATCCATTGCATTATCTCCTTGTACAAAGCTCGAGTCCAAGTGGATCAAGGACCTCCACATAAAACCACTAAACTGAAACTAATAGAAGAGAAAATGAGGAAAAGCCTTGAACACATGGGCACAGGGGAAAAGTTCCTGAACAGAACACCAATGGCTTATACTCTAAGATCAAGAATTGATAAATGGGACCTCATAAAACTGCAAGGCTTCTGTAAAGCAAAGGACACCATCAATAGGACAAAGCAGCAACCAACAGATTGGGAAAAAATCTTTACCAATCCTACATCTGATAGAGGGCTAATATCCAAGGTATACAAAGAATTGAAGAAATTAGACTCTAGACAATCAAATAACTCTATTAAAAATGGTGTACAGAGCTAAACAAATAATTCTCAACTGAGGAAAATCGAATGCCTGAGAAGCACCTAAAGAAGTATTCAGCATCCCTCGTCATCAGGGAAATGCAAATCAAAACAACCCTGAGATTCTTCCTCACACCAGTCAGAATGGCTAAGATCAAAAACTCAGGTGACAGCAGATGCAGTCGAGGATGTGGAGAAAGACAAGCATAAACACCAAATTTTAACACAGAAAATGCAGGATCTGGAGGTGTAGTTGTGTGATAGGGTAATAGACTGGCCTGTGCAAGGTGTCTGGTCAACTCTCAGTAGTACAACACAACACACCACACACACACACACACACACACAACACAGAAAGAGAGAGAGAGAGAGAGAGAGAGAGAGAGAGAGAGAGAGAGAGAGAGAGATGGGGGATGAGAGAGAGAGAGGCTCACTACTATCTCACATCATACAAAAAATCCCTAACTAATACTACATGTACAAATGAGAAGATCAAAGATTTCATTCTTTAAAGAGGTTAATTAATAGGTCTGGGAGGTAAGGACAGATGGAGCCATGCAGTCCTGGGGTGGAGGCTGCAAAGTTATCTAGAGATACTTTCTGGTTTCCATTTGGGGCTTATGCAAGCTCCGGGCTGGATGGGACAAGGAAGAAGTAGATGGCTGGGAGCCTTATCTATGAGAACCAACTAGAGCTCAGGTAACAGCAATCAGAGACATACTCAAGAGATAAACAAAAGGTTCAGATTTATGGTGATCTTCTTAATTGAAGAAATACGGATACAGATCTGGTGAGCATTTTAGTAATCCAAGTGGAAAATTGGTAACAAAGACATATTCTGGAGGAAGAAGCATCTGAGTTTCCCCTGGATGACGCCCAGGTTTCTGGCTTAGGATCTGTATAGAAAACAACATGGTGCTCCCTAAAATAGAAATTAAGAATTGAAGATTGGGCTAATGGGTGTGGGTTTGGGAGTCAGGGAAAGCATCCAGAGAACAGTCAGCGCCTGTCTAGGTATTCAAGTCTGAGGCTCAGAACGGGAGATGGAAGATTAGGAATTGTTAGAGTAGAAACAGCTTCTGAACTCATATGAACAGAAAAGATCATTTTAGGATAAAAACATAAAAGGAAGGTGAACCAGAAAGTCAGAATAACACTTCCAAGTTCAGAAAAGGAGGAAGAACCAAGAAATTCATCTGAACACAGGAGGGATGCGAGAAAACAACAGTATATTTTGTGAAGACAACGCCTTAGGGAGAATGTTTCCTTCATGTTTTACGTGCTAGCAATCCAAATGTAGCAGACACTGCACTGCTGAGACCAAATAAAAACCATCAGCCTTTTCCTCTAATCCTCCATCACTCATGGTCAGTGTTAATGTTGAGCTTTGCTGTTTACATAGACTAATGCAGCATCTATCTTTCCTTTGGCTGGGTCAGGAGCTTTGCTGTCTTGATGCAAAGCAGCTGTGATGACCCATAGTAGACCTTTGTGATCAAGTTTTTTGTTCTTTTTTTTTCTATCATGGAGGGAGGTGGAAGCTCACAGGGTTCAGAAGATCATGAGATCTCCATGAGACCCATTCAGAGATTCTCTAAGAGGTAAATGGTTCACTGAGAAGTGGGACTTTTGATCTGTGGTACAGCTTCCTTTGAGTTTGACATTGCTGGCTTGGGGCTTCACAGTTGTGTAGCTACCTCTGAATTGTCTATGCTTCTGTAAGTGATCTCATTAAATTCATTGGTTCTCAAGCTGGTTTCAGACAGAGTTCTTTCTTTGGTCTATTGGACATTAAACTAACTACAGGCTTTAATCATGTCACCTGAAACAGGAATCTGAAGCAAATGTACTAAGAAATCCTGAGGTTCAAGGACAAACTATGATAACCAGAAACTATAAACTATAAAATTGAAGGACAAGATCTTCCTTTGTGACCCTAGCTCCACAGGGAAACAAAGTGGCACATGTCTACACTGGAGACTTAATTAGTCCAAGACTGGAAACAATGATTTGCTGGCATGAGATCATGTACTCAACCACAGGATTCTTTCTCCAATGAGAAATGAACAATGACATCAACTATTTGGTTCATCTAGATATATTGCAGCCAGCCAAGCTTTTCCCTTGAAATCTTTCCCAAATCCTTTCAAACTGATTCGTATTATATCAACAAACATCCTAACAATAGGCCAATTTAGTAAGGCAACTTAAAAGCAAACAAATAAAAAAAAAAAACCATTGGCCTTTTCATTAGCTACATAATTTTGTTGGTATTCCTCTTGATTTTAGAAGACTGTTTGTAATTTACATATTAGCTCAAGTTTACAATGAGCAAAGGAGAAAAGAATGAAATAATGTCTCATGACAGTTTGTATTTCAAAGCTAGTGCCCTAAAAATAATTGTGAGCCTATCTCATCTGAAAATCTTAATCATCAATTATTTTTAAATCATGTTTCATAGTATATATGTGCAGTGGCTTACTTATGTGTGTATCACTATCTCTTATATATGAGTATAGTGTATGTATGTGTGTGTGGAGAGAGAATTGGATTTCTTATATTTTTTCTACATCTGCCAAAAACACATAGAAAGAGAGTATACTAAACGTGTATGTATAATACTTTTTCCCTTTAGTGGCTCAATAGTCATGTAGTCAGACAATCTGGCTTTATTATGAATGAATCATCCATTTAAAATCAACATAGATTCAGAGTGAAAATGACTGTAGAAGATTATTTTAAGTTTTCATGTTGAACTTCATATACCAGAAGTTCTGGGCTGATTCCCAACTCAGTCTGACTCAGCCACATTTCCACCCCACAGGATGTGGTGGTAGGAGGAGGTGGTAGGTCTTAGGGGCACAAACGTCCCTAATGCATTACCTCACCTAGGCTTCCAGGCCACAGACTCAGCTTTTTAGAGGACAGAACAAGGATTAGCCCTTGAATTCCCATAGTTCTTTCTGATAACTGAGAATAAAAAAATATAGGAGAGATGGACATGATTGAAGTCAGAACTTAAGGGTTCTTTGGAAAGTCAATTGCGTTGGATGGTGTTTTGTGGGGCAAACACATGAAGGAGTCTTTCATTGAAGCAGACACAGGTGAAAGACTTGTGAAGGAACATTTAGCTGAAGCAGACAGAGCTAAAAGGAAGCACGTGAAAGGTCACATGATGAAGGATTCTTCATTAACGACATGCATGTATTGGTCCACCTTACACTTCATAGTTGAGCTGCATTTGTTGGGACTCCATGGAGGGAAACACTCGAAAAAAACTGGTGATGTCCTGCAGTTTCTTGCTGTTTCCTCAGACTTGGGCTGATTGACAGAGTGATGTCAGCTGAGACAGATTCACATGTTGAGACAAGACCCATGCTGAGTCAAGATCCGTGGAGGACATGTGATGTTTTGGAGAGCATATAAAAAGGACTTTATGGATTGCAACGGAAGCTCAGCTAAGCTTGCTGTGCAATGGTTGTTGGTCTCATATCTTTGCTGATCTTCAATTCACTGAGAGAGGCACAGCTGAGACTTCTCCTGGTGTTCCTCCTGGTCCCTCCTGCTGACTCCTGCTGAGGCTGAGCCTAGCTGTCTTTGCTAGATAGTGCCACCACTGCTGATTCGTGTTTGTTATCCCAAGTCTACCCAAATGGACTGTTGATATATTCTTGAAATGTTTGCAAATGAATCAAGCTGCTGCTGTTGACCTGAGAATTGAACTACGAATTTCCAGACAACACAGATGGGAGTTGCTCCCAAGAACCTTTCTAAACAGATCCACTTCCCTTGTATCCTTTCTTTTCTACTATCTCTGGTGGGTGATGGGCTAAAAGGGAGATTAAAGCATTTAAGAACTATCATTAAAAGTAGACTTTGAAAAAATTAAAGTTACACATGTTCATTATCTTTTGTGTCCAGTCACACTGTCTTTGATATCTTCTTGCCTGTAGTTTTATCCATTTCCTTACTCTTTCTACGGTGAGGGCAGCATGTTGGCATTCTACTCACATATACATTAGGAAGCTCATAGTCCTTGGGACAGGTAACAGCCTGAACTAAAAGGTAATCTATAAGAGATCTGCATTATGACTTTACTAGGTGGTTAAATTATGACATGGACTCTCTCCTTATCAACTCTGTGTTGAAGCCTTAATGCCCAGCACTTCAAAATGTGATATAATTGAGAAGACTATATAATTATGGTTAAATTAAGATTTGTTGGTGGGCATTAACCCAATTTGACAAATGTGTGGGCACAGAGGAAAGGCCATGTAAGGGTAGTGAGGGGCTACCTGCATAACAATGTGAGAGACTTCAGGTCAAACTATGCTCCCACCCTATACCTCAACCTTATGGTTTCAGCCTCCAAAACAGAAAGACAATAATTTTGTTTGTTGTCCTGTGTGTTCAGCCCTATCAAATTAACTCCATAGAACAGTAGAGAAGGCTCAGATTTGAAATCTCCAAGTCTGACTATGATTTACAACAGAACCATAACCTTGAGGAGCTGTTCAGACTCTCTGAACTTCAGCCCCCTCATTTGTAGATTGGGAATAAAAATAATTACCTGTCAGTTTTCTTGGGGAGCAAATTCATCTATGCAATCAGTGTCTGACATAAAATAAGCACTCAAGTCCTGCCCTTATATGATCTTGGATGTCTTACCTAAAACTCCAAGCCACAGAACTACACTATAAAACACTTGCTATATACAAAGGGTTCTATATATGTTAGGTTTTTTTTAGGGGTGGGGGTGTTCTGATAACAAGTATAGTTTCAAGTTTTTTTTTTCTGATGATCAAATTGTGTATATACATTTTTTTCTTTTTTTTTTTTTGGCTGGGGAGCAATGGGAGGTGGGGAGTCTTACAAAAGAATTGGGGTATCATTGTGATGCTTATTCTACATTTTGGCTCCTTACCTGTTATATGATGATGGCCCAAGTGATTCCAAAAGTCTAGGGTTGAGAACTGTGGCCCTAGCCCTATAGGGGTAATGATCCTAACAGGTGTGACCCATTCAGGAGCTGTAATATTAGCACGCTCCATCTCCTATTTTCTGCTGTTGTCATTGCTGTTGGAAGCAAGGATTGTAATAGCTGCCAGGTTCTGTGGCTATTGGTGGTCAAAGCCTAGAACACAAAGCTTCCAACCTAAGGGTCTACAGCTATAGACATTTGGCATCTAAATCCTGGTCCCTACCTCTCAAGATTAGATGCAAACTCCCAAGCCTGTTGGCCCAGTTCCTAAGCTTCAGCATTCATGGGCCAGGGTCTACCAACAGTAGATGTGAGAAGCTCATCTATTCTTGATGCCTATCTGGATAGAACAGAAGGACCTTAGCCAGCTAATGGGAAACACCAGTACTGTGAACTACAGCTGAAGAGAAATGAAGCAACAATTCAAGATAACCCTCTTGGCTTCATCAATTGAAAAGAGAGCAACACAGAATTCAAGTTTTGAAAAAATGATTGCAGCTGGACTTAGAGTCCTCAGGAGGTGGAAGCAGGAGGATGACTACAAGCTCAAGACCAGCCTGCTCTATACAATGAATTCTAGGCCAGCCTAGGTTATATACTGAGAATTTGTGTCAAAAATGCATAAAGGACTGCAACTATAAATATGTATTTGTTTCTTCTTTTAAGGTAATATATACGATGTTAGATATAGTGGGTTTCATATTCATTAGAAATAAGGTACCCATCCCCATTATCCCTGCTTCATAAAACAAAAGTATCTTTCATAGAATCAAACTCCCAGATAGGCAAACATGTCAGGTTTACCAGTTCAGCTCAGAAATATGAAAAAGGTAAATCTGTTAAGCTTCTCCAGATTTTTTCCTTTTTCCTGCTCCCAGATCTGGAGTCACTGTTCTGTGTAAAAAATATTTAGAGAGTGAATTATCCCTTGGCAAGACCTGCTCTTAGACAGACTTCCCTATCGCTCACAGAAATGACCGTTATCTCAGTAGTTTTTTTTTTTTCTTCTGAAAGAATGTCTTGCAGGGGCATTTAATCTGGTCCAAAATAATTCTTCAGCCTTCCCAAGGGTTTACCACTGCTCTCCAGGACTGTATAAATACCGCAGCCTCATTTGGGAGAGAAGGGTCCCTGTTTATTTTCTTGCCTAAATGATGTTAATAAATCTTATCAGCTTGCTTTTACAAAGAAATCTCTAAGTTGTGATTTTATTGAGAGTACTGATTTAACATATTATAATAAGAGTTATTCAAGAAGAGAAATGCTTAGATTAGAATATTTAAAAGGTGAATAGTTACTATGCTTCTGTGTCAAGGGCATATCATCAGGGCATTAATGTTTAGACTATATAACAATAATTGTAACAATATAACAATAATCAATCCTATCCAGATGGGAAAATAGGCAAAGGACTTAAACAGACGTTTCTCTAAAGGTTTTTCCAGTAATTTGCAATAAGCATGTGAGAAGTCTCTTGATGTGATTAATCATCAGGAGAATGCTAACCTAAAAGATCATGACAAACATCATGGAATGTCAAATGCACATGGGCTCATACTCATTAGTTTGGCTTCCATAATAAAACAAAATCATATCTGGCCGTTTGAGCATTTCTGTCACTGCAGGTATTTGAGAGGCTGAGGAGGAGGACGGTAAGTTCAAGGTCAGCCCGGGCAACTCAGTGAGACTCCGACTCAAAGTGGAAAATAGAAAAAAGTCTAGGGAATATAGCTTAGTGGTTGAGTACATGCTAAGATGTGGGAAGTCCTTAGTCCAATCCCTAGTACTGTGAATGGGCTGAATGAATGAATGAATGAATGAATGAATGAACATGAAAACAAGAAAAAAGAATTCAATCCTGATTACTGCAAACTGATTGAATGAGTGAGTGAGTGAATGAATGAGCGAGTACAAACAAGAAAAAGAAAACCTATTATGGAGATCTTGCTCAGGACAACAGCATGGTTGTTCTCAAAAAAAAAAGAAAAAGAAAAAGGGGAAAAAAGAAAACAGAAAAGATCAATGTGTGATTTTGTGCTCCTTTTTTGGGTGTAGGCATCCAAAGCCTGGAAGACTATCAAAGAGAGATCTGTATGTTATAGCAGCGTGAATCAAACAGTCAGAAGATGAGTGGACCCATGTCCACCCACAGACGACGGGATAAACAGTGTGCTCCACACCTTCACTGTGATATTGAGAGCACCAATCAATTTAGGAAAGGAGAAATCCTGTCCTGGGGACTGGGGGAAAGGGGAGATAGGTCTGAGCAAAGTAAGCCAAACCACAAATACTATATGATTATAAATACTCTGCGATTTCACTTATATGAAGCACATGGATAGAGTAAGTGAAATTATCGATAAGAAGGTATCACGTGATTATGAGAGATGGGAGGAGGGAAAGGAGAATGTGGGCGTAGAGATTCAGTTCAGTTAGGGGAAAACGGATCTTGGGCAGAGCAATGTGAGTCTACCTCAGGTCACTGAATTCCCCATAGACAGTGGGAACCATCAGGAATCACACATGAATATTGGAAAATATTGAAATTATGTTCTTTTAAAGCACCCACTTCTCTCCATTTTTTCTGTATGTTTTTATTTCTCATTTGACCTGACTTACGCTATAGCATATTTTAGAGCTGCCTTGTATTATATAATGTTCTAAAAACATGTTTCCAAAGAAAAGAATCAATTTCATGATGCTTCCATAGGGTAGGATGACAAAATGTTTGTATGTGTCCATAGTGACAGTTACCACTGTCTTTCTTTGATATGTGTGTGCCTCTCTCTAATTAGCTATGGTGACTAGTGAAGCAGATGAGGGAGGGTGAACGCTTTTCTGCCCGCGCGCCTGCGTGAGGAAGTGGGTGAAGGGTGGAGTGTGTATTTTGGTCAAGAAAATGTTTTACTGATGTTTTCTTTTCCATGTTGGTTATAATTCAGTCATCCCAGAAATATAAATATATTTGAATTTGAAAGTATTGTTGGCTGTGAAAATACTGGCTTTCTGTTCATCTGTTTATCTCAATAAACAGTATAAGGGTCTTCTTTTCTATGAGAAATAATTAACCATTATACCAACACACACACACAGACACACATACACACAGACACACACAGAGATACATACATACAGACATACAACACACATACACACAGACACACACACACAGACACATAGACACACATAGACACACACACACACAGAGCAATTTATGTGTACTTAACTTTAGGAATAAAGCTAAGTGTGGTGACACACCCCTTTAATCCCAGCATTTGGGAGACAGAGGTAGGTCAATCTCTAAGTTTGAGGCTAGCCTGTCTACAGAGCAAGATCCAGAACAGTCTGGGCTACACAGAAGAATCCTATTTAAAAAAAAAAAAAAAAAAGCAAAGCTAAATCAAAACAAAACAAAAATTAGGAGTTAAGAATTTGTTTTGTCATTAAGATAGTTTTGTGTTTTAGGAATCAGTTTTCACAGTGTTTAATTTTCTAAACATATTGCCTCTCAATAAGAAATGGATTATTAAAATAGCAATAATTGTCATTCCATTTTTTCGCTTTTGCTCATTCAAAACAAAATGGGTCACTTAAAGCTGTAGTCAAGCTTGCAAATGTAAAACTAGCTGAAGGGCGGGGACGCTGCTCCACTGTAGAGTTCTAGCCTTGCTCCAGTATCACCACCAAACAAGTCATAAACAACGGAGTCACACTGAGGGCTGCAGTCAGTCAGGACAGCTTTATTTTAGACACATCACTCAGCAGAAATCCACCTCTGCACTGAAACTCTGCTCTTTAGGCTGTAGAATGTCCCCAAGGCAGATAGCACAGCCCTTAGAGATGGCTGTTTTCGCACGTCCACACCGATTCTCACTCAGTAAGTTGACGTACTTGCCTATGCCCCGAAGAAACATTTGAAGGATTTTTCAGATGAGTTGCTGAAAAAGGAAACTAGCCATTCTAGGTGACACCTAGGGAGGCATGACCCATCTCTCTGTCATGTGTTTTCTCAGAAGAGAAAAAGCAGGTATGGTCAGCGTTGTCTAAATATGGTAATAAAGGGTAACAAACATTCATAAACTCAAATGCATGAGAACTCTGTGGAGCAGAAAATCAAAGCTCCATTTTCCATTAGTCCAGTTTTCCAAAGATGGTCACTTTAGGAATTTGACACACATGTACACACATACACACACACACACACATACACACAATCACTTTACTTGACTTATGGAAAGAGGAATATATATATATTCAAAAGTATATATACATATACATATACTTTTGAGTAAAAGTGGGTTAAGGGTTCAAACTTTTTTTGAGACAGGGTCTCACTATGTAGCTCTGGCTGTCCTGGAACTCCTTACTATATAGAACAGGCTGGCCTTGAACTCACAGAGATCCACCTCCTGAGTGCTGGAGTGAAGTCATGTGCTATACATCCAGTTTATACTTTTGTTTAAAAAAATATTTTAAATTAATTTTTTTAAGAATTTCATACATACAAATGTATCCAGTACATTTGATCATATCCACCTTCCCCATTGCTTATATCTTTTATCAAGTGACTTTTCTGGCACTTTTATGTCATTACAGGGAAATGTATTTCATTCTTTTTCATGTGTGGGGTGTAGTGTTTTATTTTAATAGGTATTCTATAATTTGTACAACTTACTTGTGGTGGTTTGAATAAGAATGGCCCCCATAGGCTCATATATTTGAATGCTTGGTCCACCAGGAAGTGGAACTCTTTGAAAAGATCACAAGGATTAGAAGGTGTGGTCTTGCAGGCAGTGGTGGCATACGCCTTGCCTTTAATCTCTGCACTTGAGAGGTAGAGGCAGGTAGATTTCTAAGTTCGAGGCCAGCCTAGTCTATAGAGGAGTTCCAGGACAGCCAGGGCTACACAGAGAAACCCTGTCTCGAAAAACAAGCAAGCAAACATACAAAACAAAACAAAACAAAAAAAGAAGATGTGGCCTTGCTGGAGAAAGTATGTCACTAGGGGTCGTCTTTGAGGTTTCAAAAGCTTGTACTAGGTCCAGTTCTCCGAGGACCAGGGTGTAGCTCTATGCTATTGCTCCCATGCCTACCTGCATGGTGCCATGCTCCTTACCATGATGGCATTGTATTAAACCTCTGAAAGTGTAAGCAAGCCCCCAATTAAATGCTTTTTTTCATAAGAGTTGTCTTGGACATGACGTCTCTTCACAGCAATAGAACACTGACTAAACTAAGGTATCACTGATTCTTAAATGTGAAAGTATTGGGCTTTTCTATGCATGCCCTAGCTCTGAAATAATGAGAGCTCGTACATTTGTTAAAAGCTTCAGGCACTAAGCTGGGCAAATTCTGGTCTATTCTAACCTGACTGTGCTAGCCTGGCCTACTTTCCAGTCATGTGGCCCTTTACCTGCCATCCTGGTCTCGTCCTGGCCTCCTTCTTTCTCCATGTCCTCATGGTGACTCCCCAGGTCCCATCTCAGACCCTCTGCCTCTCTCTCAGGGTACGGAAGCCCTGCCCATCCTCTCCTGCCCAGCTTTAGGCTGATCATCTCTTAATTAAGCAATCAGACTATGATGGAAATCAATGATTTACAAAATACGGGTCAGGAAATGTTTCATAATAACGATGCTACCAAAGTCCAAACTGTGCCCAGATCTCTAGGCACAGAAATCATCATTTGAATACAACACTTAAAAGATATTTAAATAAAGAATAATGCTTATTTTCATGTGTCTGGCACAGATTCTCTTTACTCTTACCAATGGTGCTTCATGATCAAAAGTTGAACCTTTGCTTCTTACTGGGTTGAGCCAAGGGTAAGCATGGCAGATTTGGGGTGGAGGCAAAGAGATTGGATCTGCCCCCTGCTCCCTGAGGAGGAGAGGTGTAACTTTCTGGAAGTTACAGATCTCACTCTCCCTCTTTGTCAGATCTCCCTGTGTTTTCCTTTGAATAGAAGAGGAAATGGCTTCTCTCTGTTTCCAGTCCACATGCTTTAGTCCACCCCCACTCCCTTAACAGAGCCTTTAACCAGTTTTGGGCTGGTGACTCTTTAGTGTTTAGCAAGTTCCATGGTGTAATTCTTTCTGCAATGAGTGATTCTTATATTCCAATCCAAGTCACTGAAGACAAGGAACAAGAGAACTGTAGGCCACACACCACCCTGGCCCACCCACACTCTGCTAAGTCAGTTGACATTTTAACTCCAACTAGAATAGTAAATTCTGTGTCCCTGTCAGAATGCTGCCACACCAAAGAGGATGTTCTTTCCCTCTTCCTTCCTTCCTTCCTTTCTTTCTATTTTTCTTTCATTTTCTTTCTTTTCTCCCTCTTTCCCTCTCTCCTTCCCTCCCTCTCTTCCTTCCTTTCTCCCTCCCTCCCTCCCTCCCTTCCTTCCTTCCTTCCTCTTCCTCCTCCTCCTCCTCCTTTCCTTCTTGGTATAACAAAAAACATTGTAGCAATAAAAACATCCTCTGTACAAGGCTTTGCATCCATGGAAAAGTATTGCTGAAAGATAAGTTCTGGGCCAAAGTTCTCTTAATTCAATGTCTTCACAGATGTTGCCTAACTAAATACTTACCAAAAAGTTACACTGATGTAAAGACCCTTAAACAAGTCCAATATCCAACTTTGCAAAATCCTAACGCTAGGTTTAAGCATTTTTTAAAAAAAGATTTATTGTATATATGTAAGTATACTGTCACTGTCTTCAGACACACCAGAAGAGGGTATCAAATTCTATTACAGATGGTTGTGAGCCACCATGTGGTTGCTAGGAATTGAACTCAGGTAGAGCAGTCAGTATTCTTAACCATTGAGCCATCTGTCCAGCCCCTTAAACATTTTTTTTAAAGATTTATTTATTTATATGAATATACTGTAGCTGTCTTCAGACACAACAAAAGAGGGCATCAGATCCTGTTACAGATGGTTGTGAGCCACCATGTGGTTACTGGAAATTGAACTCAGAACCTCTGGAAAAGCAGTTGGTGCTCTACCCACTGAGCCATCTCTCCAGCCCTAAACATTTTCTTAATTATTGACAATACACAAGTTAGATTATACCTTACTGCATTCAGTCATACGCAGTAGTTTGTAAGGTTAAAACAAACAAACACAAAAAAACCCCATCTTATTATAATTTTATATGTGTTGACTTTCTTTTGTGAATTAGGAGACTCAAAATAGAGAATATGTGAGTTACTTTGGGAGCCTAGCAGATTTTGGCTTTCCACTGTTGGAGTCAGGAGAGGTGACCAACTGTACCAGTGTTCCCTATGTCTATAGAACGACTTCTGTCTGCATAAAATCCATAAGTCAAAGCCGTAACCTCAGGGAGACTTCATCAGGAGATGGGGTCTTTAGTAGGCATTTAAATGATAATGCGATTAACTGGGCAGAGTCCTAATCCTTATAGAAAAGAAAGAACTCCTCAGCTGTGTGAGGACACAGAGAACAGGAAGCTGTCTAGTCAGGCAAGAAGATAGTTCTCACCAGAATCTGACTGTGGTGGTGCCCTGCTCTCAGAGACATACTTTCTAGAACTATGAAGAAACACATTTGTGTTGTTCAAACCATTCACTCTATGGTAATATGTCATGGCAGGCCAAGCAGACTAGGACATCCATGAGACAAAAGTGGAACTCCCAGGAGAGGATAGAGCCTGAGTCTTATTTTGGTCAGACACAAAAGACTATCTGGAGCTGGTAGGACAGACTTTTAAGGATGCAGAAAAAACCAACAACCCAGGCTTGGGAAGGCCTTCAGGAAAGATGACAGGAAGTACTCAGGGAAGAGTCAAGTTCAAACCTCTAAGTCCGTAGTAGGTCACATTTTCTTCCATAGGAGAGACCACCCTGGCTGAGTGTCTTCCTTAGAATGATAGAAGGTATCCAAAAGGCAGCACTTAGATCTTATACTATGAATTTAAAGTGCTCAAGTGAGTGACCCCTACATGGGACTCTCTATCTGAGGACTTTGTGGATTCCTACACCACAGTTTCCAGGGTCAGGCTTTCCACCTGACCTGCCTTCTCACTGTTTCAAAGTGAACTTTCCTCACTCCCCTCCATCAAATTTCTCATCAAAGTTCAAAAAAGAAAGCCATTCTCTTAAATACTCTCGAATAACCATGAAAGTCAGGGCCTCTGTTCCTTGTGTCTCACTGACCCATCTCCCTGCCCTAAACAGACTCCTGAATACACTGCACACGCAACCGCTTTCTCTTTACTATTCCTATATCCTAGCCACCTTTATCTCCTGCTTAGCCTATGGTATCAATTTACTTAGTAACCTCTTGCATCTTCAATGGACCCTTCTAGTTCTCCATCTCATGATTTAGCCCAACCATCAAAGATCAGGGCATAACCCTCTTTCCCAGATCATGCCCTGATTGTTGTAATATCTGTGACTGTAAAGTCCTTAATATTTTGTGCTTGCCCAGGTTACCAGCCTCAATGCTCCTACGTCCCTAGTACTTACCAGCTTTGACCTCATGGCTCTCTGCTTAAGTTCAATGTCTTCCCTGATCCTCCAATCAAACCATAGTCTTCTACCACATATGCTCTCTAAGAGTGTATGATTCCCCCCAACCCACTGTGTCTTATGTTAACTGTACTTTAAATAGATGTTTAAGAAAATGATAATATTAATTTAGTATTAGTCACTGACACTTGACTGAGCTCTTCAAAGATAGGCATATTTATCTTGTCCCAGTCTCTCTTCTCCAGTATCCAGTTGAGAAGCTTGCACATAGAAAGGACTTAATAAATAATGGGCTTAGTAAATTCCGTTCATGCTGGAAGAGATGCAAGGAAGACTATCTGTGGGTCACAGACACAAAATGGGACTTCTTGCATTTCCTGGGAAAGCTGATTTCTTTTGCATCCTTGGGTCTTCCCCTAAGAATGGCACTCACATGTTAGTAGGATACTAAGCAGAGATATAGCATAATTTTTATCATTTAACTCACTCTCAAAGTAGCTGCCTATTTCCATTCCAGAACCATCTGGAGATGTCAGGTCATCTAAGAACATCAGGGGAGAGCAACACACAACTTGCAGTACATTGTTATTTTTTAAATCGCCACCCCCCAAAAAAAACATGATTGCATAAAAATTAACTCACTTATGTCATGTACACTACCCATAACATGTTGATTTCAGGTTCTGTAGAAAAGAGAAAAGTGTTTTGCTTTTCGGTGTAAAGAGTTAGTCAAGAGGCATATGTTAGACCCACTCCAGTCCTTGCCCAAATATGGTGACATAACATTCTGGGATAAGGCAACTAGCCTGGATTTATAGCTTGAAATCCAGACTGGGTGAAACAAGATCCCAGTGAGTCAAAGTGTGTGATTGTTCCAAAAGTCTGGATGGATGCCAGTCATTCATAGCTTGCTATTTCCAGTGAGATTTCAAACACAAAACTTTTAGTCATCGTTAACAAATAATCAAGAGATGTAAAATCACAGCACAGTCTTCTAGCTAAAGATGTAAAATACACACCCATGCTGTTTAAAAGCTCCTTCCGCGTATCACTTGTGTCTACCAGTATGTTTAGAACTGCAGAGGCCCCATGTAAAACCTGACAAGACAGGAATGTAAAACAAAGTATTAACTGTTTGATATAGGATATAGAGTCCAGGAAACATGTCAACACACTCAGAATTAGAATTTGTACGGTCACAATTTATTTGGGGGCATTTTCTCGAATGCCAGGTCAATATTTATAGAACCTGGGATGAACTGAGTAGCAGCCAGTTCTGTGTGGCATGCGGCTGCTTTAGGTGGAGATTCCTGGATGATCCCCACCTCTCCCCATTCCTGCTAGCTAAAACCAACTTATACCTGCAGAGGCTGGAATTTACCATTCCTTAGGGGCAGAGGTCCTGCCTTCTTTGAAAACCCAGACACTCCTTAGAAAGGCAGTTACTTCTCAGGACATTAATCACTCCACCTTATATAGATATAAAATATATTATCAGTGCAATAACTTACGTTTAACCCCTCAAACTAAATCTTCTGTCAATTTTAAGTAGGCAGTATATGTTTCAGCCTGTGTGAATAGGGCTTGCAGAAGTTCTCATAAAGTGATTTGCAGTTTAAAGCAGACTAAGTGACACATTGTCTTCTCGGAGTGAAAGGGAGGGGTGTGCCTGAAAGCAACTGTCAGAATGAACCCAATGCCACACAGTACCCCACTAAATGTCTACAATCAATATGTATTGATAAAAACTGTATTACATGTGGTTATTGTGTATGTGCACATACATGTGAGTGCATGGGTGTGTCCATGTGTACCACAGCATATATGGAGGTCAGAGGACAGCTTTCAGGAGTTGATTCTCTCCTTCTTCTATGTGGGTCTTAAGGATCAAACCTGGGTCATCAGGCTTGGAATCAAGTTCCCTTACACTCTGAACTGTCTCATCAGCTCCGGAATATTTTTAGTTTTTAAAAACCTGTGGTGTGTGTGTGTGTGTGTGTGTGTGTGAGTGCACACATGAACATAGGTGTTTAAGAAGGCCAGAGATGTCATATCCCCTAGAGTTGGAGTCACAGGTGTTGTAAGCTATCTGAAACTAGTGCTGGAAACTTACTTCTGCTCCTCTGCAAGAGCAGAACGCACTCTTAACTTCTGAGCCTTCTCTCCAGCCTCCTCAATAAAGAGTTTTAGACGAAGAAATAGAAGTGTGGAACGTCAACACACATGGCAATGTTGTGAAGAAGAGAATGAGAAGGAAGTACATTGACCTGGAAACGGTCTCCAGCAGCACAGTCTTTTCCCCACACAGTGTTGATGCTGAGTTTGCACACATTGTTGCATACGCTTCTTGGTTTGAAGAAAATGGAGCCGAAATGATTAGTAAGAACTAGGGAGAGAATCCACAAGTGCTCTCTGTTGGACAATACTGAAACCCACAGAAATGTGTAGCAACCAGCTGAAAACCTTCAGCTTGCTTTCTACAATAAAGCATCTTTCTCTACTTTTCATGTTGGAATAAATAAAAGCTGTGACTTACTCTCACAATCAAAAACACTTAAGCCAGAAAGCCATGGTATCCTTTGAAGTTTTAGGAGTTTGTATCACTAAACAGCATGTACCAAGGATTTGGAAAGGCACGTGTCAGAGATTGGCTAGTTTACCTACCTACCGACTTATGTTCCTGTTAGCAGCCACTGGTAGTATTTTCACACTGACTTTGTCTGTCAGGAAATAAAACACATCTATATTTTGATCATGCCTTAGTTTCCCCAAATTGAAGCTGACAATCTAAGCCCCCTCCAGTTTCTGCCTATAATTTTCATATCTAGATCTAGAAAAATCTATATGATGTCATGGGATATATCTGGGTCTAGTGCCATGTTTTGATATGCGACACCACGTCAGGACAGCTCAGTGAAGCAGACAGTAATAAAAAAGTTCATGGGCTGGTGGAACAGTTCACTGTGTAAGGAGGCTTGCACTACACATGAAGAGATGGGCTCCATCTTCAGGATCTATGTGGTGGTTGGATGGAGAGGACCAACTCTCTAAAGTTGACCTCTGACCTCTCCAGGTGCCTTGTGGTACATGTGCACCCACACTTGCTCACAAAATAAATGTATTAAAAAATGTAATTTAAAAACCTAAGAAAAAACAAACTTATACTGTGCTGCAGGCAGACACCACCTTTCTTTAGTAAACTCTAGAAATGTTTGTTTGTGATCAAATAGTTTATCTCTTAACTGAAAATTATTATCCTGATTTAACTTTCATAACCATAGAACCCCATCCTAAGCCTAAACTTTAACTATCATAATAATTGGCCACATAGTCATTCACTTCACCTATTTTTATGGCTCATATGGTTAATGGCCTTAGAGTACGTTTCCTCTTAACAACAGATTTTAAAGGCATCATTGAATTGACTGTGCCATTTGTCAAATTTCTTCTTTTAGTATTTTTTATATTATTACTCTTCCTTTTTTTCCCAATCTTCCTTCTACTTTCTGCTCTCCCCAAAGCCCCCTCCCCTCATTTGTATATTTTGGTTTATAAACCAGATTCTTACATATCTATGAAAAAAATATGATGCTTTATTAAGTATGAGTTTTATATTCTACAAATGGTATCTCATGGCAGACCGTGTTGAGTTGCTTCCCTTCTGCACGCAGGGCTCGGATTGCCTCTGTTGCTATGTGTTGATATGGCTCATGGCTATTGGTGGTACAGAGCCATTTGTAAGATGCGCTTCCCACATGTAACCTAGTGATAGGTGGGCATCACCTCTAATTTCTAGGGGTTGAGAGTGCCATAGTTTTGTCAAATTTGGAGATGGGTGTTCTGAGGAAGCCAGTGGTGGCTATAATTTGAGTTTCATTTCTTGTTAGAAGTTCTAAGTGAACATAAAGAGAAGGCATCCGGCTCTAGAGAGCCTCCAGCCAAACAGCTGGTTCTCAACAGACAGCTGTAGACTCAGGTCCGTGAGCCTAAAAGTTAAAGCAGATGATGCTATCTACAAGGAATGCTCAGCCTGTGAAGACTGAGCTGTTGAAGGCAGAACTCAAGAGAGACCAGCAGACACAAGGGAGAGCAGATGCAGGGACTTGCAAGACAGATGAGATAGAAATGTTGCATAGAAATGCTACATCAGCCGGGCGGTGTGGCGCACGCCTTTAATCCCAGCACTTGGGAGGCAGAGGCAGGCGGATTTCTGAGTTCGAGGCCAGCCTGGTCTACAAGTGAGTTCCAGGACAGCCCGGGCTACACAGAGAAACCTTGTCTCGAAAAAACCAAAAAAAAAAAAAAAAAAAAAAAAAAGAGAAATGCTACATCAAATTGGTCCGTAAATTATTCTCTGTGAGTCTAATGGGGCCAGAGGGAAGGAGGAGGGAAGGAAAGAAGGGAGGGAGGAGGGAGGGAGGGAGGGGGGAGGGAGGGAGGGAGGGAGGGAGGGAGGGAGGGAGGGAGGGAAGAAGAAGATTTCATGAGAGCACAGCTACACTTTTCTGCTGTGAGTTGACTGTGGCTGTTTTCCTGCTCCAAGGGCAGAGTTATGCGACATCAACAGAGATGATATTGACCTGCAGAAAATATTTACTGTCTGCCTTTTTTACCAGAAACGCTTACAGACACTTGAACTAGATGAACTTGAGCAATGAGCCAAGGGTTGCTGGGATTCTTAATATTTCTCCTTCAGCTTCTGGAGAGGAGGCTCAGAGTTTAAGAGGTTAAGAGGTTAAGCGCACACGTTGCTCTTGTGAATTTGGTTCCCAGCATCCACTTCAAGTGGTTCACAACTGTCTGTAACTCCAGCTCCAGAGGGATCCAATGTCCCTGTGCTCCATGAGCACACACACAGAAGCCAGATGACACACACACACACAAGACACACACACACACACACACACACAGACACACACACACACACACACAGCACACAGCACAGAGAGAGGAGAGAGAGAGAAGAGAGAGAGAGAGAGAAGAGATCTGAAATAATGAAAACATGTTTTTTAAAAAAACAGTTCTTCACACCACAAGCAGGTTATATAATCATGAGTGTATCCACCATGCTTGATTAAGCACACAATTTAACAAGTCTATAAAAATGCTTTGACTTCCTTCATTTCTTTTGAATGGATCCGTTTCTTTAATATAAGTCTAGTAGAGGCTAATTTGCTCAACTGTGGAAAACATGATTTTCCCTTTGTTTGTTTGTTTGTGCCTGAGTGGATGTACTAAGCCAAGTCTCTGGTTTTCTATGTTTGCCCCCCTCTGACATGACTGCTCACAGTTGGTGAGAAGCATTGATAAGTGAGCGGAAGCTTCCATAGAGCTGTGGGAATGCAGGTATCTGTCCTCTCCCACAGAAAGAAGCAGCTCCTCTGAGTGGCTTCCTGTTTTCTTTCATACTCTTTGAAGGTGTGTTTGCTTTGTAGTTCCTGATTCCTGAGACTTTCTGAAGGAATCTGCATCAAAAAGAGTGGCAATTTAATCCCAGCACTGGGGAGGCAGAGGCCAGCCTGGCCTACAGAGCGAGTTCCAAGATGGGGTGGGGCTTCACAGAGAAACCTGTCTGGAACACCCCCACCACAAAAAAACAAAAACAAAAACAAAAAAAAAAAAACAGGTGGCAGATGGTTCAGCAGGTTAATGTGTTTGTCAAGCAAACCTGATGACCTGAGTTGATCCTGAAAACTCAAGTCAAAAAAAACCAGGATGGGGTGCGATGCCATCATAATCTCAGCATTCCTACACTGGGATGAGAGCCAGAGGCACAAAAAAATCTCATGAGTATGATGCATAGCAGACGCAAGGAGACCCTCTCTCAGCGAATGAGGGGCGGAGAGACCCAGAGTTGACCTCTGACCTCCACATGTGCATAAATGTCCAGGTTTAATAATGAAATAATGTTAAAATAAGAAATCCAGTCATGGTAATACACGTGTTTAATCCCAGCACTCGAGTGGCAGAGACAGGCAGGTCTCTGGTTTTGAGGCCAGCCTGGTCTACAGTGAGTTCTAGGATAGCCAGGGATACACAGAAACAAAACAAAACCCCTGTCTTGAAAAACAAAAGCAAAACAATAAAAAGATACATATATGCTATAATGTAGATGTTCAGCATCTTGGTGCCTGGCTGGAATAGCCTAAGACCTCTGACTGCAATAAAATACAGGTGCCTGGGTTCCAAGGCCTTGACACCTCTATTGCCCGGGAATACATTTCAGTCATTGAGATTTGTGGGGGTTTTGTTTGTTTATTTCACGTGTGTGTGTCTGTCTGTCTGTCTGTGTGTGTGTGTGTGTGTCTGTGTGTGTGTGTGTTGTGTCAGTGTGTCTGTGTGTGTCTGTGTGTGTGTGTGTGTGTGTGTGTGTCTGTGTGTCTGTGTGTGTGTCTGTGTGCGTGTGTCTGTGTGTGTCTGTGTGTGTGTGTCTGTGTGTCTGTGTCTGTGTGTGTGTGTGTTTAGGGCCAAGGTTGATGTCAGGTGTCTTCCTTGATTACTCTATTGTTTTATCATTTGAGACAGGATCTCTCATTGAACCTGAACCTTGATAACTGGCTTCACTGAAGACCAGCAAGCTATTAGGGTCCTCTTATCTCTGCTTCCCAGCTCTAGGGCTGTCAATGAGGGTCACCACAGCAGCCTGTTTTAAACATAGGGGCTATTGATCTGAACTTGGGTCCTTACGCTTGCATAGCAAGTACTCTTAGCCTCTGAACCATCTCCATACCTCTATAACCAAGGCTAAAAGACAAAACAAAACTCCGTCAAGAGATTACAATATGGAGGCAGGCTAGAAAGACAGGAAATATTATGTGGACATGAGAAGGCAAGGGACCCTTCATTCCAGGGTCTGGCTGAAGTTGCTCACTAGCTGAAAGGCAAAAATTCCATCACAATTACGTTTGTTGTGTAGGTTGTCTTTATACAGACAATATTCCTTTCATGTAGAGACGTTTCAAATAAGAATGTCAAATTAGTAACTACATTTAGAACTTGGTGTATATAGGGCTTTTAAGTCCTTTCTCAAACGTAGACCTTCAATTTTGGAGGAAATCTCTCAAACCAGATAATAAACATTGTTCACAATGAAAACATGTCTTAGTTCCCTGTATTAGGTGTCCTTCTGTGACACAGGTTTACCTTAGTAGCTGTGATGGATATCTAATACACCTTAGGGACTAATTTATGATCTCATTGACACTCCTTAGCAACCTTTTTGAGATGTGACGTCAGCAAACAATCAAGTCATATGTTGTAAAGACACTTGAGGGTAATCTCTTTCTGGAAACCCACATCTACACTTGGGTGTGTCCTATCCTGTCTTAACTCTGTGCTTAACGCCTATTTCAGACTTCTTTTCTACTAAACTACAACTCTACTTCATGGTGACCTGTCCTGAAATTCTCTCTGTATCCTTGACCTGTAAAGAGGCTAGCTAGTATGCAACTTACTCTGTGAGAATGGTGCTCCATCCAAGGGAACAGCTTCAGCCTGGGGATTTCCTGCCATGCAAGTGTATTGTAAAGTTAACCCATTTTACTCAAGCATTCAATTTTTATAACCATTTATATGTACCTGATTTTGAATATTATTTTACATTAACTATTAAATTAACTTTAAATTTGTTTTAGGCTTAATTTTGACAATAAATCCAGAATATTACATGATAGGAGATAAAAATTGGTCTCCCCCTTCAAGCTCACCTCTATAAATGAATTACATTTGTACTGAGCATGACTGACCATTAACTTGTATATCTTAATTATCTTTAACAGTTTATAACAAGTTGGTACCTTTCATAAGATTTACAATTTTATTTCTGCTAGTTTGAGCCTTAAGAAATTATATTATTGAATTAAAGATAATTTAGTATCAAGGTAAACTTGAAATTATAAATATAGTTCCACAGAGAGACTGGCCTCTTATAGTGTACTTTTAAAAAATATCAGGTTTTATATGACTCAGTTTCTCCAAATAGCTAAAGCTTAACAAATATAGCAAGAGTGTCACAGCTCTTCTATTGTCCAGTTTTAAAACAAACCATCTTGAAATTGTGGTGTTGCCTCCTTGGTTTAAAAAACAAGGGATACAGTGATAAGCAGAGGGATACCACATGCTCACCCTAACCAAGAGGTCAGTAAAGTCACATGGCAAAATGGCAGCAAGCCACATGTTACTTCCACACACTTTTTTTTTAAAAACAAGAGTTGAAGTCTGAGTTATATACTTGGCATGTTATATAGCAAGTCTACAAGATCTATATATCTCTTTAAAACTATACTTTAATGACTTACAAATCCTAAAATACAGAAAGTGAAAGTTTCAACAAAGGCAAAGCTTAAAAGGTAGTAAGCAGAATCAAGGAAAAGGGAGGAAGATTCAGAGAGTTGGACACCTTGCCTTGTAACACCCATGGGAAAGAGTTTATCTCTTAGTTGTTTTCAAGCTCAAGGTGTCTTTTCTGGGCTGTTTTGTTCTCCCACTGACACTGAGTCACATGACCATCCTAACACAGAACAGAGACTTTGATGCAGACTTAGCAACCATGCTTGAGTGTAGAGCAGATAGAGAAATTCCAACTCCAGAGCCAGCCTTCTCAGCAGGGTAGAACAGCATGAAAGAGTTTATCAATTTTACCCATATCCTTGAAGACATTGAATCTCTCTAAGACTGAATCCAGTGATCTACATAGCCACAACCCGTTTGTGTGCATCCACAAATGAGACAGACAATCTGAAGTGCTTTTATCTCTTAGCTGTTAAACATACAAACAGGATTTTCCAGGCTTGGAGAAGCAGAAACATAAGTAGACCAAAAGCATAAGGCAAAAGAGGTATATGCTATCTTAGGAACAGATACAAGATGGAAGGCCTGGCAGAAACAGCTTCAGGTATCTGCTCTGGGCAGCGTTTCAAGCCAGGGCCACGAAAAGGATTAAAGTGAACTGTGAGTTATATGGGGAGTTCCATCTTATGGAGTTGCCTAACCAGTGTAGGTTTTAGAAATTGAAAGTTCCAAATTTGGACCATCAGTGACCACTGTCCCCTATATCCTGATGACAAATTTGTACTGAAAGGCAAAGGAAAGTCACCGGATTTCTACAGAAATTTGGAGCAGATGAAGGACATAAGCAAAACCATTGATACAATCCAGCCACCTGGTGACCAAATAGGCCTGGGGAATTGAGGGGTCAAGAGGTCTCTGCCCCTACAAATTCCAGCTCTTAAGATGGCTGGGCCAGTGGAAGGCTCTCAAGAGTTCAGCTATGGACCAGAGGAGAATTCCAGGAATTCTCAGCCAGTCCCACCCAGTGGAAAGCTCTTGGAGTCTTTGATAAACTGGTCTCAAGACAGAAGAAGGCTCCAGCAAGCTTCAGGACCTATCTAGGGGCACCTCTGAGTTGAGTCCGTGGTTACTTTGTCCTGGTATTTTGCTATATTGCATGTGCATTCTCTTTGAATGCAACATGGCTTCCCACTTAGAAGGTCAGACTGTGTCAGGGCATGGCAGTAAGAGGAGAGAGAAAGGGAAGTAGTGGAGTAAAAGGCTGCCTGAGAGAAACAGATGGCCTTGCAAGAGGGCCCAGGGCCTGGGAGCCAAGGAGGTTTGTCCAAAGGATGGCTTGTGAAGGTAGGTTATCAGCACCATTATGTTAGATTATTTAAGATTAGCTAGAGCACAGCCATGGTGGCACATGCCTTTAATTCCAGCACTTGGGAGTCAGAGGCAGGTGAATCTCTAAGTTTGAGGCCAGCCTGGTCTACAGAGCAAGTTCCAGGACAGCCAGGGCTACACAGAGAAACCCTGTCCTCAAAACAAAACAAAACCTTTCTCGAACCAGGCGGCCTCAGCCGTGAACAACGCAGCAATGGCCAAGATTAAGGCTCGGGACCTGCGTGGCAAGAAGAAGGAAGAGCTGTTGAAACAACTGGACAATCTGAAGGTGGAACTCTCCCAGCTTCGCGTCGCCAAAGTGACAGGCAGAGCTGAGTCCAAGCTCTCCAAGATACGAGTCGTTCGCAAATCTATCACCCGTGTCCTCACTGTCGTTAACCAGACTCAAAAAGAAAACCTCAGGAAATTCTTCAAGGGCAAGAAGTACAAGCCCCTGGACCTGCGGCCCAAGAAGACTAGAGCCATGTGACGCCGGCTCACCAAGCATGAAGAGAAGCTGAAGACCAAGAAGCAGCAGCAGAAGGAGTGGCTGTACCCACTGCGCAAGTATGCAGTCAAGGCCTGAGACGACAATGACAATAAAGTACAAGACTGACAAAAAACAAAACAAAACAAAACAAAACAAAACAAACAAACAAAAAAACCCAGCTGTAGAGAGAGACAGAAGGCACAAAGAGAGAAGGAGAAGCTTGGTCCAATCTTAGATCTTAGGTAGGACCATGCTTATTAATGGTAAGGGGGCACTTTGCTCACCCATGTGTGTGAATAGCTAAAATGCCTACAGAAGATGGGACGTAGCCTTTCATAGAGGAAGACATGACTTCTAAAGTCTGCAGGGGAAGCTGAGAAGAGTAGTCTTTCAGCAGGAAACTGTCAGATGCAACCATTTCATTCTTTCCAAACAGCCTTAAGCTATAGACGTTGCCATGGTTTTAGAAGATAGTGACTTTGATGAGGCCTTTGATAACCTACCTGTGGCAGTGGATTGCTTTTGGCCTAGTTATGTTGCTGCTGGGTACTTAGGCCTAGAAACCCAAGGCCTCTATTTCCTTGTATTTCAAAGCAACAGAAAACAGGAAACAGAAATTAGCAAAGGAAAATAGATTTGTTGAGTTTGGTCAAATGGTGGAGAGAGGATGACTGTCTAATTTGCTTCCCTCCATCCCCATGGCCATCTTACAACTTATAGAAGAGCCTAAGAAAGGCTGGACACTGAAAATGTAGCTGTGAGACTGGTAAGTCACTATTTTCTAAAGAAAGGGAAGGGGCCCTGAGTCTCAGGTTGTCTCCATTTTCTTTTACAGAAACAGTTGGGGTTTGTTATTGTTGTTTGGTTTTTGTTTTGTTTTGTTTGAATTCAAGTTCTGGCCAAGCAAAGTTGTATCCTAAAGAGCCCCCCATCTTAAAAAAAAAGTCATTCATGTGTGTGTGTGTGTCTGTGTGCTGGTATGTGTCTGTGTGCTTGTATGTATGTGAGTATGAAAGTACCCAATAAAGACTGAAGAATTGATTGGAATCCTAGGAACTGCAGTTACCTGCATCCATAAGCACCCAATGCTGGATTCAAAACTGGTCCTCTGATAGAGCAGTAAGTGCTTCTAAATGTTGAACCATCACTCTAGCCCCAAGCCCCGCAGTTTTGAAAGAGAACAGTGTCTCAGGGTTTTGTAATGGAGATGTAGGCTCCCCACCTATTCCAGACCTGGCAGAGTTCTTTGTCCTTAGATCCATTTCTTCTATAGGTATAGAGTGGAAGCCATTAGTATCTTTTAGATTTTAGAAGTCAGCTTCATCTCTGACTCTTGCATACTTGTGAAACACACAAGTCCTTCAGTGAATAAAGGTGATAGTCTGATGACAGAAAGGGGAGGGGGCACACATGCTTCTCTGTAAGACTATCTACTCTTTGCCTGGAGCTTCAGCATATGATCACGGTTAATACCAAACAGCACCTCAACACCAGTCAAATCTCTTTAGCCAAGTTTGAAACCTGACTGGGAGGCAGCAATGTATTACAATAATTCTGCCTCATACATTCAGAAATGCATCAGTGATTGATGGCATTCATCTTCTATACAAGACTTCCAGACAAAGGAGATTTCTCATTCCAATACCCATGGGGCTAGAAAAGCCCTTACTTTTACCAAGACTGTGACTCTATCAAGGCATGCTCCTACTAGAATCGTCAGACTAGTTGCCTCAAAGGAGACTTAGAAAATGTAAGTGGGCTTGACAGATAATGGCAAGACATAGTTCAGAACTATAAATTTTATAAAAGGTTACGCTGTATATCTTAATGCAGAGATGGATAGCAACATTTAAGACTTCCACAGGTAAAACGGGCATTTGGATGGATTTGACTTCAAAATTAATTTTTTTCTTTTTTCCATCATGGGTTTCTGAAATCTAAAGCACAACATGTTACTCTAAGATAAAGAATTCATTAACATTCGAAGAGCTCTTCCCTGCAATAGAAATCGATTGTTTCATTTAATATCTCAGAAGAAAAGAAAAAAATTGTGTTAGTCATTAAATATGGGAGAGCCTGATGGATGGAAACAACCTTTGTGAAGAAGCAGAGACGCTTTGGAACTATAGCAAAGGAGGTAATGAAAGGGGAAGATCGCATGGGACTTACTTTCTCTGGAGCTGGAAATTCACTGTGGGAATGGGGAACAAGGTGTTACTTGACTTGGTCTGGCCAGTAACCAGCATTTTCAGGAGCATAGATATAAGCAGTATGATTATTATTATTTTTTTTTGGAGCACCTCTACCTTTCATCAATTCACATTCCATAAATGAAACACTTTCCCACACCCCCCCACACACAGATGTCTAACGAAATGAGTCAACATTTTGCCCATTAAACCTACCTGATTGTAAAGTGTCTAGCTCCCAATCTGACAAAAATAAACAAATGGCGTTAAATTAGCAAAAGAAGCTCAGAGATAAAATTAGTAGGCTGTTTATAAGAATCGGAGGTGCTTGGGAAACAGGTGAAGATGGCCCCGTAGCCGTGCTTGCAGCCAAACTGGGAAAGTGTTGCAGCTGGGAACATGGTGATTAATTAGAGGTGTACGTTTCACATCAGACATACGTGTCTGGTTCTGAGCAGCCTGTCCCAGGTGCTGCATGAATGATGGGAAGAACTGTGTGTCTGTCTCCCAAGACGCGATTGCAGAATCTGAAGCATAGCTTTTTGTTATAACTCTGCAATCTTCAAGCAAAACAGATGGGTGGAAGCAACTTGCCATGAAAGTAAGTCCACAGTGCAATCAGCATAGAGTGAAATTTCTCCTTTTCTGTTGTCATTTGCCTTAGATATGTAACCCCTAAATAGCATCCCACACTCTGAATTGCAGGGTTAGGATGGAAAGCTTGCTTTTGAAGTGTATTGTGCTATCAAACAAAAGAGCTGGGTACAGCAGGTTTTCAAATTTAGTGTGCTGAAAGGCCCCTGGAGTATGTATTAAGGGGTAAATTGCTGGGCCACAATCCGTAGCGATTCTGACTCGGAGCCCAGCACTATTATCTAGAAGTGTACCCTCAAATGACCCTGATTCTGTTGGTTTGGGATTATGTTAAAAGCAAAGTAAAGAACCACTGCTTTTGTGCTGTTTTTTTCTTGGAAAAAGATGCCTGCTGCTAGACAACTGTATACTTGTTAATTTCATTTGTCTCTTAATACTTATTGAGTAATCTATCCTGCGCTAGGCTAGGTAGGAGGTAAAATGATATTCAAAGCAGTCAGTCGATAATTGGATTCAGGCAGCTGATCATCTCAGGGAGAGAGAGGGAGAGACAGATATTCATCACAGCATCACACAAATAATTGCGAAATTACACCTTTGGTAAGTTCTGTTACAAGTGGCATACGGTGTTACAGAAAGCGGGAGGATCGGAATGATAGGATGAATCTCATTAGCTCTGCAAGGGTAAACAGAACCAGCTCTTAGGCTTAAATTCTGAGAGCTCTTGTCTCAGGTCTTGCTCCTAGGATAGTGTATTTGCCAGCAGGCTATTCCATCCCTGCTGTGCCGCAGGATGCTGGAAATGGATAGCATTTATGTTCTGCATGTCCATGCTGAGATAACATGTCGGGCTTTCAATCACAGGCTACAACCTGAAATCTTTTCTTTAAGATGAATCACACCATCAGATGAAAGAACCCTGTGTTAGAATCCACAAGGCCTCTGGCAAAAACTCACTGGTCTTGATCTAGAAGTGGAATCTACATGAAGAAATGGTGCAGTTTGAAAGACATGGATCCCAAGGACTTCAACAATAGACTGCTAAATCCTTCCTCACTGAGATGCCCAGGGTTTTTGACCAGAAACCGTGGCTGTACAATTCAGCCACAGATTCAAGATATAGAAAAAAAGAACACGTAGATAGCAGATGACAATGTAGGAAGCCTAAGTACAGTTGTAACCTTATTAAAAATCCAAAGGGTCACTGTGCTAGACTATTTCATTAGAAAGCCGTCACTCTGAAAGTGAATTACACAAAAACAATTAAGAGTGGAAAGAACTTGTGGTCCGGACACTGGTGACCTAAAATCTTATTCCGAACGTTTTCTTGGTGTTCCTAGACTACGTGCTGGGGTTGCATGGAAAAGCAGAAAAGCAGGCAGCTTGCCCTCAGTGAGCTTACCGTCTCCTGGACACACAGCCAGGGACATTCTCAAGTGTCAAGGACACTTAAGATGGAGAAATAGGAAACAAATCATACTTCAGTGTCCATTCTAGGAGACAATGCCTCAGTAGATAAATAGCTTATAGAAAACACTGGAACGTTGAAGCCAGAGATTTGATGTCTGAGCCCATGATGCTCTGCTGCCCGTGTCAGTAGCAAAATGCCTGAACAGTGTGTGGCCTGTTTGAGTAGCAGACCCTTCTTTGCAATTCCAGCCAATACTTGGCTTTGGTGGTGCAGCGTGGTTTTCCTCGGTAATACCTCTGTGCATTACGTTTCATCCTAGAATGCCAACTGTCTCACTCTCCTTAAGGAAGAACCCACACTGACCATCCCATTTCACCCAGGATTTGGGTAGGAAAGAGAAAAGAAGATTGCATTTTATACCGCCACTGTATTTTTTCTAAGCGGCCCACCTGTTCCAAAATTATCTTGTCCCGTGACAGTTTTGACTGGTGAGTTTCTTCTGCTCTTTGTTGTACACAGCTCTCTGTCATCTGCTTTATAACTTAGTCTGAGCTCTTACATGTTTGCCGATCTACAACCTTCCAATGGCATACTTTAGAATCTTAGAGGGAGGATTATGGGGGATATACAGATTACAGATGTGAAGCTCTCTTAATTGATCCTTAATAATAGCAACAGGCATTAGGACATTGTCTTAATTTGTAATTGCTACTACATACTACTTGAAATACTGATGAGCTAGGATGGAGAGATGGCTCAGCAGTAAAGAACTCATATTGTTCTTTCCAGTATCTCTATGAGTCAGCCAACCAATGCCTGTAGTTCCAGCTCCAGGTGATCTGATGCCCTCTTCTGGCCTCCTCAGGCACCTACAATCTCATGCATATAGCCATAAACAAATACACACATACGCACCTAACTTAAAATAAAATAGAAATCTTAAAAAGAAATACAGATCGGGGATAATTTTTTAATCAAAAGACTATAGCACACAAATATTCAGAGATTCAAAGTTCGGTAATTTATCTAGTTCCTGAGGAAAAATTAAAAATTTCACTCAGCCTCTGAAGATAAGCACGCATGGGGGATGGTATACTTCTCAGTTAAAAATAACACTTGTGGTAATTATTAGGTTTTATTTACTTATTTATATCATCATTTATATGATATAAAACATAGTAAATTTGATTTCCTGAAGTGACAGCCTCTCAGATTTCTAATTTAAACAGTTAATAAAATGATTTAATATTTTGAAGAGAGCAGTTACCTTATTTTCCCTCTAAAATGTAAGTTTAAATTGATCACTATGTAGAATCTAGTTAACATTCTGTTTATAAAGATCTCCATGATATATTCGTATGCATTCAGTACATTGGGCATCAAATCTATTGTGAAAATTTCATTACAATACTTTCTGTTGTTCAAGGAGAACAAATTGTTTTCTATCACCTTTTTTATGTGATTGTTTGGATGGTTCGCAACTCATGGACTTGGTAAAGCAAATGTAAAATAGAAGGAGGAGGAAGAGAAGGAAAAGAAGAAAGGGAATTCAGGAAGAAGGGAGGGGTGAAGAGAGGAAAGAAGAAGAGAAACGGAGGGAAAAGAAAAAGAAAAGAGAAAGACATTCCAGTTTCACCTTCATCTCCAAGTCTGTTTTTAATTTCTTTTTAAAAGTTTGTTTGTTTGTTTTATTTGAGACTGGTTCCTTCTTTGTACTTCTGGCTGGAACTTACTATGTAGATCAGGCTGACCTTGAACTCACAGAGATCCACCAGCCTGTGCTGGAATTAGACATGCAAGTGCACTACCATGCCTGGCCCTAAGACTTTGTTTTTTTTTTAAGGTTCCTGGTTAGTAATGACTTTTAAGATCTTATTTAAGAATTGAGGACAAGAAACAGTTCTTGATTTGAGTCTCCTCTAGGATAGATTTTAACTAAGTATGTGCAGTGTGTGAAGGCTGGGCTTTCTGATTTTATACAGAAGTCAACGTCTTTACCAAATTTATTTCTCCTAAGTTGGTGTGTCAGCTCCTCACAGTCACTCCTTGGAGGCTCTTTTGGAGCAGCTACTGTTTTGAAATTTATACCCAGAGTCCCTACTGCACCTTCACACCATGGAAGTATAGTCCAAGGTCCCTGTGCAAAGAGACTTTAGCACAGTGTTCTTAGCTACTGACAAACTCTGTGCTTGACGGACATGTACCCCCTGACTCTACACAGCTCTATAAGAATTGTTCCCCCCAGACCCCACAAAATGTTATCTCACATAACTTTTGCAAACTGACTTTATATGTTTCATATTGAGAAAGATGTGGAAAAATTAGAACATTATGTACTTCTTTAATCTACAAGTTAATGTTATTCTATATGAAGATAATTTGTCACCTGTGCATAGATGGTATCAAGCTTTTTCTTGTTGACACTATGAGTCTGTAACAATATAGTAAGATTCTTCATTAAAGCTCAAATGCAGTTCATCACCAGATTACTGAAAACAACTAGTCTGATATAGAGATAGTGCCAGAGAGTGTTCTAAGCATTATCCACCTATCTCCTCAGTTAATCTTTATACCGAGAGAGAGAGAGAGAGAGAGAGAGAGAGAGAGAGAGAGAGAGAGAGAGAGAGAGAAGAGAGGGAAGCATTAGAATCATCTCCATTTCACAGATGAGGAAACAGACACAGACAAGAAAGATTAATAAATAAGCAACAGAAGTTGCCCAGGATGGTCTGTCTGTAAATCATGTTCCGAGCCGTATGACTCGGGTATCTGGTAATTTGTAAGAAAATAACTAATTCTCTAGTGTGAGGCTGGAGGTGTGGCTGAGCAGTTAAAAATGATTGCAGAGCAATCTTGACGCCCAGAGTTTGGATCCCAGCACCCATGTAAAAAGCCAATGTCTCTGCCATGACCTGTAATGCTAGCTCTGAAGTATGTATGGAGAGAGGAACCACTGGGACTTCCTGGATTCCAGTGTACCCTGGTGTCAGCCTCAGATTCAGAGAGAGACCCTCAAAGGATTAGGCAGAGGGTAACAGAGAATATATAACACACTCATCCAGCCTCCACATATCTGTGCACAGGCAAGCACACACAAACAGGAACACAGCTGCACACAACACACACACACACATCACATAGATAACATGATACAAATGCAAATAAGAAAAAAAATGTCCTAAAGGAATGCATTTTAGTAACTGAATTTGTTTTCTCTGGTGTAGACACCTACCTCTGCCTTATGACTTTTTAGCCTGGACAGTAAAGCCCACATACTTAACATCAAGTCAGCAGCATAGACTCTATAGCCTTTAGAGAGGGGCAGTGCACACCAAAGAGAAATTTCCCAGACTGAGAGTCAATGGTACCTACCTATTCTCTGTGGTAGTTGTTAACAGTGAGTGTAGCCTGGGCATTGTCATGTCTCCTACTCATTAGGAAAGTAGAGAGGTGTTGGTGAAGACTGTGTGGGTGGGATGTGTTATGATGAGTCTCTTAGATTTCTGATCTTTAGAATGCTTTTATTTTTTAGGCTAATGACTTAGCTTCTAAAAAAAAGTATTCAAAACAAATGTATGCATGGCTTTATAAGAAACTTCAATAACTGCAATATGCAGGTTAGGTAAGCCTGCTCTCAATTCACACTCATGTTTATGTTGTCTGAAAGTGGGCTACAATATAAAATTATACACATTAAGGCCAAAAATCTGTTTGGGGCATTATTAGAAAAAAATGACATCTATGTGAAATGGATGCTGGCTGAATTTTTTCATTACAACTATGGACTCAATGTGGCACTTATGTCTGGCAACGATTGTATGTCATGGTCCTCAGCTCCCTCTTCTCTCCTGGCTTATTGGTTGAAACAGAAGGATAAAGGACCCAGAGGATAGTCAATAGGTTACATCTATTGGTTTGGGGGCAACTGAGATAGCAATAGGAATGAGAAATGGAAGAAGTAATGTAAGTAATATTAGCAAGTATAGAAAACTGGAACGGAGGGTGGATCCCTTCTCCTTCCCCTGCAATGTTATGTAGATTGTTACTTAGATAACATGTTTCTTAGATTAAAACAGACATAGAAGAGTCTGCAGCCAGAATCCTCTAGCTTTCTCCTGTGTGCTATTGCAATTTAATACAAATTGAGTCAAATCAGATTCTGGTACTGCACCAGGGCCCCAAAGCAGTGCAAATAGGAAGAGGGAGTCTTAAGCCAATGTGCGAGTTATGAGCCCAGGGAAATATAGATTCACCAGGGAGTTTAAGTCCAAGCAATCAGTTAGTAACCAGGTCATCTGTGGAATCCTAAAAAGGAAGGAAACAGAGGCAAAGGACCATGACAAAGAAACCCTTGGTAATGGCGCTTAACATAGTCTTCCTAGGACAGAGGGGGCAGGCACATAGGCAGAAGGGATGGATGGGAGTGGGTGGTGAGGTTCAGTAGAGAGCCAAAGAAACACGGTGCAGTATGGCTTCTCTTGTCACTGATAGAGCCTGGCACAGTACTGACAGCATGTAAAGGATGTATGTGTGTATGTGTAATATCACCTGCTTGTATCATTTTATTATGTATATCCATATCATATATTAGGCTGCATTTTTTTTATAAAACACAATGGGGCAGTGTGTATGTTATAAATTATCATTTAAAATAGATGCATTGACTGTAAAGACAATAAAGGTTGTATGTAGGGACTTTAGCCAGCAAATACCCCTAATACAGAGGAATCCACACCAGAGCTTCTCAAGAAAGAAGCAATACAAAGAATACAAGAGAGAGGATTGTGAGCCCAAATATAAGTCCTGACTTTGCTATATTCCAGTGATTTTGAGCAACCTTATTTTCTGCACCTTTAGCTTCCTTACCTGGAAGATTAAGCAGGGCAGCTAAGATGGGCTATAAGGTCCTCCTGAGTTCCAAGGAGGATGGCACTTAAATAAGTACAAAAAAGTAAGGTGGCCTCCCTGCCTGGAACTTGATTTCCTACCATGTAACAAACAAGAGTACACACACACACACACATGCACACATTTGTATGCATGCATGTATATATGCATATATGTACATATCTATATGGCTGTATAGATGTATATATCCATACATGTATAGATGGATACATGCATACATGTGTAGTATATATATATAAATATGTGTATGTATAATTTGTATGCATATGTGTATACATGCATATATGTACATATCTGTATATGTATTATAGATATATATGCATACATGTATAAAATACATATATATGAATATGTATATATGTATATGTGCATACATATGTATGTCTCAACAGTTCTAGCATGTTTTAGAAGTTTAAACTTGAGTTCTTTCTGAATCCTAAGGCAAACTCTTAGCTGTAAAAGGAAAAACAGACTAAGAGAGGACATGAATCTGAGAGGGGCATATGAGGGAATAGGAGGGTGGGTGTTGCTGAAAATAAGTTTGGGGCACAACGAAAGAGATCACCACTCTGACTGAGGTGTCTGGACATGGCAGACTTTACTCTTGATCAAGATGGTGTGCTTCGAAGGGTGAACACACAGAAACAGGAAAAGCACTTGCTTTTTGCTCTAAGCCTGGTGGTGACTATTCTTTTTCCATTGGCTGGGGTCAGAATCGATAGTCTTAATTCAGTTGGCTGGCCTGATAAGAGTTGGTGACCATGTCTTTTCCCCATTGGCTTGGTCAGACATCATAGTCTTAATTCAGTTGGCTGGTCTGAAAAGAATTGCTCCACTGGAGATAGAGGAAGGAAAAAGGGTCAGTGATCCTGGAACCCAACAAGAGGCCTCTGTATAAACAAAGGATTTACAAGGTGGGGAGGATTAGAACATTTGCATAAACTTCTTATAAAGTAGGGAAGATAAAAAGATTTTAATTCCTTGTTCTAAACACATGTTTTATAGTATTTGATTAGAAAGACTCATATTTGGTATTTCTTATAGTATCAAAATGTATTGTGCTCACATATGAATTTCTCAAAAAAATTAAAAAACAACAATAACAAACCTTACATCCTTTCAACACACAGTGGCACAGGGTGAACATTACTGTTCCCAAAGGAGGGATGGGAGCAAGGGAAAGAGGCGTAGGCTCAAAGCAAACCCATCCTAGCAGCTCAAACAGCCTGCCGTGTGAGGCACACGACATCATTTGAGTCCAAAGGAACTGAGCATTGCTACTCCCATGGCTTTGCTGGCTACAGTCTACCCAGGCTCTCTTGGGCTACCTGCTCTTTGCCTGCAGCTTCCTTCAACTTCCTGAGCTGTCTGTTGTAGCCTCACTGTCACCCTCACAGTTTCATTCATCCTTTCAGGGCTTCCCACGAGGTTTCCGGGCTTACCATATACTGCCCAGCTTCTCAGCCTTCCTTTGAGAGCACACTGAATGCCTATAAGACCCTAGAAGCCTTGCATTGAGCATGTGTGAAAGGCCCAAATCTCGTGGACACCAAAGTTTGTACTTTCATGAACTAGAACCTCTTTGGTTCATGGCTACAAAGGTCTCTGAGTGTCTAGATAGCTGAGGTCTAGAGAATATTATTAGCTCTGCTAGCCCTTTACATTTCTGAGTCTGCGAAGGGGAAGTCTGGCCAATTCCTAAGATGCCCTGAAGGTATCTTTCCTATTCTTACAATGTAAAATATTAGACTTCTCTTTAATGACAGTAATATCTCCAGCAGCCACAACTTTCTTGGCCTCAACTCCCCTGGTCCCCCATCTCCTCCTGAACTCTCACTATAAGTCAAGCTAAAGGCAACAAGTGATACCATGTAAGCATGTGTCTTGGTTAGGGTTACTATTGCTGTGATGAAACACCATGACCAAAGAAATGTGGGGGAAAAGGAGTTTATTCAGCTTACATTTCCACAGCATTGTTCATCATTGAAAGAAATAAGCACAGGAACTCAAACAGGGCAGAATCCTAGAGGCAGGGGCTGATGTAGAAGCCATGGAAGGTTGCTGTTTACTGACTTGCTCCTCAAGGCTTATGGAACTCAGGACCACCTACTCGCTCAGAGATGACACCACCCACAATGTGCTGGGCCCTCTACTATCAATCACTAATTAAGAAAATTCTCTACAGGCTTGTCTACATGATCTTATGAGGTTATTTTCTTAACTGAGGCTCCTTCCTCTCAGATGACCCTAGCTTGTGTAAAGTTGACACAAAAACTAGCCAGTATTCCCATGCCATAGCCTGAATGAGATTCTGTCAGATTGATTGGCTCATAAGCTTTAAGTTCAGCATTACAAAACGTAAGCTCATTGCCAGAATGTAGCAGGAATGAGCTTCTCCTTCCATTTCCAATACGGTCCTCATTTCTGTGTTGTGGTGGTTTGAATAGGAATGACCGCCATAGGCTCACACATTGTGATGCTTGTTATTAGGGGTAGTGATGCTTGATAGGGATTAGGAGGCGTGGTCTTCTTGGAGGAAGTGTGTCACTGGGGTGGATTTTGGGGTTTCAGATGCCTCTCCTTCCTGCTTCCTGAGGATCTGGATGCAGAACTCTCAGCTACTACTTCTCCAGGACCGTGTCTGCCTGCCTGTAGCCATGCTTCTCACCGTGATGGCAATGCACTAAACCTATGAACAGTAAGGCAGCCGCAATTAAAAGTTTCCCTTTGTAAGAGTTGCTGTGGACATGGTGTCTCGTCACAGCAATAGAACACTGACTAAGACACATGAGAAACCACATGAGCCTGGCCTCTCATTTCAACATCCTCCAAAGGCTTCTGAACTGTATGACCAAAGGTGGGAACAGCAAGGATCCTACTTTGCTCCAGTTTTCTATGTGTGTGTATCTTGTCACTATGAGAAGAAATACCTTAACAAAACAACTCACCAGAGGTCAGGTTTGCCCTGACTCAGAGCAGTTAGGCAGAGGTTGGTAGTCTCTATGGCTGTGTCTGTGGTAAAGCAGAGGATAAAGGTGGAAGGGCATGGTAGAACAAGGCTGCTTATTCCATAGTACATCCATGCTGAGGGTCTCTGGGGGCCTAGTGTCCCCTTCAAAGTCATTCATTCAACCACCCAGGGCCTACCTCCAATAGGTCTTTCCCTATAAACTTGTTAGTAGGTAAATTCATTGATAAAGTTAACATTTTCCAAATTTAATCTGCTCTCTACAAGGTCCAGGGTTCAAATTGCCAATGCAAGAAACTTTTTGAGGGACACTGTGAGAAAACAGCCTCCATATCCCAAGGAAAGAGGGCCTCACGAGAAACTCGACCAGCTGATACTGCTAGCTCAGACTTCTAGCTTCTGGATATGTGAAAAATAGAATTTCTGTTTCTTAATGCACCTGGTTGTGGGTTTTTTTTTTTTTTAAATGGTGGTCTGAGCTGATGGGAGTGTTCAAAGTAACGTTTGTCAATTCAAGTACAGTCATCTTTTCATGTTTCTCTATTGTCCCAGCCTCTGGGTATACCCTTTATGTTCCTTACAAAAATATTTTATTTCTAGTCTGATGGCTTTAGGGAGAAAATGTGAAATGTTGGCATCTAACAGAATTTTTTAAACTGCATTATTCTGTTGGAAATGATGGGTTTTCTTCAGTCTTGGAAAAGCTGATGGGGAAAATCTGTTAAGTAGAGTTAATGGTGCTGTCACTTGTGTTGGTGGGGTACCACCTTGCTGATGCTATTGTGCCCAAAATGTCTTCACAGACTCATTTATTTCTTTTTGTGATGATGGTATAGATTTAAAGTAGGCCCCTTTAACTTGACAGCACAGCCTGGAGGGTCTCACAGAAACAGAACTGTGAGGAGTATTTAAAGAGGGGACTATACTCACGGTGTGGATGAATTTCCATGAGCAATCAAGTGGGCAGGGGGAGACCACACACTGAAGAAGAGACATGAGGAGCAAGCAGGTGCTCTGCTTCCTTTAATGGTCACCAGAATCTTTCTAGAGCTTTGAAATCATATGAGGTGTTGAGTTGAGTCTGCGAAGACATTTTCCACACAAGCAATGCTCTGCTTCTGACTCCCAGGTAGCTGAGACTATAAGCATGTCCCATCAGACGAGCTTCAGTTTCAGTGCTTTTATTGTTGTTGTTGTTTATGTATGTGGTGTGGGTGTTTCTTTTCCTTCTTTATAGCACTGAAGATCACAGTTGGTGTTTCATGTATTCTCGATTAGCACTCTATTACACACCAAGCATCTTTCTTTCTTCCTTCCTTCCTCCCTTCTTCCTTTCTTTCTTTCTTTCCTTTCTTTCTTTCTTTCTTCTTCCTTCCTTCCTTCTCCTTCTTCCTTCCTTCCTTCCTTCCTTCCTTCCTCCTCCCTCCCTCCTCCCTCCCTCCCTCCTCCCTCCTTCCTTCCTTCCTTTCTTCCTTGTTGTAGCAATTTTTTAAAATCAGCCTCTGGTCAAGCCGACTATCTAAGCTGTGGCAGCTCTGCCTAGCTCAGCCGCCATGTTTCTTGAGGCCATGTACATGCCACAGCTAGAAACGCCCTGCCAGAAACACCAGCCCTGCCACCCACGAGATGCCAGGTGGGAGATGGCTCTGCCAATCTTCCATGCTGTCTCCGCAAGGCTGGGCATTGCCCATACCATCTCGCCATTCATGCAGGCCTGGTAGAAAAAATGAGACTCTAATGCTTAAAGATTAATCAAAGGCTTTATATGTTTGGTAAAGCTCAATAACAATATGCCCATACAGAAAGTTGTTTCCCAATTAGCTAACATAAATAAAGTAGTTACCTCGGCAGAGGCAGGGGATCTCTGAGTTCGAGGCCAGCCTGTTACCAAGTGAGTTCCAGACAGCCAGGCTATACAGAGAAACCTGTCTCGAAAACCAAAAAAAAAAAAAAAAAAGTAGTTACCTGCATGCTCTCCATACCTGTGTGGCTCTCCATCCTCCTACATCTCTGCCATCCCTAGCTCCTCCTCTTCCTTTTCCTCTTCCTCTACTAACCCTCCCACCTTAGCTCCTCCTTCACTTCCTTCCTTTCTTTATCCTTTTGTTTGAGACAGGGTCTTACTAAACAGTGGAGGTTGGTCTCAAACTAATGATCTTCCATCTCTTGCTCATTAAGATTACAGGCATGAATAAACATGACAGGCTCAATTTGAGAAGGACTTGAAGATGGGGTTTGAGTCTGATTTATCTGCTTGTCTTGTCTCTATTCAAGGCAATAAAAGCAACTTATACGCAACCAGTGCTCATTGTGTGAGTCGAGTTGCCATAAAACACGAATGGGAAAACTTCCACACTGCAGTAGCTACTTCTTGATACATATACATGTGTAAAGTATAAATATAAATGTTCTCTATAGCATTTATTTATGCATATTTATTTATACATAATGTTTAGAACTTGCCTTAATAATTTATTATAATAGACATAAATGTTCTTCCAAGTTTAAAAAAACAAAGCATT
This sequence comes from Mastomys natalensis, assembly GCA_021653895.1. NCBI lineage: Eukaryota > Metazoa > Chordata > Mammalia > Rodentia > Muridae > Mastomys > Mastomys natalensis. Next base: position 299,516 of record JAJTUV010002134.1, on the reverse strand, counting down.
GCCATTAGTAAATAGTCTTCCAGAACCTGCTCATGGGAAAGCAAAATCAGAATTCAGGAATGATTGTGCGGATGCCCTTTTCCCCAGACCAAGCCACTCCCTGCTAGAGATGCTAAATGAAGGTGCATTTTTACTGAATGGTTCTTAATGAATGGTTCTTACCGAATGCCTTCATTCGTCTGGAGAGCTGGAGCTTCACCACTGCCCCAAAATATTAAATGAATGTTCTTTCACCAAAGGACACCATAAACAGATGTTCCTCCTCGCCTTCCTCAACTATAAAACACTTTCTGTTGTTGGTTTTTACACAGGATCTATAGCCATATTTTAAAGAATCCTTCATTCCTTGGGGGCAAGAGGATTAAGATTTAGTATGTGATACTGTTTGTTGTGACTTTTGCATATGTTGTTTCTTTTCATTCTCAAAGCAACCTTTTGAGATGGAACCGCTGGGCTGAATTTAAAGAGGAGCAAACAGACTCAGGAGGGTTGCTGTGCCTTGCAGGACCAGAGTGCACCAATAGGCAGCTGGATCTCAATAATCTGTGTCAATAACCTGGCTCAGGCCTTTATTCCACCTTTTTGCTGTTTCTCAGCATCCCTGCCTTCATCCACTGAGACTGCTGCAGCGTATTACCATAGTTTGGTAGTTTATAAGAGACAGAAATGTATTTCTTAGCTAGAAGCTGGGATTTCCCATCAAGGCTCTAGCAGTGCTGAAGTCTGGGTCCCTGTAGCCATTTTCTAGCTGTGTTCTCACAAGGAAGAAGGGAGAAAGCACATTCTGTGGTCTCCTTTTAAAAATACCAACCTACTTACAAGTGCCTCTCTTATTCTATAATCACCCCACAATGTCCCCACCTCCAAATACCATCATGTTAGAAAGGAGGTTTCAATAAAGGACTTTCAGAAGTACAGCCTTTGGCTTACTGAGGTCCTCAGGATGGTTGTTAGAATCCAAATATACACCATACAAATTGAATCTCCTTTAAGTTTGTTTGCTAACACATCAACAAGAGATTGGCTGGAGAATTTTTTCATCAGATTTAGAGGAAATATGCACAATAATATAACTGTAAAAACAGACTCTGTGGCACACATAAACTTCATTTTGGAGAACTCTGACATTTGGGACCACAGACATGACTTAGAGAAACAGGAGAAATGGGTGTTTTCTACAGAAATAGGAGTGACACTACAGTGCATTCATTGGCCTATCAGGGAAAAGATGCTTAAGCAAGGTCAGTCGAGATGGGTACCATATTAGTTTAGTGAAGCAGCCATTAACAAACTATTCTGTACTGATGACTTAACAGAAATGTCTTCTCTCGCCATTTTGGAGGTGAGAAAGCTAGGCTGACTCCATGACAGGCTTCAAATTGGCAGTTTAGGAGACTAGATCTAAGAACTGGGCAAATCCAGACAAGCCTAGGTAAGTCTGTTACTAGAAAAAAAAAAAAACAACCCAGTCTTCAGACAGCTAGTCAGAAACTGCCCTGCCATCAGAAGCTGCCCAGCCACCTGCCCTGAGGCAAGGACAGTGGGTCAGCAGCAGTTTCCAGATCTCCCCAGCAAGTTTCCAGCTCCCACAGCTCGTTAGAATCTTACTCCCCTAGAGATGGAGTAAGATAAAGGTCATCTGACCCTGGAATCCTCTAATGTGCTTTAAATCAGGCCTGCACACTCACTTGGTTGTCTCTCTATCTTGGCAATGGGAGACTCCAGCATGCTGGGCTTCTGCAGAATAAAACACTCTGCATTTGCATACTATTTGAGTCCGGGTGTCATTCTTCGGTGAATCAAGGACCCTTACAGAGGCCAGCAGTTTAAGCTCAAAGTGTTGTCAGTGTTGTTGCATCTGAGACTTCTCTCCTTGGCTTGCAGATTGGGTCCTCAAAGGCTCTTCCCTTCTGCGCAGGCATGCTTGTATGTAGCTCTTCTTTTTCAAATAAAGGGTATCTAAAGGTCTACTTTTATGAAGTCATTTTGCCTTAGCTACCTTTTAAATACCACCTTAGCCACTTTCTTGCTGCTTTAGCCACTTGAGAAGGGAAGGATTTATTCTGTTTCAGAGTACAGCCCATTGCGGTAAAGAAGGCACACGGGTGTGAGTATCCCGTGCTGTAGTACTGAAAGGGCAAAGCTACTTGTTCATATCCCTGCAGATCAGAAAGCAGAAAGGATGACTGTTGGGGCTCGACTGACTTTCTTTTTTCTCCTACTTATTCAGTAAGAGTTTCCTAGCCCATAGGATGGGATTATCCACCCCTTGACTGAGTTTTCCTTCAGCTAAACTCTGAAAATCTACCAAAGACACACCCACGGGTGTTTTTCCTAAGTGCTTCCAAACATAGTCAAGTGACAATGACAATTAACTGTGGGAAATTCCAGCTTCAAATAGTGTCACATTCTGAGAGACTGGGAGTTAGGACTAGAACACATGAGTTTGCTTTGGAGGGGAGCACTATTTAGTTTGTAACAGATGCCCCCTCATCCAAATTCAAAAGCCAGAAAAGGAAATAGTCAAGCCATCCTTTAGAGCACTTGTTCATGGTACACTCACAAGATAGCATGGTAAGAGCCAAGTCTTTCTCAAAAAGGGAAAACAAAACCCAGGTGACACATTTGACTACCAGTTGGAACACATAAGCCATCTGTCTAGATGTTATCAACAAAGAACATAAATAGCAGTTCCACTTATGATCCCCTCATGAACTTATGCTAAAGAATCTAATAGCAGTTCAATGTCTGGAGTTAACGACTACCCAGGTAGTGTTGAAGTCTATACCATTCAAAGGAAAAGTCTTTAGGAACCATGCATTGAGCCTCCGAACTCCCAGAGTTTTCATTAATGAAACAACATGTGGGGCTCAGATAATACTCAAAGCGTACCAGAGGAGTTTACGACAGTGATTTCAGTTTGATGTGGAAAGGTAAGCATGCATATGTCCCTGGGTATCAATGCTGGCCTTCAGTTACTTTTTTAAAACATCCCCAAGGTTTGCTATAATTATCTTTCACTAGGAGTAAACCACAAAGCTCACATCTCAAATTATAGGTATTAATTTTTAATTGATGCATTCCTCATATAGAGGTTAGTATAGAAGAATCCAGGATAAATAACTGCAATATGTGGTTCACTGTAATTCAGAGTACAAAATATCTAGAGAACTTCATTATAGATTTGAAAACCAATTAGATTATGCATCAATAATGTCTGATAAAAATGTGATGTGTGCTATTTCAAACTTTCTAGAAATATTAAAAAGTAAAAAGTAACATGTGAATCCAAGATGCAGTGTTTACATACATAAGATTTTATATTCCTTATTTAACCTCATTTTCAATAGAAAGGCTTGATATTTGTTTAGACTTCATAAAACAAAAATAGATTCGCGAAGTTGTGTTTTTCAAGACTTAAAAGCTTTAAAAATTACATTTTAAAATTTAAACTTAAATTAAATTTTAATTTAATTTTAAATTAAATTAAAATCTAAACTTGAAGAAAAATGTGCTTCTCAGTCACTTCAGACACAGTTTCTGTGTGCATTAGCTACATGGAATCACGGTTACAGCAGTTGGTCAGTAAAGTCTTTAATATAATAGATGTAATTGAATGGACAAAATTAAAGAATTATAATTAAGAGAATGATTAGGGTTGATAGTATTTTTTCTTTCCCTTTTCTTTCTGTTTTTATTTCAGTTCATTGATAATTGATGATTTTCCTGTCCCAAACAAATCCTAAAAGTAGAGTCAGAAAAATCACACAGTGCCACAGTAGTGAAAGGGGGCCATGGTGGCTGTCCTGCCCTCATCTTTACCCTTCAAGGTGATCCTGAATATGTCATCTTACTTCTTCATCTTCTGTCAAAAAGAGTTAGTCTAAAATCTCTTCTAGCTCCGACTTTTCATTACCTAAACTCACCAAGGAATTAAAATTGATGTATGTGAGCAAATTATGTTATGAGGAAAACCATTTTGTTTACACTGGAGGAAAGCTGCTTTCATCTTAGTCATTAAACTCTGAACGCAAAGGAATGTCTGTGAACTGAATTAAAGTCTGAATCCCTCAGTAGCAGAGCAAATCACCTGGACGCTTTGACAAGCTGGAGACAGGAAGGGGTCAAGCATGGAAATTTCTTCCTAGCCCATTCTTCTCCAGAGACCCTAAGAGCCTTTTGCAAGCCCACTGCTAGGCCTGCCCCAAGGCAGGGGAGGCTCATCCCGGTGAAAGATTCATCTTGATGTGTCCGAGAGCGCTTTTCAATCTATCATTAAGTGTCACTGATGGACAAAATAAATGACAACTTATCTTTTTATAAAAATTTTTGACATTAAAACTTCTTTCTTTTTCCATATAAAACCATAAAACTACATGTATTTATTTAAATGTTTTGAGAAGTATAGCGTGCTACAAAGAATGATTATATATTTCATAGTCCTATTGCATACAGTTTTTTGTTTTCTTGCCAGTTTCAGGTACTTGCCCCCAACTTTTTAAGAAGGTTTGTTGTCAGTATTTTACTGAGCAGAGGTCACTCGGGATGGGCTCCTAAGTGTGTTCAACTGTGTGTCATAGTTTCCACTTATGCGATAGAGCTTCACTGTGTATTGCAGGAGAAGCATTCTGCAAATGTAAATCTGAGTCTCGAATTAATTTTAAAATAGAAGACTACCCTTGGATTATCTAGGCAGCTGTACCTCAATCAATTGAAAAACCAGAAGGGTGGAGCTGATAGAAGTGGGAGTCAGGGTGGGGATGGGTGGGGGTGATCTTCAGGGTGATTTCCCCACAGCCTGTTCCCCTCACCCCCTCAGCTCAGGTTTACAAGCCGGTAAACCCATTCTTTCTGACAATCTCCTCACAGATACGCCTGCTTCTCTAGCTGAGCCCTGACTGATAGAATATGTAATTTTGGATCCATTCTCTCAACATTACGCTGAAATTTTCTCAGATCCCTAAATTTTCTGCTAATTTGAATATTTGCAGAAAAGGATTTTTAAAAAGTCATGTCCTTATTATTTAACATTTCAGTGGCTTTGGATTTTTTCTTCATTGACTTAATGTTGAAGTGCAGGGACCTGTACACAAATCATGGTGTGCATCAGAAGTTCTTACAAGAAGAAGTCTTAACCGTCTTCAGGCCAAATTGTTCATCAGAAAGGCTGTGTCAATTTACATTAGCTGCACAAAGGGTTTACCTTAGTTCTCATAGTGACACAGAACAGCGCCACTATTTTTAAAGCCTGCACTGGATTTTAGGGAGGAAAAAAAGTATCTTGTCATTGTTTCAGTTTATACTGCGTGAACATATTTGCAGATGTATTTATGTTCGTGTATAAGACATAAGTGAAATATATACCAACATATAAGCAATATGTAGTCATGAACTACTTTTTAAAGTTTTGGAGGTGAAAAATTTCATAATGGTGATATCAGTCACATTTTCTCACAAAAGCAGAACCAGTAATACGCACGTGCACAAACACACACACACACACACACACACACACACACAGAACACACATGTGTACACACATATGCACATACATGTGCATACACATGCACATATGAATATAAATACACACAATATACATGCACAGACATATATACCTACATACATGCACACATGACATATTTGCACACACAGATACATACAAGCACACACACATACACAGAATGACCACGTGACAATTCAGGACTGATAAGATTGTAACATACCATCCTAATTGAACAACCCATTGCTCATATTTGTGGCAGTGCTTGTGAGAGCAAAAGTGCCAGCAGTCACAGAAAGTATAGGCATAAACTACTTACAGAACACAGTACTTGATGGAAGTAAGTGATTATGCATATTATTTACTGTATAGTTCTTTTCACTGTAATTTGAGAACACACACACACACACACACACACATATACATATATATATATATATATATATATTAAATATAAATAATATAGTAAAAACGATGTGGTTATGCTGTCAGGGACATTATTGCCAAGTCTCTTAATTGCATAATTTTCTTCTGTATTTGATTTAATATCATTGTTTTGTTCATCATGATCAATGAGCAATAGCATAGTGTTGTGTGCGTTTACACACTATTGTGCACACAGACACACATACACACTAATCATATAACCTAGATATATAGTAAGCTACAGCATCTAGGTGTGTTGTGTGTGTGTGTACTGTGCTGAGTATATTCCCTGATGCCTGCACTACCAAAACCAGTTGCTTACCAATGATTTCTCAGACTGTTCTAATCATGAAGCAAGTGTTATTGTATGGAGGGGGGAGGGGAGAGAGAGAGGGAGAAAGAGAGGAGAGGAGGGAGGGGAGGGAAGGGAGGGGGAAGAGAGAGGAAGGGAAGAGAGAGGAGAGAGAGAGAGAGAGAGCTATTACACAACAGAGTGAGTGCTGCTGGCCAGGCAAGTCTAAAGCCATAGTTCAAGAAGAGGCAGGAGAACCTAGAGGTCTGCAAGAGTCTGACATTACTCAGAGGCAGATGCTCAAGCTAAGCATAAAACGTAGCATGGAGTTCCCAATGGAAGATAGAGTTGAAGCTGAAGGAGTTGAATGGATTCCGCGCCAGTGAGAAACACAACAATACCCACACAATCAGCCCCAAGGGTCTAGCCCACAGCCTGGGTACTTAGGGAGGGACTCAAGGCTCCAGCTATATAGCAAGAAGCTATATATATAGTAGTGGAGAAGAGTATCCTTTGACCCATAAGGCTGGTCGTCGTGAGGGGGGGACTACATCGAGGTGTGGTGGAAGCTTAGAGGATGTAACAAGGTAGAGGTTTGGGTGGGGTACACCAACGTGGATGGCAGGAGAGCTGGTGGGAAGGATAGTGAGTTCCTGGGAGGTGATTGGGCGGGGAATATATGGTGTAGTGAGTCGAACAACTGAAATGTAAAATACAAAATTTTTCAATAAAAAAAAAAATGTATATTAAAAAAAAAAAAAAAAAAAAAAAAAAGAAGAGGCAGGAGCTGAAGCTACAATCCGCAGGTGGACTTTGCTCTTCAGAGAAGCCTTTCTTTTGTTATTCTTTACACCTTTCAGCTAAATGAGTCAGGTGCAGGTAGATTATAGAGGAAATCTCTTAAAGCAACTAATTATATGTTAAATCATGCATACAAAATCCCTTTACAACAACCTGGAAGTTAGTATTTGATTGAATAATTGAATTCCAGTTGGTTGAACTGGTTGATTATACCTGCGGCCTAGTCAGAATAACACTTTAAAGTAACCATCACAGTGAATCATGCAAAGGAAATGTGCCACGACCCATTCACCATGCTGCGTTCTTTATGGGAGTTTTGATTTGATTTATGGTTACTGTAAATTTTTTTCTTCCAAATATCAGCTACCAGAAACCATTACTCTGATTGATAGGTAACGATGAAGATATTCCACCTGTTGAACGTTAGCCTTGCATCCAAATTTTCCTTTGCAGCCGTCACTTTATAAGATTGTAAGCATATCTACTGTATAAAATTTCCATGCTGAGTAGTCTCTGTTGGGGATGCTAAGACAAACTGGTCGTAAAGGTGATGTGTGGATAACTATAACAGAGAGGAAAATGTAACAAATGCCTTCAGTAAGAGATCTGGAGTTCAGCGGGTATTCCCAAAGGGGATGAAGATGAGCCTGCACGTGTGCACGCAGAGTGCATGCGTGAGTGCATGCGTGAGTGCTTCCTTGTGTGCGCGTGTGAGACTTATATGTATTTGTAGGTGTGCTGGCTCCTGAGACTAGAGACTGACATGTCTTTCTCTATTTCTCTCCACCTTATTTTTTTTAAGACACGGTCTCTCACCGAACCCGTAATTCTTCATTTCAGCTAAACTGGCGGCCAGTGAGCCCCTGGATCCCTCTGTCTTTGTCTCTGCCTCCACTCAGCACCAGGGTTACGAGGCACACTATTATTGCACCTGGCTTTTTCACACTAGATGCTGGGGATCCACACACAGGTCCTTGTGTGTGCACAGCACAAGCACCTTATCCACTAAGCCACCACTCTCAGGACAAGAGAGCTTTGGACGTCGGGGCGAAGCCAGGCGCCATGATAGTGTAGGCGATGAACATTTATGAGGATAAAATATTTGGAGTCAGGCATTTGAGATAAATGAGGAAACAGTAGTTTCGTTTTAATGTAGAATGTACTGTGTGGGAAGAGAAATTATAATCACAAGTTAGAAAAGGAAAGTTAAGGCCATATGTCAGTCTCTGGTAGGTGGAAGGATGTTGGCACCATGAGGTAAGCCCCGGGGAGAGCACACATGAAGACAGTTACCTTGGCAAAGTACTCACTGGGCAAAGTAAGACTCAAGCTTGAGCCACATTTCAGGAAGGAAAAACTAGGATCCCGAAGCTGGGGTTGTGGAAACAAGGAGTATACTTGAGAGATATGTTTGTTGGGGAGAGTAGGCCGTCCTTGCCAGGAGAAGGATCTCAGAGCCAAAGCAGAGCAGATGAAACTACGACTGACCCACCAAAGACTGGTCAGTGGGAGATACTGATGGGAAAAAAGCCTTAGATTAGTATGTTCAGAAAGGGCAGTCAGCTTCCTTGCATCATGCCCTTAAATGCCTGAATAGAGCTTAGTATGTGGCCTCAACTCCCTGGTCAGCAATAGAATTTCTGACGTTTACAAGGTGTAACGAAGGTACAAAAATCCTAGGATGGAAGGGAGTCTTGTGTCTTGACTTTCTCTAGAGAACTCCAGACTTTTCTGGCAGATTCTTCATGGAAAATTATATTCTACAGAATGGTGGCTTTTACTAATGTTTGGGGGTTCTAAAATAGGTCTGTGTCTGTGGCAGTGTCTGAGTCCTGGATCAACCACTATGGAAAGCTACTGCCCTAGTACCAGCCTGGTCCTGACATATAAACCCAGCTCCAAAGTAGCCACAGCCAGTTTCCTGGGTGCACTCCACTAATAGACTCTCCCTGGAAACTGCTCTAGGATTCCCGCCAATGTTGTATTTGCAGTTACAAGCGTGTAGTTCTAAGTTAGGACTGCAAATCAGTTTAGACCTTCAGACATATACCCGTGTAGGAAAAACCCAATAATATAGGTTGTGCTTGGGCACACTGAAAGCACTTATCTTTTGCATTGTTGAGATTTTTATGCATTTGATATGATATTTTTAACCCCTGAAAGTCATGTTTCTAGACTAGAAAGTTTTTTTTTTTTTTAAAATCATAATAAGAATTCTTGGCTATTACCTAACATGATACAGATAAACAAAATGTATAGAAACTGAGCTGACATAAAAAGATGAAACTGGATGTGGTGACATTGCCTTTAGCCTGAGCACTCAGGAAGTAGAAAAGGGGATAACAATTCAATGTCATCCTGGCTTGGTGGATCAAAGCCCAACTGAGCTACATAGAGGGATCCTATCTTTCGAAACAAAAGGCTGGGGATATTGCTCATTGTAGACTTGCCTAGCATATGTAAGGTCCTGGGTTTGATCCTTAGAACTGCCAAAGAGTGAATAACTATAGAATGGAAAGACCTAGACCAAATCTGGACAATTAAATATATTAGCAACATCCAATGTCTATCTTTTAGAGTGTAATAGACTTCAACCAGAAGTGAAAGACAGATCTTGAATTGTAAATTAATGCTGCCTCTTTTAGCTCAGCCAAATCTAGAATACCATTGCTCTTTCTGGAAAGCAGCATTTCTCAATAAAAGTACTTTGAGTATGAGAAACCTTTGGGGCTGGATAGTCCTTTGCTGTGGGGCATAGGCTATGTACCCTGTGACATTAAATAATATCCATGATTTCTACCAGTCTACAGCAGTAGCACAGCTGCGCTCCTGCTATGACAAGTAAATGAGTTCCCTGGCATCGTCAACTGTTTTGGGAAGATCATATTCACCTGTCTGACACTGTGCCATTATGGTGAAGGTCATCTTTTGGTTTCTAGAGGTCACTATACTGAAGAAACTGGGTTATGTGATGTATGTGATTTTATACACTTCATTAATCAAATGTGAACATCAAGATTTTCAAATCTGAGATCAATTTGGGTCTATCTGGAATAGTCAGATATTACATGCAACTCTAAGTTCGTGTGCAGACATATCACACCACACACACATACAATCCCAAAGAGTTGACAACTCTTTGAGGTCTCATCGGTTTTAACATTTAAATAAGATCTAGAAGCTTTACATTGGTGAAAAAAATAAAAAGCACAGCAATAATAGTAATGACAGGAAAACCATGGCAAGTCTAGGAAGAAAAGGGAAAGGTAGGAGCTGACAGGCAAGGGGAAGACAGATAGTGATGTCTGACTGTGAAGACCGGCTTCCTACACTTCAAATGTGGTGATGCTTGGTAGACACAAGAATTGCTGCTTTAATATCAGCTTATGTGTAAAGTATAATATTGTATTTAATATTGCATGAAATGCTCTGTTTCTTTCTGCCTCTACTCTCTGTCTTTGTTTTTATCTCTCACTTCTCTCTCTCTCCCCCCCTCTTTGTGTTGCCTGCATATATGTCTGTATACCACATGCCTGTCTGATGCTCACAGAACTCAAGAAGACAGTTGAATCCCCTGGAACGGAGTTACAGGGAGTTGTGAGCCTCCACATAGATACTGGAAATCAAAGCAAGGTTCCATAGAAGAGTAGCTAGTGCTCTTAACCACCGAGCCACCTCTTCAAGCCCTGCTTTTGAAAATAGGACACAGTGATCCAACTTAATACTTATTTAATATTTTGTGTTGGATATCGAAGGGATATTAGAATAGTATTCCTATAGTCAGACTTATTTTCTCTCACACCAAAATAAAATAACTTCTTTGTCTGTTCTTATATTCATTTCTCACTTTTTATGTTACAGGAGCTACATATCTCTAAGCATTGTTTACCAACTGATTTGTGGATGAACTTGGTTAAAAAACTAGACCTGGGCAAAAGAGCCAGAAGTGATTGGGTAACAACTGTGGCTATAACCATGTACCTTGTATGGTTATCATGCCTGCAGGTGACTTCCCCACCACAGTCTTAGAAACTATTCTTTAACTCCAGTCATGGATCTGGCAAGGTGCCTCTGGATTCCAGAAATCCTGCCTTATTTCATTGTCCCAAGTGTGAGATAAGCATTCACCTATTGCTAGCCTTTAGTTTGTGTCTCACTAAATTATTTTGTCAACTTACATAATAAATTCCCTCTATGAAATCCCTACTCTTTCAAATACCTGGAATGATTCAGTTCCTCAGCAAATATTGAATTATACAATGGGGCAGACTAAACACAGAAATAATTTTCATAAAAGTCAGACGTATGATAGACAAAATGCCTTGGGCTTGGGTAGAGAAGGCAAGGTTTGGAACTCCTGGGAGCTTGTTGGAAAAGTTTCCTGGAAGAGTTGGACCTTGAGATGGTCCTGAAAGACAGAAGACATTCTTGGCAGGCTGGACTCAGCACATACACACACACACACACACACACACACACACACGACACACACACACACAACCACACAATTTCATACTGAAGAAATGAATAAGAAAAGACAAGGAGAAAAGAACGAAAATTATCTTTGGTGAGATTGAAGTAACCTCAACTGGCTAAAGCAATCGGCAAACTGAATGTGGTACAAGATGGGTAAGATCGGTCACTAAGCCCACAAGGACGAATAAAGGACAAAATACTAACAAAGATCTCAGTGTTCTTATCGATAATTGTTTTTCACTCTTCAGTGACTATTGAGTGTCTAGGTCCTGGAATGTACAGTGGATACACAACAGTGGAAATCTTCTTGGTAAATTTGCTCAATATCTGTGAATAATGTTGCTCAGATATAACACTAACTCGAACTGGAGATGGCTTTAATAGACGGTAAGAGCTGAGCTGGGAAGAGAGACACAATAGTCAGGGAGTACTGACCATAAACCCACTCCACAGTAATTGCTAGCCCAAATAGACCACTTTGTTTTAAATTACAGATACTGCCTCCTGTAATATTCAAAGCCTCTGGTGGGGGGGTGGGAAAGGTTCTGAGAGAAGTCAGATCAAAGACAAGGCTGAAAAACAAAAAAAGAAAAGTTGTTTAATCAAAATAAATGCAGTCTTCTCGGATCAAAGATGTTGGTTTGATTTTTGTTAAGATACCAAGTTCTTCTTCTTTGTAGGGTGGTTCGCTGTGACTCTACATTCAGTCAAAATGGAAAAGAAACCAGAAGTTGCTTGCAGGTTGGTGATAGCTTATTTTTCTGTCGATGAAATGAGTCAATTTAAGCTAGATTAGATTATATTAAAGGTAGGTTTATTCGGAAGCTGCACGAGGATGAGTTTACTGGCCCCAAGGACCAACCAAGGCTAGCTAAGTCACCATGGAAAAGGGGTTGGGGGTAGGGAAGGGAGAGAGAAAGAGGAAAGGGGCACATGCACAGAGAAAGAAGAGGAGAGGAGGGGGAGGAGAAAGAGAGGAGGAAAAAGAGGAAGGAGAAACCAAAATGTCTATAGGGAAGAGCCTCTGGGGCAAGGGCAGGCTAGTTGCAAAGTTTGGAGTTAGGGCCAGAGTATGCCAGGTAGGGACTGAGGGATGCTAAGAGAACCTAGAGGCCAGGTCGGCTTTGAAATGTAAGATAAGCACCTCAATCCCTTGTCCTGGGTCTGAAATTAAGAGTCGGTATTTCTATTTCCTTATAGTGTTCATGTCCCAAGTTCTAATATATTAAAAGAAAACAAAAAACCAAATCTTCTAAATGTCTTAGGATGGGATCTTATATGGCCAGCCTGAGCCCTGAGCATCTCCTTACACTACTGCATCAGAGCCTCACTGGCTTTTTCTTTCCAAATCAACTGCATTCTAATTCCCCTAGTCTTTAAACACACATCTACAGCCATGTCATATTCCACAGCCCTGTATGTTTCCCTCGTGGTGTGACTTGAATGGGAAATTTCTTCCATAAGCTCGTGTATTTGTACACTCGTTCCCCAGCTAGTGGCAAGATTTTTGAAAGGTTGTTGAGCCTCTGTGGAGGATATGGACCATTATGGAGTGAGCTCTGAGGTTTTATAGCCCACTCCCATTTCTTGTTGTCTTTCTGTTTCCTTAACTGATGATACCTTGTGATTCCTGACATGATGGATTTCCCCCCCCATATTAAATCAAAGTGTCAACAAAACGGCAGCAGCAGCATCCCTTTCCCTTATAAAGATGCTTTTTATCTCATATTTTGTACTCATTACACAAGCTTCTCAAAGCATTTTTCTGTTTGTTTGGGCTTTTTTTTTTTTTTGAACAATAAACATGTATTTAATTAACAGCAATTCAGTTATCAAAAATTGGATTTGGGGTTGGGATGGGTTTTTAGGCTCCATTCATGTAGCTTTTACATTTCACACATTAAAGGCATCCTGCCAGGTAATAAAACAAGCCCAGCAAATAAAGATGAGAATAATAACCCACCGTCAAGCTGGGAAGTTTTTTACATTCCTGAATATCTGTGGAAACTGATGGAGACTCCATGTTTTCCCCAGAAGATCATGCAGTGTTTTGAAAAGTGAATGTGTTTCACATTGCAAATAGGATTCCCTTGAAAAAGAATTACTGGATTTTTGGATAATTTTTTTTTTTAATGGCTGTAAAAGGACCAAACACAAGATACTGTTTGATTTATCAAGCCTGTACTCTCAGCAGGTGGTGCTTCGCAGGACATATTTCTGCTGTGTTATCATAAACTAAACTAGTACAGCTGCACTGTAAAGGGCTTTTAGTGTCAGGGAATTCACACAGTACTCCCAACCCCCAAGCATCTGGAAGGTACCATCAAAGCCATCACAATGGTGAGCACTGTCCTTCTAATCCAGCAGTCCTATGCCCTCCATTTCCAGCAAGATCTAAGCGTTACTTAACCCCACAGAGTGCAGGGCAGATGAGATATTTTAATGAAGCATGAATAAAATGAACTAAGCAGATTCCTTCTGCTGCCACCACACCCAGATTCTGGAATCAGAACCAAGTGTGCCACATCAGAAGTCACTCCTGTAGCTCGTGACGCCTCCCTTCAAGGTTGGGGCCAGCTAATAAGACATGGTGCTGAGAACTGGGTGAGAAGCTTCCGGGACTCGAGGCTCTTCGAGGCACACAAAAGGAAACAAAATAAGTTTCTGACTCATAAAACTGTGCATAGGAGAAATTTACAGGTTAGATATGGTAATGTAAAGGTCCATGATTGGCCAAAGAATGACACCCCCAGACTCAAATAGTATGTAAATTCAAAGAATGTTTTATTCTGCAGAAGTCCAGCATGCTATGGTCTCCCATTACCATAACAGAGAGACCACCAAATGAGTGTGCAGGCCTGATTTAAAGCAGAGAATTCCAGAGTAGGTGATTTCTATGTTAATCTGTTGTGTCCATCTCTATGGATGTTCCATTACCAGGTGTGGGGGCTGGAAACTTGCTGGGGAGTCTGGAAACTGTTGCTGAGGAAGTAGCTGAGGAAATCTGAAAACTGCTGCTGAGCCATTATCTTGCCTCAGGCCAGGTGACTGAGCAGATTATGAGGCCTGGACTTCCCTGGAATTGCCCAGTTCTTGGAATCAGAGATTTAGGCCTAGTCTCCTTAACTGACAATTTGAAGCCTGTCCTGGAATCAGCCCAGCCTTCTCAGTAAGAGGTAGTATCTGGAATTAAAAGCCTAGGAATCTCTGGTTTGATGCCTAACCGCGTGCCGCGCGCGCGCGCGCAGCACACACACACACACACACACACACACACACACACCCCTCTATTTGAGGAAATCCTCTTTGGTGAAACTCTAAGAGTGGCCCCTCCCTAAGTCTTTTTGAAGGATTCTCTCAAGTGTCATTTACAACGATAGTGTTTATTCAAAAATTACATCCTCAAGCACCTGGACCTGTTAACAATGGAGTCCAGTGATGTACTAGTGAGTGGAATCTTTGGACTTGGGCCAAATATATTGGAATTTGAGCTGATTAGAACAATCCCAGATGATCCAAAATCAAACTGTGTTCTTTGTAGGTTTTTTTTTTTTTGTGGGTTTCACAGAGGGCAGTTAATACTAAAAATATTTTAGAGGTTGAATTTCATAGGTTTATTGTTTTAATTATGAGTCAGCTGTCTCTCCATTAAGTCTTTTTGGAATCTATATCAAAGGGAGATAAAAATGGCACACTGAAAATATTTTGACAAAGAGGTTAGTTTAAAATCGAAAGGCAAGTAAATTTCTTATTTAATTCTCTCACATTTTCAAGACCGTCTCAAATATTTGACTGGAACCTACATTTATATTTAGAACAAAAAACTAATATATCTTTTTCTTTTCTCAATTTCAACATATTTTTAATATTAGATCATTTTTTAAGCCTCCCACTTGCTTTATATTTTTAAATTTCTGGTCTATAATTTTAATGCTAAGAAAATATACTCTAAAGATATGATGAACTCAACCTAACAGACAGGATTTGCTGTCTTGGAAATCTTTAATGCCAGAGTGAAAGCAAGCAAGCAGAAGCCATGACTGGTGCCTTTGCCTCTTCATTTCTCCACATGATTCCTAGATGCCGAGCTAAAGACGGGGAAGGAACATTTAACATTGTCTGGCAAGATAACCAAGGATGAGTAAAATGAAAATACTGTGACCACTATGGTAAAGCTCTCTGGTTTCTTTCTGGTGTTATATAATACTAGCACCTAGATGACAGTGTCTTAAATTCTTTCCTTAGAGGATATACCAAATACACCTGACTATCCAAGTGACACCAATGTGTGTAGTTTGTTCTGATTAGAGACTTAGCTTCAAAATAAAAGGTACAAAGGGTGTAAACAAACGCTATTCTACCTTTAATACTGTAAAATCTAAAATTTTGCTGTAGAAATCTATTATGTAATGCTACAAAATTCTCTTCAAACCCAGAGAAGTACGGTATATGAATTTGTTGAGCATCAGCACGAGCTCAACAGTAATGAGCTCATTTTCATAGAAGGAGGCTTATTATAATTCCAGCTGTTGAAAACTTGCACAGCTGGATTCTGGCTACAACACAGAGCTCTGATCTGTTGGTGAAGGGGAAAAAAAAACATTTTAAACTTGTAATAAAAGGTTTTTTTTCGATTACTTTTTAGAAACCATTTTCCACCAAAATCCATGTGTGTGACTGAATTTAAAGCTAAAATATGACCAACCCTTCCTTTAACCTATTTGTACCCATCTATTTTTTAAAAAAAACTAAGACAAAAATAGCCAGACAACCAGCTTATTCTGGTCAAAACAGAGGGCTTTGCAGAAGGGACTCCTACTTCAAAGCCAAATGCTAGCATTTGGCAAATTGGAGAAAAAATTGTCAACATGAGGTGGTTAGAAAGTTTAGGCTGATCCTTCCAGGGCTGACTGGAGCACGGGTGAGTGGTGTTCAGGAAATGTGCAGCAGGGTAAAAAATGTCCTGTGGCCCTATTTAAAAAAAAAAAAAAAGATTTAGAGTCTTCTTAAAAATTCATTCATTAAACAGTACTCAGCTTCCTCTTACATCAAACTAGATGATAGAGGCAGGCCATAGTTCTTACTCATTCATTCATTCATTCATTCATTCATTTCAGCCATTCATTCTCTTTATCAATGAAAGGCAACCACTCATATAAGGCATTTTACAATCATAATTTCATGACTTTCTTTGTTCTCGTCATAGTGTTACATCCATGAAAATTGATTACTCTTTGGTTTTGCTTTATTCTCAGATAGGGTCTAGCAACCTAGCCCACCCAAAATGGCCTGGAACTTACTACATACCATAAATTGTTCTCAGACTCATGATTCTACTGCCTCAGCAGCTCAGGGCTTGGGATTAAGTACACACAAGCTAATTGCTCACCCTTTAAGGCGTCTTTGGTTGCTCTTGTTCTCTAATACTCCATATGAGCACATCAACAAATTCTGTCTGCTGGATTTTTCTACAACCTCTACTGTTACAACCCTGTCTAAGCCACCAGCTGCCACGTCCTCTTCCTGAGCTTGTCCCATAACTCTCAAGTCTCCTTACCCAGCTCTTAGCCAGAGCTTAATTTTCAGCATAGAAAAACAAAAGCAATGTTTCTTCACACTGAAGTATGAGCATCTCATCACCCAAAACTCATCCATGACTTTTTGAAATGCCCAAGAACAAAACCAAACATCCTGGTAGATATGGTCTGCATGCCTTGGTCCTGATTTGCTCTGTCACCACCTCCTGCTTTTCTCCATTCACTCTTATTGGTATAGTCACGATTAATGTTTTAGTAATCTTCCAGTGTGTTCCACATGGGCCTGCCGTGAAGCATTTCCACTACTGTCCTTTGCACCTGGAACATTGTTTCTCCATATCCCTTTGATCATACAACCTCCCTTAGCAGAACTGTGATTTAAATGATATCCTTTTATTATGATTTTTCTTCTTCTTTGAACAAGTGATCTTTATTGTGTCTTCACTATCTAATTCATCCTCCATCTACTAAAAGTAACCTCTCTATAGAGCAAGTGGATGGGAATTCTTCATCCCATTCATAGTATTATCACATCTCAAGATTGGAATAATACACATACAGGATTAATACGCAGATCCAGCAATTCCTTTGGCCTGATCACCATGCCCTTTTCAGGACACCTTTTATAGCTGAGCTATGCTGAGCCATTCACTCTTCTCTTACCTGCTAAACCTTCCAATTGCCCTTTGGTCTATGGTGTTCCTTCCACCAGAAGTTTCTCTCTTAAAGAAGATATAAACAAGGAACAAATAGGATGAGAGTGAATAGTGCTCATGACAGAGTGTCTTAAACTATATGTTGAAGAAATATAGTGTAGGTGAGAAGAAAGGAAAGGCCCCTCTCCCAGGGTGACACTGGAAGAAAGGCTGAAGGGTTCATTAGCATCTAGCTCATGAATGATTGGCTCCTTTAAATTTGTGGAAATGAACTGCAAATATAAACAGAGCTGAAAAACAAGAATAGAGGGTTAGCACAAATTCATGTTACAGAAGTCAGTCAGGATGGCCAGAGGCCTGAGGAAATCAAGTTCTGAAAGTTAAACTTAAGTAGAGTAGGTTTCATAAAGTCCTGAGAATGGTTTGAGGACTAGAATGGGTTTCCCAGGTCTGTAAAAACTATGTAATTAAACCGTAAGGGATTTACTGTAAGTTTGCAGTCAAGAATTAGCATTCTGAGGACTCTTTTCTTGAAGAGATTTTGAACCAAATGTCTACTCACACCAAGATAGGCAATAACTAGTAGACCAAAAAAAAATTAAATATGAGACCTAAGCTAAATATGGTAAACTGATGAATTCATCTAGTTTGCAGGACATTGAAGTGCTTAGGCTACCATTGGAAACTTATATCGTCCACCAAGCCAAAGAAGACAATTCTCTCCCCTGCAGCAACATCACTAACCACTTCTTACTCGAGCGCACCCGGCGGCGATACACTGCATAAGCAGTCAGTAGAGCAGCTTCCGCCCGGCTAATCACACACCAATAGACGCGCACACATATGGCGACACACTTCTCCAACGCGCGAGGCGTGTGCCATCCAGTCAGTCTCACACTCAAACATCAAGATCCCCGTGCGAGAGTTTAAAGTTCTCGCGCCATCTCTGCTCACAAGGCCCAGTCGGCAGTGAATCTAAGAAAGACGAGTAGACTCCTGTCTTTCTTACCACAAGAACAGCTGAGCACACTTACAAGTAGCACCTCTAGTGGCATGAAGCGCCCCACTCCCACCAATAGCGAGCGTCTAAACAGAAGCCCTTCATGAAGATACACACACACTAGTGTAGCATCTCACACAGACCTGTGGTAACACATCACTTTTCTTCTGTGCAAACACTTGTAGCTCCTTATCTCGGCGACCTCTGCGACACGTACAGTATTCAAACTCGAATGACGCCAACAATGCAACACAACACGTCAGATCAACTTGCAGGCTACAGTCTCTCTAGCAATGCCCTGAGTATCACATCCTCGGTTTGGCGACAACATACATGGTATACTCTTGGCAACAGAGAGTGCCTCTCTGAGCATGAAATTCGGCGACGAAACGCTCTCCGAGGTGCTGAGGGAATCAGCCGTGACTGATATATCTATTAGTCTAAGCGATGTTCACTGTATCATATTTCAGTAGCTGTGACTTCACAGAAACTTTGGCATATCGAGTATCTATCATACATCAAACGTAGTCACGCGAACAACCACAACACGACTAATCTCCTATAGTGAACAGATCCTCTAGAGTCAAACCACCAGCCATCATATTTGGGAAGGTTGGCCACATGAAGAGCTTTGGTCAGGTAAAATTTAATGTCCAGCATCACTTCATGATTGCTAAGAGAGCACCAACACACTAGCGCAACAACACAGCACTGAGTAATGTATACCACAGTTTCTCATCAAAGCACAGCTCTTCACTATAGAGCGTACGATCTGTCTGTAGTAAGAGTACACATACATTATATCACATTATCTTGTATATTTTTGACTCAAGAGGTACATATAAACAGCACAAGTTCGTGGATCTACTTATTTTTAGTAGTCTCAGAACAATGATATTTTAGGGTAGTACACTTCAATGATGGCAGGCGTGACACACTACAGATACTCGTCTATATTTGAATATTTTCTCTGTTGAGGTGACACAGGGTGTAGCGATGTAAGATAACACTAGTTGTTGCGTCTAGATCCACATAATGACCGGTGTTGTACGTGATGGTGGTCCAGGATTAGAGATGTGAGTGTGTCTAGACAGCTTATCATGATATGTGTCTACTATGATCTTCGTGGCTGGTAGGAGATAGCTTATCTCATTATGTCAAAGCGGAGGACACACACAGAATTCATGCAGTACAGGCCAAAAGAGGCATGAAACGTGATATAGTGATTTTATTATATGACGGAACATGAGGAATGAGGGTCGACTCTCATTTGGACACAATCCGAACAGTCGAACTCTCTATTCTATAATTGATGGTGTTCTCTATCTTGAATGGTGTTGATGAATTGATAGGCAGAGTGTAGGTTTTAAGTTGAATGTTTTGTTGGACACGAGTGAGGATAGGATGTACAGGCATATTGGTGTGATCTTAGTGCATAGTGTGTTGACGAGGTACAAAGTCGAGTATCGCAGTGTGTGGATTACTCTTTCTAGTATGATTTCTCTGAGTTAGGAGTGTGTCATATTTGATCCGTGAGAGAGTTATAAGATGTTGATAGTGACTGTCAGGGATTACACTTGGATATAATAATTGTTTGCAGTAATAATTATTCTTACAGTCTGTCACATGACTTGAACTAGGATTATATGGAGGGAACATCTAATTGATATGAATTTAGTTAGATGACTCTTTTTAATGTTATAAAGAGTATATATTTCATGAAGTTTAATGGTGAGAAGAAATTGGAAGTTGGAGTTTTGAGAATGTTTAGTTGAGTTGATGATTGGTTCGTAAAGTGATGTATTATGTAAGAGTGTAAGGGTTTAGGTTCGTTATATATATGATTTAAAAAGAAAGTGTGACAATATGGTTTATATAATGAAAGACTAAGTTATTGACTGTGGAATTCGCGTATTTTGTGAGAGGCGTGAGGACGACTAACATAGTCTGCAACAGAATGAGAATTGAGGGGCAAACGTATGCACTGACACAGAGTATCTACCGTCTGGGCGACGGTTCTGAGTGTTAGATGTAAAATACTAATTATAATACACAATTACTATTTGCGACAGGTGATGGAACGTCAGCGGGAAGTACGTCACTTGTAGTGTGTTAATAGGGCTATTATGGTATGATAGAGTGTTAAAGGTTCGCAGTTAGTGCGATTAGTTTGACTTAGATGTAATACATATGCACCATGGATAATTATGTGATTTATGAACAGTGATGATGACGTCTGTTTGTGACAACATCTGATATAGTACATCACCTAGGACTCTAGGGGTTGACTTGTGAGACACCTGACTATACGTCTTGGTACACAACTGTGGATAACAGTATTGTACATGATCAGCTATTTATGGACATACTACACATTATTGAATATTATGGATTTTGTATGGACTTGACATGGGTGTGTAAGAAGATGGGAGGAGTGTCTATTAGGAGCATATTGGAGGCATATATGGAGAGTACGCGTTAGTTAGGTGAGGTGAGTTACATTACATGAATTCCACAGACAATAAGGGTCGTTTGTCTATGGGTGTCTTTCTGGGTATTACAGTTAAGATAGACTTGATTGTTGAATACAGTGTATACAGCTGATGCGGCGACGACACGGAGGTGCGACTTAATTCGCTCTGGTTAGAGTGGCAAGGGTAGTGGAATGTGCTGATTTTGTGATCTACTCTTGTTGCGTGAAGGAGATGTATTTTGGGTCAATTTTATGATTATACTACACACAAGGTAGTGTAAGGGTCGCTTCATATATAGAGGGGGTCTGGGATTGGTGATATGAGTGACATGTGTTCACTCTTGGAGTGTGTATGAGGTCTCTGTTGGACACTGGTAGTATGGAGGCGGATCTTCCTTAGTTTGGGTGATAGGGATCATGGTATTCGTAGAAGACAGTAGGGTTTGTGATAACTAGTACAGTGGGGATTGGAGAACAAAGACGATTATGTGATAGAGAGAGAGATGAGTTCTGACTTTCATTGGACACAGTCTGAAGTTAGAGCTAGATGGAAATTCTTGCTATTGTGATAGAGCGGGAGGGCAGTAGTTGATTGCATCTAAGAGGAGGCGTGTACATTTGGTATTACTTGGACACGAGGGCAGAGTGTGGTCGAGGGGCAACACCATATGTACTAGGTATGGAGCTGTGTTGCGACAGAGATTAGGTGTGTGAGGGATTTTAACGGGTGGTTTACTAGTGTACGTCTACAGACACACTTGCATTTTTCCGATTTATGAGAGTGATTAGCATTTTGCAGTATGATTCGTAGTGATGTGGGTGATTCCACTTAGATCTTTGTGTTATAATTCAGAGTTGTTTGATGAGATGATACTAGGTATGTGTCTTTAAACAGTAGTGTAGGTAGAGGTTTTTGTGTGAGTTATACTTGAAGAGCATTATAACAGGGTGGTAGTAGGCATGATGGAGTTGGTTTGTCACTCACTCTTGATGTTCTGCATGAGACAACTTGTGTGCTACGATTGTTAGAGTATGTATAGGGAGTGGGTGGTGAGATTGGTGAGACACAACCGGGATGGGGTGGTGTGTTTAATTGGCACATGTGTGAGTGTTACAGGGATGAGATTGGATGTCTGATTTAGATGTGTGAGGGTGAAGACACATTTGGTTTTTGATATTGGGTGTGATTGTGTGTATTGTCTGGACGAGGTGAGATCGATACGGAGCACCTGGCATGCGGGACACTGGCAATGTCTATGGGATTACTGGGATTGTCCACTAGGTGATAGACTCAGCAGGCAGAGAGAGTCATTAGGGGTATATATGTAGATACTAGAACAGTTACATCACAGATTAGCAAACGGGAGGTTACTAGTTTGAGGAGTACATCTGTTAGTATGGTGTGACATGACTATTGCGTGGTGAGTACATTAGGAGTTTGAAGGGGGAACGAGCTGTGTGTATGTCATTATATCACGATATGCACAGACATAAATATTTGTGGGGAGTGCGAGGTAGTCGAATGGGAAATAGAGAGTGATGAGTGGTGAAATCTGACAGATGGTATACACTTGCAGTACACAATAGTCATCAGGATGACACTGTAGCATATAGACGACGAGCGAACATAATTGTGGTAGATGACTAGCGTCACTTGTGCACAGCAGTGGTGTGGGGAGTCACACACACTTGCGATACACGAGCATTGGCACATGGGGAGCAGGCAAGATACAATGTGTAACATTGGTGAGGATGGCGAAGGAATTAGCTACTGCAACACGAGACAATTGATCGATTTAAAGAAGAGTGGAGAGTGAGTCATGGTAATGCATCGAAGCACAGCGCACAGTGGAGACACACTTAGAGGATGTGGGTGATAGAGAGGAGGTGAG
Organism: Mastomys natalensis; assembly: GCA_021653895.1. Taxonomy (NCBI): domain Eukaryota; kingdom Metazoa; phylum Chordata; class Mammalia; order Rodentia; family Muridae; genus Mastomys; species Mastomys natalensis. The sequence goes on along the minus strand of JAJTUV010002134.1, from coordinate 276,463 downwards.
TGACAACTGTGGGATTGGTGGTTGTGACACAGATACGAATTATGGGTCAACATTGGACTTGGGTGAAAACATTTAGGACAAGTTCACTTGTAGGAGGGTGTTGAGGTATAGAGACTTTTATCTCTGAGATTCTGTGGTGCATGTGAATGTCACAGGGCATGTTAACGATGAGCATGTGTAGTGTTATGTGGAATCATGAGACAACACTTAAGATTTTACTTCCACTTCTTTATATTGGGAGTGAGGGGGATATGTGGGGAGAGAGATTGAACGCGTAGAATTGTGTCAGATTAGGATGATGATATGTGACTATATGGACAGGACATACACGGGTATAGAATATATGATGGGATCAAAATGAGAAGAGTGAGTAGATGGGTATTCAATGGTACAGGTACAGTTGCTGTCAATGGTGTATAGTGAGGACAGGTGCGCAGTATGTCTCTTAAGATAGGACATGAGCGTGAGGAATGGGAATTGAAAGAATTATGGTATCACAGCACTGACACAGGTCAGGGAGTGTGCGGTATGGATTTTTATTAGAGATTGTTGTGCGAGGGATGTGGGAGTATTTCATGTATGGAGAGAGTTCACATCAGAGGAACTCATGTAGACATGGGTGGTTAGTTCTAAGGTAGTGTACTTTGGTGATGGGGGTGAGGTCACGACACATAGTTACTATATACTATGTGTATAGGGTGAGTTACATTTTGGGTTCAATTGGATGGCAAGGTCTTTTACAACATTTGTCTTCAGGGTGTGAGGTAGTGGAGATTACTGTGGGACATGTGGTACATTGGAGTGAGGGTGACATAGTGTATTATATGAGTGGCGGGAGAGATGGGAGTAGTTGGCACGACTTTCTTCTGTAGCTGCATATGATGTAGTATGTATGGTATATTTTTTCTCATTACAAGTTAGATCATGTTTGAAGGTGTGATAGCATTGTTACAAAATGAGACTATTGAGTGTGATTCACACTGAGGGAGTGTGACAATCATCTATGGGCTTATCATAGGGGCTAGGAGTCTGAGACACTGACTATGAGGTGGGAAAACAGGGTATTTTCATTGTAGACATGGTGGTGCTGCTATGGGTTTCACACAGCAATTAATATGTGTGAGGTGGATGACACAGAACGGGTTTTTTGTGTATTGTGTTGTACCAAATACATGTTCAACGTTTGGACTGTCACTAAAATTTAAAGAGGACGACATACACTACATGGTCACATGCATGAGGGACGGGGAGAGAGAAAGTAGGACTACAACTGTGCTTGTTATGGTCATGAGATGTCAGGGGTGGTGGTGAGTCACTGTAGCGTGGGTTTGGTTATTCCTAAGGGTTCATCTGGCGAGACATCAATAGGTGTGGTTCGTTTGGTTATCAGGGTACTATGAGGACACCTTAGTGGTCACACAGATAAGAGAGCGAGGAGTGTGTAGACTAATTGATTATGACGTGGGGACACAGTGATGGGACTGTGGAGATTGTGATGTGACAAATTTGGATTGACACAATATCTATGTGTGTTATGTGAAGATCTGATGAATGGACTTTTACACATAGTTCTTCAGTGGAGATGGTGACAAAGTATAATGTTTTACATCTGGGGAGGACTTCGAAAGGACGGATCGAACGTTATGACTACTGGAACTGTCATACTCATTTGTACATGTGTGCGCATTTTATGCACTCTATAACATGTGGATAAATAGGATGTTTTAATTTGATATAAGGTAGAGTGAGTTTTAGAGTGGAGGGGTGTAACAATACAAGGTGTGGATGGATTTAGTGTAGAAGGTTAGGTATTTCTGCATGATGTCAGGTGTTGTAGGTGTCTGGTAAATTGTGATTCTGATGGGACGGCATCACATTCTAATTTTTGGTTTTATGTGGGGTTGAACAAGTTTATGACACACGATGCGAGAGGGTATTAGTAGGATTGTACATGGACAGAAGGGAGTGTTAGTGTGACAGACGCTTAGTAGTAGGGCACGCACTAGAGGTCTGTAATAAGTAAGAGTGTTGAGATCTTCACTGATATGGATTTGGTTTCTAGTTATTTGATGTGAGTTGTCTCTTCAGCAGTGGTCTGTGTGGTGGTGTGTGGAGCTCAATTTAAGGTGTTCACTTCTGTGTTTTTGCACATGTATTTCCAGATTCGATTCGATATTGTGGACATGTTATATATATATCAGTGGTTTGTTAATGATGTAAATAGGAGAGGATTGTTGTGAATGGGTTATAGTGACAGTCTACTAGACGGTAAGAAGAGTGTGCAACGGCATCGTATGGTGCGGCTTAGACTAGACAGTGTAGGGTATGACACTGCGATTGTTGCTCTTTTTCACAATGAGACATTCACGGCGATAGACAAAACACACAAGATGCAGTGTGGGGAGAGTTTTAGATGTTACATCAGTAGGGTCTGAATGATAGGGATTTGAATTATAGTCGTGACAACACACGGGAGGATGTGAGTCTGTTGTAGAGGCTAGGTTTCAACGTGTGGTGTTATGGTCACATTGTCTTTGACACATCTGTTGTATGAGGAAATATGAATGTGTATTATTATTCTTTAGAGTGGTTATCGAACGAGATGTTTACTGGTATATGTTAGATTGGGTGGTAATTAGGGGTGCGTTGTATGTCTTTGACGATGTGTCTAGTGTCTTTAGACTCAGTGGAGCATGCTGATTTTATAAATTTCTATATGTATATCATGTAGATTTATTTGGAGATGATACTATACATAAGTTGGGTAGTGTTTTGTGTTTTTTAATGTAGTACGCGTAATGATTTTTTATATGGGAGTTTATTATGTGTAATAGTGATCTGTAATGAGATATAGTGTAATTAGTTAATAATTTATTCTTGAGCACGAGTAATTAAGAGTGTAGTGTGTTAGACGAGTTGACATTTAGAAGTATCATTTTTCACACTAGATGTAGTGTGTCAGACTGAGTGTTGTTATATTGATGTCTTCTATATTTAGAGTGTTTTTTTACAGTGAATCATTGTTTATTGTTGTATATGAGGTTGAGGGGTAACACCGCGATGCAACTCATGGTATTAGGTCTGTCTGCACTTTTTGTATCTGTTTGATGTGTTGAGTATTTCTGTGGATTTTGAGACTGAGGTGGTTTAGACATATGTATCACACTATACACTCAAGTTATAGACGAGTTAGACACGTGTATTGCACGAGTGAGTGTTTGTGATTTCTGTTATCATCATTCATGTAACATGGTGCGTGTGTGAGGTTTCTATGGGTATCAACTTCACTGGTTTTAAGTCATAGTAGTCTTACTACTTCATGCATGAAGGATAGTACCTATTTCTTGACTATCATACATATTTAAGCTGGCTTTTTCTTATGTCAGGTTATCTGTGTTAAGACTCTACGAGGAGTAGTTGGCACTGGTGGTGAGGTTTAGGCATAGACGTGGTGATTGTTATAGTCAACAGGTGGTGGGGTCTATCACAGTGATACACACGATGGATTTTAAACACTGTCAGGCTTCAGGTTGTCGTTTTGGTTGCACATTTGGACATTGATGAAGATATACTGTAACACTCAGGAGGTGTGGGTTATGTGCTTGGGTATTAAATCGATGAAGTGGGTGTTATGGTGGGTTAGGGATTTGTGTTTATGCGTGAGTAGTATCTCTTGTTAAGACAAATTACAGAGATAGGATGGTTAGTAGTGTAGAGATCCGTGATGGGGGTGGGACGGTGAGTATGGATTAATTGATGGGCCAGTTCTAGTAATTGTAATACGTGTGAGTATGGTGCGTGTCTCATTGAGCTTCGATATAGAGAGTCTTGTGATTTTGGAAGTGTTGGAACTATAGTGTGATGGGAAGGTACAGATCTAGACTGGAGGAGTTAATACTTGGAAATAAAGACACTAATATAGGTGGGTTCGTACTGCTATGTACGAGCGATACATTATAAAATGTTATAAGGTATGTGTGATAACGAGATTCTGTATTTATACTGAACATTGTAATTCAGAGATTATGTGTGGGACATGACTAGCAGCATAATACAACAGATATATATAATAGACATGTGGATTTAGGAGGTGTTCTGTAGGGTGTGTGTTCAGTCTATGCATTTATTCAAGGTTGAGGTTATTACAATTGGTGAACGTAAGAGTTATAAGTCTGTTCTTGTGAGTCTTACTTTGTAAATGTTTTTAGACACTGACACAACCGTGATTTATATAATTTGACACATACGTACAAGAGATTAATCAACGGTCTGGTGGGATAATCATTGGTCAGGTGTGTTAGATAGACTGATAAATACTTTAGGGTGATTAAACTTAAACACAAGAGGCATGATGGACTGTGATTGTGGAGGGTGTATAGGTACACGGTGGTTAGGTAACTTTTGTGTGGGATTTGCAGTTGGGGTTTGGTGTTGTTTTGGTTTGGTTGTTGATGATGCATCTTATAGTGACTTTAGCGGGGATGGCATTTGGGGATGAGAGCAGGAACTATGGTAGAATAACAGGTGGTATGTGTTGAGACACATCTTGTTAACTTCTTAATAGACGAAAGACATGATTATGGAGTTAGCAGACAACTATACTACATGTTTAGCACTGGTGATTAATAGATATCATGATATTTTTGGACACATGGGATGTGCGTTGTGAAGGCACCATCACATGGGTAAGATTGACTGGATCTTGTGGGAGACGTTTGAAGATAGATCTTAGGTGGTTTTTGAGTGGTGTGGGGTGGTGGAGATAGGGAGGATTGTAGATTTGACTTATAGCACACTCGTTTACATCTTGTACAGATATTATCTGTGTTTCTCAGGAGGTGACAATTTTTTAATTAATTTCAGAATTATAACGAAAATTTAAAAAATATGATAACAATAAAGACGTGGTTGAAACAACATGGTGATAAGGGGTTGGTTATTGATGTTCAATGATCTGTCTATAGTTGGGACTGTTGTAGTATTCTAGTTGTTTTTTGTTTACATATGCGTAATGTTTGGCACTATAATTGTGATTGTTTTGGATTTAATCATTTGGTATTCGTGTTAAGGTGAATATCTCTACAATCGTTGTAGTAAGATTATATGGGTCTTCCTTTGTAACGCAGGAGGATAGTACATTAATGGACTTTGTGCGTGCATGGAAAGATATGACGTGTGAACATGTGATAAGGGGATATTATTTAGATGCATGGATGGTGTGTAAATGGTTACATCTACAGGAGGATTGGTTGGGTTGTTGTGGAGAATGTTGTCGTTGGATCAGTTGTTGGGGGGGTTATTGTTGGGTTGGAGGGTGATTAGGGTACTGAGCGTTTATTATAGCTGCGTAAATTGGAATAGTAGGTTTAGAGGGTGTATGTGATGTTTTTTAACTCTAGGGGGTCGGTATTTGACACAGTTGTATTAAAAAGTTATGTGTTTTGATATATTTTGGAGATCTGTAGTGTGTATGTTTTGCATAGATTGTGTATATATTATGTTGTATTTACTTCGGTTGGGATTATAGTGTTGACTCTTATTGGACAACGGGGGATGAGGGCGAGTGACGATATAGGTTGTGATTATAGTTGGAGAGAATTGTTGGAGGACTCAGAGGACACACACATATTAGAGGGTTTGGGCACAGACACATATTTGATTTGATCATGTGTTTTGTGATTCTCACATGGAAAGGTCCACAGACTGGACTTTTATGGAGGGTGGGGTTATAGAAAATAATTTGAGGGGGTGTGGGATGTGGGTTGTTTAGTGGAGTTTGTTTGATATGTATGATATCAGGTACTCATTTAGGGAAATGGATTGGTGAAGGAGGAATTGGATTGTTGGAGGGGTTGGGGGGTTTTGTGGGGAGTCGTAAGAGTATATTGTGTGGAGGTGAGGTGGTTATGTCATTATCTGTGTTAGGGACATGAGGTATGTGGAGAGCACATTATGGGTGGTGGTGGGTTGTGGTGGTGGTGTATTATGTGATATGGTATAATTTGTGTATAGCACAATTATCATTTGAGGGTAGTTGGGTTTATATGTTTTGCAAGTTGGTTTAGCATTTACATGTTAAAATATGATGTATGTAGACAAAGTATTGTGTACATGAATTAAGAGAGATGGTTAGGAGATGGTTCGTAGGTTTGTAATATGAGGATGGAAAACAGACAGATGTGGTATTTTGTTTTAATGGTATTAGTGATGACATGAATGGGTTTTTGTGTGTTGGGTTTGGTGGGGGGTGCGTGTGTGGGTGTGGGTTGGTGTGTTTGTTTTTGTATTTTTAAAATGTGAGTGGATGGTAATATGGTAAGATGATTTAAAATTGTGGATTGTTGTAAAAATTTTAATTGATAACAACTAGGTATATATGTGTTACAGTCAACGTTTGACAATTTTGTGACTGAATTCTATCAGTACAGGATGATAGGTTGGTGCTTTGATTTACTGTACACATATGAGGATGTTCTATGTACGATTTCATAGAATGTCTTGGGGAATGGTGAAGAAACTATTGATCACGAAGTTATCACGCTTGGAGTGGGAGTGAAGGGTTGACACATATTAGTATGGAGTGGAATGGGAGTTTTTCACACTTTACGACATTGTATGCGGAGGGTTGAGACTGATTTTATGAGTGGAGTAAAGGTGTGTATACAAATGTAAATTTTTATGTTAAGAGTGATGGTGAAGATGAGGAGTTGTGGGGGTGAGGTGGAGTGTGCACATCATTGGTTGGACATTGTTGTGTGAATTGTGGGGGTAGATATTACTTGGTGAGGGACAATGTCGGGTGGGGTGTAATATGATATGTCAGGTGTTGTCTATAAATATATATAGTATACTAATCATCACGTCACACAGGGAGTCTGTATTGGTGAATGTTTTGGGAGGAGTTGGGAGTGTGAGCAGTGACTATTCTTCACTGAGACACTGTATGGATTTTGGAGGGGTATCTAGTTTGTGTCTTATCTTTTAGTATTGTTGATGTATGATGGTGAACAGGTTTGAACATGAATGGGGATTTTTGGTGGGGGGGGAGAAGTTTATGGGGAATGATGGGAAATGAATACTTGTGAGGTGAATGGTGCAGCAAACGACATTAGTATACAATTAATAGGTGGCAATTCGGACTATTCGATGTATTTACATGGGGTGATTTGGAATCACGTAGTTGATTGGTTAGGGTGGGGTGTGGGGGAGGTTTTTGGGGGCTGATTGCGTTAGGTGTTAGTTTTTTTTGGGTTTGGGGTTGGCTTTTGTTAGGGGGTGGATAAGACATAGAGGTAGAAATGCAGGTTTCAAATCGGTTTTTGGATATCATTTGGTTTTTTGATTGGTAATTGTATGGTTGAATGTAATTTTGTTTTTAGTTTTTTAATATTGGGAAGTGGGTTCTTGTGGGGTTCTTTGGATCTGGGTGTGAGACTCACTGTGAGACTTGGGTATCTGCATATTACATTATAGGTCCTTGGATTTTTTGACAGTTGGAGGTATATAGATGGAGTGTATATGTGTTTGTGTATGGTTGTTTATAGGTATGAACTCTCAAGAGTCTGGATTACATGTGTGGTACACTTGACATAATGGACACAGTAGAGTTACAGGATTGGTGTGGTGTGTGAGGGCACAAAAAACAGGATTATAGTTTCTTTTTCGAGAAGTGAGCTGAAATAGGTGTATTGTAACATGTACGAGTTAGTGGCTAGACATTGAGATATCGCAAGTATGCTATATTATGGTGTTGGGGATTTTATGATTTGTAAGTGTTTTAGATATTTGTATTTTGATTGAGGTTTGTATTTTGAATTGTAGTCTGGAATATTAGATACACATTAGTGATATATGTTTAATGTTTTGTTTTTAGATATGAATTGTTTAGGATAAGTGTTTATGTTTTATGTTGTGGAAGATTGGATTATGGAGGGATAAATATGTATGGGAGATTTTAATGAAGTAGTGAATGGATGATTATTTGTGAATTGATTAGAGTTTGGAAATGATGTATATAGTTTATACTTTGTTTGTGGTTATATGTTTAATTTATGTTTGGGGTTGATGGTGGTGTGAAATTTTAATAGGATATTGGCAAGATGAATTTTAATTGGAATTTAATTTTTGTTTTTTTTAATTATTGAAATTTAGTTTTAAATTGTTTGTAATTAATAATTTAAAATCCGTGAAACATACTATGATTCTTTAGTGAGTGCACTTATCTAATAATGATAGACAAGATGATAAGTATTTTAAGTATATATTACAACAAAGGTTATTCATAGTGCTATTAAAGGATTGCGGAAAATACAGCAAGGTATAATATGAGTGGGAGATGAGACGGAATTTTTTGGTTCTAGGTTAGAGGTTTGAGTCTAGGACAAGATTGTGGATGTAAACTGTGAGTAAAGTTGGAAGGAAGAATAAAAAAAGCTGAAGCTATATCTATTAAGACGAATAAGGGATCATTTGTGCTGGGTATCCACAACATAATGGATGGAGCAATACAGTACAGTAGTTAAATGGCAATACCGAAAGGTGAGCTGTGAGTGAAACATGGATTAAAACATAAGAATATTGCAGATGTGGACTGAGGCTAGGAGTGTACAGTGCCATAATCAAAGACTGGAAAAGCAAAACCTTGGCACTGCCTAGCCTTAAAATATCATCTGCGTATTGTCTCTTCAGCAAGCCGTTTCTTCTTGGGATCTGCACTGTGCCAGGCTGAATGAAGGCAATCTAGGGTGAAGAAAATGTGCGAAAGCTGACTCACGACAGGTTATGTCACTTGTGTCGCAGAAGTTATGCACACAGACAGACGTACATGTCAATTAAAACTAACAGCGATCAACAGTCCCCAGGCAGCTTGCCCCTGTTTCCCTCGACTGTAACAGCTTTTTGTGCTACCTATGAAGATCTACGCGGGCCCCTGCTTCTACTTAATCTTCTAAATCTCTACATGGCAATCCCCAGTGTCCTCTCATGGGCACCTGAACATCACAGTCTTTTAAAAACGTCACCTTTTTCATATATCTTCCCAATCTAGGTCTTTCTGTAGCCGGTACGAACACCTTCCATCTAACGCCGAAACCCAAAGATGGCAATAACTTAGATGCATAGCCTTTCTTCACAAGAGTAGACAGCATATTCTGGGTAAACTCCCATTTTTTATAATCTCCAAACTCACCCTCATTTACCTTTGAACTTGAGTGTGGAAATGACTGAACCGTTCCCCCAGTATATGGGAAAGATGACCTGGGATGAGACAGCATTCTGGAAGACCAATTGACCCTCAGTAACTCTTTAATATGCGTACTTCTTGACATCAACTCGCACCTTTTTCTGTTCAATAGAGACGCGCGGAACTTCCTTTCCACAGTACTGGGTTGTTTAGAAGCATAAATTAAATCCCCCCAGATAATACACAGAATCCCGAGAAACCCAATTATGTTGAAATACACTTTTTCAAAACAGCAAAATGTCAGATTTTGAATGCAGTCACATATGTGTTTATTAGTAATTATATAAGCAGCGGAGTATAATCTGTAAAGTGTACGTACAATTCATTCATAACGGAACAATTAAACATTTTGAGAGACAAGATAATGGTACTCTAAACTATTCTTCAGCTCTTCAATTAGCGATATAGAAGAATAACAATCTGGGACCATCCACTGCATGATGACGATCATGGCCACTATGGTAAGTTTCACCCTCCACGCATAGTTGGAGAAAAATGATCTTCAGTTCTTGAAGTTATGAAAATAAAGCACTCCGTTTTAAAAATCAATACTCAAGTCTCAACCTAGAATGAATTGTCACCCAAGAACCTATAACACGCAGAACCAAACTTAGAAAATGATATATATATTCTACCTGATAACATTGTCGTCTCATATTACCTAGTTATTAAACGGATCTCACATGAAAATCTTACGCCAACTAGGTTTAGGCCTGAAACTTATCAACATATTTCGAAACAACACAGTCCTAGCCATCAATTTTTAGCGATAATTTTTACACAATGCAGAAGGTAACAACGAAGCAATCATTGATACGTCCATAGCCAAGGAAACCTGGCAAGCTATGACTCCCTGCCAATAACGTATTTGCTTCCAATTTTCTGATGTATTAAATAACAGAAACGTTTGGGAATAGGATATGGCACCACACCTTTGGACCAAAGCAGCTGATTTAGCCTTTCGAGGATCGGTTGGAACGGCTTGAAATTGAGCCACTTGCCTGGGCAACCTCGTAGAAGCATGGGAGCTGTTGTGTACCATCTTAGTTTCCCACATTTAAATATTTTCGCTCAGAGGACTCCTAAAATAGATGTTGGCTTTCTCAGAGAGAAGCCGTCTGGATGCTGTTCGTGCACAGAGAACAGACTGTTCGGTTTATAGCTTTGCATCTGGGAGAATGTAATCCATCAGGCTACTGGTGTTTAGTTTGTCCTCTAAATTTCCAACCACATTGGGTGTCTCTAGGTGTAATTTGTGTTCCCCCTGCAATCTACTCACATTATTCTCGCTAAATCCAAGTACCTAACTTATTTATCTACATAGCAATCTGATAAGAGAAAACGGAGGTTCGCAGGATTAGAAAAGCCATCCCCATATTGCCAGTGCAGACAAAGCGAACACTGAAAAAGTAAGAAAGGTTTTGGATTTAAAGTTATTATACAAATTGTTACAAAGAAAACAAAGAATTTAGACTATTAATCAATGCAATAGTTTACTTACTTGAGGGGTTATGTATCCCAAACCAAACACTTTAACCCACATAGTCCCCATGGCAGTTGTAGAACAACAGAGGCCATGGCTACCTTTCAGCAGAACAGGTTGGAGCCAGGCTTATCTCTGGCGTGGCCTTGGATGTACAATTCAGGCTCTGAGCTGTACAGGGCTTCTGTGTGAGCCATCCTTTCTTCCCTGCTGGTTTGTGTCATTTTGCTCATGAATAGAATAAGCAAATGGGCTCTACCTTAGCTGACTGATGTGTTTGACCAGCAGAGTGGAATACACACACACACACACACACACACACACTTTACTTTTATCATTAAATGGGTCTGGGAGTGTGGCTTGAGAAAAATCACAGCTAAGTATGAACAAAGACAAATTACTTTACAGGCCAGTAGATCCAAGCCAGGTGCAAAAAGTTGTGTGTGTCTCTAACAGTGGCCTTCTTTTTCCCATCCACTATGATCTGGAGGACTGTACCACCCACGCCCAACCCTCCATCTTTCTCTCTTATCTGCAGGTGGAAATCCAATAATAAGAATTAGTGTGATGGGGAAAATGGTTTTATGTCTGAAGAAAAAAATGGAAATGGAATTTAAATATCTGGGGATTCACCTCATAGAAATCCCATCGTAACCTTGGTAAAATGCACATTGGAAAATAGCATGGCCAAGATTATTCCAGAACAAAAGAAAACTAAAATCCAAGGCTTTGAAAGTGGGTAACAAATGAGAGGTTTTATTTCAGTTAATAACTAAGGATGTTATTCTTAGAGACACCAGGATTCACTGAAAATTATCTTTTATAATTTAAGCATCATCTTGGCACAACAAGAGTCTTGATGACTAACCTGCATTTTTCCCCATAGGAGAACAGATTTGGCCATTGTCATGACTTTCCAGTAACTGAAGAAGTCTCTGTCTCTGTCCATTTGATTTGTCAGAGTTACCTTAAAAGCTAGCTTGAGTTGCTTAATCAGAAAAGTCAACAAAACAACTTTATAACTAGTCATGATTAGTAATTAGCAATGCTTTGAAAGTCAAAGATTATCTGAAAGTCATTTAGTTCCTCATGGCTACTTTCTGTCTACATTCTGGTCCTTAAAATGCCACTATCCAGGCTTCATCTTATTTGCTTGCAACTCTTAGGCCCTGCTGACACTCTATTCACCTTTGAAAGAGGAACACAGAAACCAAAAAGAATAGGTAAGCTGTTTTGAGCCAGATACCACAGGCTCATGGGCTCTTGCAAATATCCTTTCCATTCATTTGTATTTTTACTTCTGCAATAACGTTTTTCCTTTTCATTCTCAAAACCATTTGCCCTGGTAACTGATATTTAGAGAGGCACCCACTTCTTGAGATATGAAAGAGAATCTTCTCTTTCCATGAAGGTTCATAGTGCTTTCAGGCTTGGACACACAGAGGTATACATGAGGGGACTGAGCAGTTTTGGTGGTAGATTTGTTAGGAAGGATGTGGATGACCCAGTGAGAACAGAGGCATGAAGAAAACAACAAGCCAAGCATCTCTTCCTTCAGCGCACATGGAGAATGCTTTCCCATCATGATGGCCACCGACAGTAGAAAAATGGCAAACAGAAAGTTGAGCTGAGAGTGAAACCAGGATTAAAACAAAAGACAATGAGCAGGGGCTGAGGCTAGGAGTGTAGCCATCATCAAAGACTGGAAGCAAAACCTTGGCACTGCCTAGCCTTAAAAATATCATCTGTATTGTCTCTTTCAGCAAGCCGTTTCTCTTGGGATTTCTGCATGGCCAGCTGAATGAAGCATAGGGCGAAGAAAATGGAAAAGCTGACTCACGAGAGGTTATGTCACTTGTCCAAGATCACACAAGAAGATACAGTAATAACAAAATCAACAGTCCCCAGAGTTGCCCCTGGTTTCCTGCTTACAGCTTTGTGCTCCCTATGATTCACAGCCCCTGGTTATATCTTAATCACATCCCTGTGACCCAGGGGCACCTGATCAGTCTTTTAAAAAGGACAATTTCATTCTTCCAAGAGGTCTTTCTGTAAACACCTCCACACGCCACCTTGGCAATTTAGATGGTAGCTGTTCTTCAAGAGTAGACATATTCTGTAACCCTTTTTTTTAATCTCCAAACTCTCATTTACCATTGAACTTGAGTGTGGTAAGACTGACTTCCCCCAGTATATGGGAAAGATACCTGGGAAGAGACAGCATTCTGGGAAGACCAATTGCTCAGTAACTCTTAATAAGGATTCTTGACATCCGACACCTTTGTCTGTTCAATAGAGCCCGTGGACTCCTTCCCACAGTCATGTTTTTAGAAGCTTAAATTAAATCCCCAGGATTACACAGAATCCCGAGGAAACCAATTATGTTGAAATACACTTTTCAAAACAGCAAAATGTCAGATTTGTGATGCAGTCACATATGTGTTTATTAGTAATTATATAACAAGATATAATGGTAAGTGTAGTAATTATCATAATTTTAAAATTTTGAGGGGAAAATGGTACTTCAAACTATCTTCAGCTTCTTCAATGCGATATAAAAAACATCTGGGACTTCCACTGCTGATGAATCATAGCCACTATGGTAAGTTACCTCCATGCATAGTTGGAGAAAAATGATCCTTCAGTCTTGAAGTTAGTGAAAATAAAGACTCCGTTTTAAAAATAATTCAAGTTCACAGAATGAATTTTACCCAAGAACCCTATATTAAGAACCCTAACTTAGAAAATGATATAATATTCTACCTGATACATTGTCTCATATACTAGTTATTAAGGATAGAAATCTACGTGGAAGGTTTAGCTGAACTTTCAAATCATTTCACCCAAGCATTGCACTCAAGTTTTGATTATTTTCCAATGCAAAGGTACAACTAAGCAATCGTTGATCCCATGCCAGGAAACTGGCAAGCTTGACTCTAGCCATAACTGTATTTGCTTCCATTTTTCTGATGTATTAAATATCAGAAAGGTTGGAATTGGTGGGACCACCTTGGCCAAAGCAGCTGAATAGCTTCTGTCTTGGAGGCTTGATTGCCTACTTGCCTGGCAACTCTAGAAGCAAGGGAGTGTGTGTACCATGCTGTTTCCACTTGTTTATATATTTTTTCCTCAGAGGACTCCTTAAAATAGATGTTGGCTTTCTCAGAGAGAAGCCTCTGGATGCTGTTCGTGCACAGAGAACAGACTGTTCGGTTTATAGCTTTGCATCTGGGAGAATGGAATCCAATCAGCTACTGGTGTTAGTTTGTCCACTAGAATTTCAACCACATTGGGTGTCCCTAGGTGTAAGTTTGTGTCCCCTCAATCTTCCATTATCCCAAACAAGGTCTTACTTATTTACTCATGACTGATAAGAAAAAATGTTCAGATTAGAAAAACGCCATCCCATTTGCCAGTGCATGACAAAGAACACTTGAAAAATAAGAAGGTTTTGGAATTTAAGTATTATACAGAATTGTTACAAAGAAATCAAAGAATTTAGACTATTTAATCAATGCAATAGTTACTGGGGTTATGTATCCCAAACCAAACCACTTACCCACATAGGCCCCAGGCACAGGAAGCAGACATTGTTACTGTTTGAAAGTAGCACTCCATTTTCTTTTAGTTCTAAGCAAGCATTCTTCCCAGGCGTGGCCATTTCTAGCCAGCTCTCAACGCTGGTGTCTTTAGGCCATGACTCTCATGAAGTTTATGTTCAAAGAGAACACATAATCATTGCTCTGTGTTACCTTAGCCAATTCGGAGGGCTTACCAGCGAGAAGTTGAACATCTCCAGAGAAAAGAAAGTCTGATTTTGTAGCACTTGCCAGGTTTTGTGCAGAGTAAATCTTCCCATCATGACTGCAAGCTACCAAATGACTTCACTGAGCAAACAGATGAACAAGATGAGCATAGTGGCTCTCACAAGCTAGGGCCACTTGCCTCTGTCCACCAGTAGACTGCTCCCCTCGGCAGGAATTAGAATTCTCTATTCGCTTTTGTGTTCCTTCTTTTGCTTTGTATTGTTTCTGCTCTTTGTTCAACTCAATGTAGACAGTAAAATCAAGAGACAGTAAGTGAGAGAGAGAGACACAAGTACTCAGAAATATCTAGATAAAACCACTCCAGAGCTTTTTCTAAGAGCTAATCTCTAGAACTGCACTTTTAGTAATGACCTTCTACAGCCTCATTGTAGACAAATCTATGTTCTTTTCTAATGTTGCTCATTACTGCTGATGTTACCTACCAAACTCCTCCAGAAGCTATCTATGACATGCATTAGGGATTTATATTTTACATCTATGATCACCACACCTCATGCCAGCTCTTCCACAAACCACATGTATTCTAGTTAATTTGGAAAGCCATTAGAAAAAGGCTTCTCATGAAGTGAGATCGGTGGCTCTTTTGCAGTACTGTAGAATGATAGTTTCAACATGCAGAGACATTTCACCTTTAAGATAATTTTATTATACTGGAATCCTACCCAAATCACCATGTGTTGTATGATTAAACTCCAGAAATAGACCAATCTAAATGGCGTTGACTTAGCATCTATTTTCAACATTACAATCATTTATCACCCTCAAGTGAAACTTCATCTTTATTGGTAGTCATTTCCCATTCTCCCCTATCTGTTGGCCCAAGAAAACATTAATTCACAGTCTCTATAGATTTCCCTATTGTGTGCAGTTCAAACACCAGCATTGTATTCTATGAAGTCTCTCACGACTGGCTTCTTTAGCTTGGGGTTAACATCTCTAAAGTTCATCCATGTAGTGCCCCTCTTAGTGGTAGTTCATTTTTTGACACTTCCTTTATTCTAAAGGTTGTTTTTAACTTCTTTCATAGTATCTTTGTAGCATGCAAGTTTTTAATTTTATTGAAATCCTATTTTAAAAACTTCTTTCATTACTTATGGGTTTGTTTTTGTTTTTTTGCTTTTTTGTTTTTTTGATATGATTTTACTATCTAATACAACATCGGGAAGACCCATGTTTATTATTTCTTCTAAGATTTTTATAAACTTAACTGTAGTGTAAGGGTCTCTGATTTGGGTTTTTAAATGTAAGGTGAATGTGTACTGAGACTCTTTCTTCATGTATGGATATGTAATTATCTCAGTATCGTTTGGTGATGTCTTGGCACTTTTAGTGAAAATCAGTTCACCATGGAGAAAAATCTAGACTCAAGTAAGTGGAAGACCCAGGTGACTCAACAAAAAGTAGCTTCCTGGTCAGCATTCTGGGCATTCTTGATGATAACAGTAGGCCATACTCTATATAGCAAGGAGTTGTGAATCTATGCCAACCTGACAGTGAACTCTACTGGAGTACCTAAGACCTCAGACTGTATCTGGCTTCAGTGGGCTTGAACAAGGATGCTCAGAAAATGAACAAACATGCTCAGAAAATGCAAAGCCTGGGAGAGATACTTAATATTCTGTGAAACAAAATTTTAAATATTTTTTATAGACCAGGAAAATCAAATTGAAATAAGTAAAATGAGGGCAAACTGGGATAAACAGCAATACTTTGTTTCAAAAATTAATGATCAAATATTAGGTACTGGAGGCTTGCCTGAGATTTTTAGTAAACAGAATTGAAGTTCTGCAGTTTGGTACTTGAGAGTCCCATGGTTCTCTGCATTTGTTAGTCCATATGCTCAAGGAGACCCTGAAATCTCCTTGATAACATCATTCAATAACTTGTCAAGATACTTAGGAAATGTTTTTCAACTATTATTTCTAAACAAGGCATCCCAAAGCCTAGGTGTTCTTGATAAAAACCATCAACAATAATTATATATTATTATGTGAATAGATAGAGATAATTAATTGGAGGCAAGAGCTAGGTGATAGATAGATAGATAGATAAATAGATAGATAGATAGATAGATAGATAGATAGATAGATAGATAGATAGATAGATAGATGATAGATGAATCAAACAATTTCCAGAGACAATTTCTTCAAACTTTTAATTTATATGATAACTATGTATCTAAGTTTCGGATAGAAGAGTATTCTTTATACATTTTTGCTTCTTCAATCTGAATAAATGTTTTTCTATATATAGATCAAGGTGAATTCTTTAAATTCATAAAATGTTGCAAAAAGATAAAATGAAAGACTTGTTACTAAAAGTTATTAAAATTTTGGATATTTTTCTTCTAAAGAAAAAGACTATACAAGTCCATGAGGCATTGTTCTCATCTCTAATGAAACCTCCTTTGGGTACAGGACAGTAACCCAAATTATTAGGACTTATGGAATGAGGGCTTGGTGCTGCCCTGCCTTGTGGTCTTATCACTGGCTCTGTGGTGTAAGACAACTTGAATGTCTGAAGATCCCATGATTTAAACATGGGTTCAGATTCTGTGTGTCACTCTGAAATCATCCCTTACAGAGGAAGGGGAGCCAGAGGCCTAGCCAGCTCCTGATTTTGTATCCTTTGTCTATTAAAATACACTGCTCCCTTGTGAGTGGAAAGCACCAGAGTGGCTTTAATAAACCAGGGAACATTTAGGACTGCAAAGGAAAGATTGGAAAATTACAAACATGATAGATGAGGAATGTCTGAAAAATCAAATAAGATCTAGCCCGGGAAGAAAACAAAAGTAAAAAAAATATGATAAGGCTATTCAAATATTAGAAAAGCTATCACGTCTTATAAAGGAATATATGCATTTTTACTTTGTGGTTGTAGATATCAATATTAGAAACAATAGATAAATTTTCACATAAATTAGTGAACAACATTCTAGTAATCTCATGTGCACAGCCAAGAATGGTCTCCTTTATGAGGAATGAACATGGTCTTTTATCTCTCTAAAGAAAAAACTAAACGCTCACCAACTGCAGATACTATAAAATGTTTGTGAGGTGATAGGAAAATATGTCCTCCAAATCCAAATTTCCATAACTCTCTTTAACTGTCTTTCCCAACAACTTGAAAGGCTCAAGTTAGAGTGAAACCATGATACTCTGCTCTGAGGTGTAGAGAGCCACATGCACCATGTCTTACACAACCACCACCTACATTAAGTCTGGCATCTCTCCGCAATAGCATGGATGCTTGCAGTCTCCAATAACTGTGTCTATAAAGTCACCATAACAGGTGGTCTCTGGCTTTGCCTTCCATTCACTGGAAGAGCCCATTTTATTTTATTAAAAATTGGAAAGCCTGGGTTTGGGTCTACAGTTACCAAAGCCGATCCTTTTCCCCTCTCATTTACAAGGTCCTTTGTTGTAGCCACTGTTTTTTTTTTTTTTTTTTAGAACTAGTGGCTCTTGCCGCTCGGTACCTCATCTCGCCTTCTACTTCAGTGGTTCAGCTAATCCTACCCATTTGAGGATATAGATTCCCAGCAGTATTATTTCATCTGTTGGTGGGGATAGATGATGGGTAAGTTAAATATAAGCATATTTCTGAAATATGTTCCTGAGTGGGACCAGAATTGCCACAGAATGATACTTTTTAAAAATAATTATAGCCCAACTGACTCAGGCCAGCTGTTGTAGCTTGAATGTGAAATGTCCCCCTTAAGCCTATGTATCTGAACACTTGTCCCCTCGATGGGACTGAGTCTTCAGGTAGGGTCTAGATGGAAAAAGTGGGTCATAGGGCCTTAAGGTTTCTAAGTCTGATTATACTTCCTGTCTTCTCCGCCTCCCGACTGCAGACATAATGTGACCAGCCCCTTGACAGTTCTGCTACCCTATCTTCCCCACAATAATGGACTGTACTCCTTCAAAGTGGAAGCCAAAGTGAGTCCCTCCCCCATTCAGTTGCTGGTTGATCACAATGACAGTCAAAGTAACTACTCTACAAACAATGTTAAACTTAGTAGTGCCACTTACCTAGAAGATGCTGATATTCTACACACATCCTCACACCCATCTCCATTTTAAACAGAATATAAATGTTTTTTATTATTTGTGGCCCCCGGGTTTGTTTTACTATTAAACAAGGAGATCTGTGGCTCTATAGTTTAAGTAGTAGCCTACAGTCCCTACCTCTGACTCCATTATGATTATACTCACATAAGTATTTCTAGAAATTTGCTAACAAAATTGTCTTTCTTGTAGCTGTAAAATTTGAGATACTAATCTATATGGATATATTGTTTTCTTTCAATGTTTCTAGTCCCTTCCTTTTTCCACACCTTCTCTTTTAAACTTGTGACACAAGGTCTAATTACATACTCGCACGCAGGGAAGAGGAAACTCATGCTATTCTTCGTCATAGGTAGTCAGGAAAATATAACGCCATGTGTTGTATTTCTGATTTGGGAATCAAAGCTGGAATTGGCGCATGTCCTCCAAGAGATTTAGCTAAGAGAAGACTGTTACAGTATCACCTTTCCCCCTGTTTCTACTGACAAAGCAATGGGGGAAGAGACACTTTTACATTTTTCAGCTGATGAAAAGTGGAAAGTTGGCATGTCCTAGGCAATTAATCTCATGGGGTGGGTAAATGTTTAGATAAAAAGACTCAAATAGTTTCCTCCTTTAATCGGAAAACAACCTCCCCAGAAATATTTATAATTCATAAAGTATAATCTAGAGAAGACATGATGCTTTGAAACCAGGGAGTGTAAGTGTGCACCATCCAATTAACAGCTCCCCTGAAAGAGAAAATTATTTTTAGAACTCTTGGGGGGATAAACCTCAGGGTAAAGAGCCAGAGAGATTTGAATTTCAGATTGGCAGAGCCC
The DNA here is from genome assembly GCA_021653895.1 of Mastomys natalensis. Lineage (NCBI taxonomy): Eukaryota > Metazoa > Chordata > Mammalia > Rodentia > Muridae > Mastomys > Mastomys natalensis. The sequence goes on along the minus strand of JAJTUV010002134.1, from coordinate 257,018 downwards.
TGTCACATGGGATAGATAACCCAGCCCAGCCAGCCATAGTCGTTTCACCTTTGAAGTAAACAAATGAAACATCACAGCATGAAATTAATAATATTTAATGCATTATTATTTATTAATAAATTAATAGCTACATAGTGGCTGGCCTGCTATTTATACTCTATAGACATCTCTTACCTTCTTTAAAAGAAATAAATACAATAAAAAGGTGTTTATGAGGTATGCACGTGTGTGTACACGTATGTAGGGAGGTACATGCTGATGTATGCATGTGTGGAGTCCAGAGGAGGATCCTAGGTGTTCTCTAGCACTCCCTACCTTTGCCTCGTGAGACAGGTCCTTCACTGAACCTGGAGATCACCATGTTTTGTTAGGTTTAGCTGGTTAATGACCCCCATTGCATCCCGTCTTTGCCTCTCCAATGCTGGAGTCACAAGCACATAACATGTATGTCTTTTTCACATGAGTACTGGAATCTGAGGGTCCCATTCTGTACACCAGCACTCTTTCACACTGCATGACCTCCTTAGGCCCAAACTAGGTCTTTGATAATAAAAACAGGAGTTGGTAAATCAGTCTCTTTGTTTTTTTGATCTTTTAAAAGATTTTAATAGTCTCATTTTTAAAGGTAACACATGCTTTTGTGTTTTCAACTAACATAAAATCATGTGCCTATGTGTACAAACTTACAGATATATGTGTATGTTCATCAACATGTAATTAATTAAGGAGAATAATTACTATAAATACTTCAAAGACTGCTCATGAATGTCTTCTTAATTTCTCCACAACTATCACATCAAAAACAAGATGAATTTAGGGTCTATTAAAGTAGGCAAAAATGTCACACCACAAATTCTTCAGTCCCACTAGAGGCACAGAGCACACAAGTCAGGCTGTGTGTGGTAAGTATGCTTCCCAGACAGCTGTCCCCAGACAAGGCTGTGGGCACTTGTGCAAAGTAGCCATTAGAAAGCATTGCTTTGCTGACAGTGTCGCAGTGGGGTGAATTTCTATTTTAAATAATGCCAAGCTAGTCCATGTAATTTTCAAAGCTTCATCTCGAAAGATCATAATTAGATAAAGGAAAAATGCTAGAGTCAGAAAGAGCTAGTCAAGGGATGGGGACAGGGATGCAGATTCTCTGTTTTGCAATCTTGAGAGTAACATTTCCCTATTCTCTCTCCCTAGAACCCCCTATGCTATCCCCCTCCTCCTTTATGCTTTTATACCTCTTGATTACATGAATGTATTAAGGTCAGTTCTAGGTTGAGGGTCTAGCAATACAATAAATGCAAATAGTCAAGGAACAAGCAATACAATAAATACAAATAGTCAAAGAAAAAGAAAGGCATTAAACCCAATTATATGAACATTCTAATGATCACTGTTTCTAAGGGCTTATCAGGATGACCAAAGTATCTGAGCCTACTTCCCTGTCCTAGCCCAAGTCATTTTCATATCTGAAGCCTACTTCCTTGTTCTAGCCTAAAATTTAGATCCCTGTCTGAAATTACTTCTTTGTTCTAGTCTAATATTTAGGTTCCTGCCTGAGATTACTTCTTTGTTCTAGCCTAAGATTTAGATTCCTACCTGAAATTACTTCTTTGTTCTAGCCTAATGTCAGATTCCTGCCTGAAGCCTACTTCTTTGTCCTTGGCCAATGTCATATTCCTGCCAAGCAGCCCATTTCCTCGTCCTTGGCCCATGTCAGATTCTTGCCAAGCAGCCCCCAAAGCTCCCCATCTCTCCCCCTTTTTTATTTCATTAACAAAACTGAGTCTGTCTTAGGTTGTTCTGACAAGAATGCCTTCCTTACCCATCATGGAATATGCATTATCAAAAGCCATGCACTTATGTCTTAGGTTGGTAAGGCTCTGCATACCTGTCCTTGGCTAGCTAGCCTGTTAATTTAATAACTCTGTCTGGGGGTCCATTTTCAGGTTCAAGCCATGTACTTGGCTGCCAACATGTTGATGTTGTTGAAGAAAAGCTTTAACACAATGGGCAGGAATAAAAGAATTCCCAGGACAAAAAGGGTTAGCATGATCAACTATATATGCCATTTTTGAAGCTTTACCAAAATAGAAATACTGACCTCAGGCCATTTTATCTGCAGTATCTACCACATCAAAGCTCAGCAGAGCAGCATTCTTGAAATTCATAAGCTCCCTATATATCGTTAAAACATCCCAAGAGGTGTTAGAATTATGCCAAATACACTGTATGTGTCATTAAATGTCTTTCTAATTATAATGATTACCACTGTAAATTGTAGAACTAACATGAATCCAATGGTATTTGGCATGACACTCAAGATGGCTCCTTACCCTTAAATTCTGAACCTCCTTCCAGTAATTTGAATGGGATAAAGAGCATTAATCCATTCTTCCAAATGTCTATCTAAATCCTCTGGTATATTCAACACATTAGTAACATTTTTTTGCTAAATGATTAATGAAAGTAGCTGTCTTAACTTCTTGTGTCACAGCAATTGCAGAAGCAGTGGTGCTAGCAATTAATGTAATTAAAGCTGTTATACCAGCAATAATTAAGCCCACTACCCTCTTGTTTCTGCTTAAAGCCTGACTCATTTCTTCCAGTACTTGCAAGCTACTTTTAGAATACTAAGGTTTGGTGATACTCAGGGCACTAAAAAAAAAAAAAAAAAAGCTGGTTGATAGACCTCCATAACTGACATGCTGGATTTCAAAACACAAACAGGTGTACAATCAATGCAACTTACATTAAATACTGTAGAAGAAACAAAAGTATTTTTTAAAGTATTTTTTTTAAAGATTTGTTTATTTATTTCATGAGTACACTGTAGCTGTCTTCAGACACACTGGAGGCATCAGATCCCATTACAGATGGTTGTGAGCCACCATGTGGTTGCTGGGAATTGAACTCAGGACCTCTGGAAGAACAGTCAGTGCTCCTAACTGCTGAGCCATCTCTCCAGCCCCAATTCTTCTTCTTCTTCTTCTTCTTCTTCTTCTTCTTCTTTTAGGTTTTTTGAGACAGGGTTTCTCTGTGTAGCCCTGGCTGTCCTGGAACTCATTCTGTAGACCAGGCTGGCCTCAACTCAGAAATCTGCCTGCCTCTGCGTCCCAAGTGCTGGGATTAAAGGCGTGCGCCACTACTGCCCAGCACAAAAGCATTTTTAATTTGACAATTAAAAGAGCCTTAACATATGTTGTAACACCTGTTTGAAATCCAGATCCTGCCCCAACTTTATCTCTTGCTAACATAACATCATAGAGAACGGCAGCTAATTTCCATATATGTCTCTGAAAATGTCCAGAACCAGACTTCCAAATGAAGACTGTTATTTCCAATATTGAATTGCTTTCTAGACTAGTCCATGATCGAGTCTGAATAACTAGTCAAATTTAATAACAATACAAGAGGCACTATAACTTATCTTTTTGATTCTCTGTTCCACAAGGTCTAAGAACTTGAGGCAAGGCAGCTTGTCCCATCAGGGATATAGGTAAGCAATGATGGGTCAGGAACTTATGTCCAGTTCAGCTTCCCTGTCACCACTGTCAGAGCACTCAGCAACACTGTCAGGTCAGCATCATTCTTTGTCCTGGCATCAGCATGTCTCACTCATAGCTCTGGCAGCCACCATGCTCCTTCAGCATCCTACACTCCTGAGCATGTTAGAATTCCTGGGAGTCCAGCCTCCTCTGGGTTTTGAGGGGTTGGGTGCAGAGCTGAAGCCTTAGGGCTGCTCCAGATGCAGGCGCAGAAAGGAAGGGTCAAAATCTTTCTTTTTAAAATTGTTATCTCATGTGTGTGGTTATTTTGCCAGAACATATGTACCACGTGCATGTCTGGTACCCACAGAGACCAAAAGAGACATCAATTTCCCCAGAACTGGAGTTACAGAGGATGTAAGCAACCATGTGGATGCTGGGAGTTGAATCCACACCGAGCTCCTAATCAGCAAACCATCTCTCCAGCTCTTGTATTTATTAATAAATCCAAGAGCTATTAAACATAAAAGTCATGCTTCAATGGATCATGGTGATGCACACCTTTAATCCAAGCACTTGGGAGGCAGAGGCAGGTAGATCTGTGAGCTTAGGGCCAGGGTGATCTACAGAGTGAGTTCCAGGACAGACAGGGCTACAAAAGGGAATTCTATCTTGGGAGGCAGGGGTAAAAAGAAAGAAAGAAAGAAAGAAAGAAAGAAAGAAAGAGAGAGAGAGGAGAGAGAGAGAGAGAGAGAGAGAGAGAGAAAGAATCATGCTTTGCTCATATCTTGCTTGATATCTCTAATACACTACATACTCATTCTTTAGATTACTTTAAAACAGAAAGAACTTTCAACCTCAGGATCAGAATGTGTAAAGGATCTTTGCATCATTACCAATCAAGCCAGGAAGGCACGTGTTTTGTGAATAGATCTTTGTCTCTTGTACCAGCTTAGATATTACCTCTTGAAAGAGACCCTCCTGACATCCTCTAAACTTTCTGCTTTGTATCATTCACTGCAATTTACAATTGTTTTATTTGTTTGCTTCAATAACATGTGCATATCTATCTCACTACACAGTGTTATTGAAGGGCCCATGTCCCTTGCTAGACAAGGTACTCCCATACACTATTTAGAATAGCTGTATAAAGTTCTGTGGAGCTGTCAAATGGATAAATTAGCATTCTCAGGAGTGTTGTGCCCCCTTAAATAATCTGTAACCCTTTATAAGTACTCAATAGAGTAATCTTTTCCAAGCTTATTTTTAGGAAGAGAACAGGTATGTGGTAGTCTAGTATAATATGCTAAACAGGCTTGACCATGAGGTACAAAATCTATGATCTCTATGGAAACAAAGTTACTCCTGGCTCCCTGACAGACCAACTTGCAGAGGAAAATCTCAGAGACATGTGATTTAGCATATGAAGATATTTCCAGATTTAGAAGTAATTGCAGCCCATTTTCAGTGTCTGTATTTCCTAACAATGAGCCAGAGCAAGGAGATAACTGAGCATCCCCCAAAAGGGAGTATATTTTTACTGCCTTGTGATACAACCAAATTATAGCAACAAATCAGGTTGTGCATTCCCTACACCCTTTGAGATAGACCGGCCTCTTTCCTCCCACTTTTTCTTGAAACAAAAGCAAGCTTTTTACACGAGTCTGGTATCCCTTTTAAACAGAAACAACTCTAAGTTAGCACTCATTGGAAAAGAATAGTTAAGCCATTGAGGGATCTCTCTACTGTATTTTTCCAGTTAATGAGTCAAAGCCAGGTCTCTGTAGATGCATCCAAGATGATGACAGAAAGGAAGGCTCTACAGACAACTTCTTCAAACTGTAGCAAGGCCAATAAAAGCCAATGATCTAAGGACAGCCACCTGCCAATCCAGCGCCACTGAGTCATCTTCTGCGGGGAAGTGTTTGGACTTTACCAGGTCTTAAGAACCGCAGGCTGCTTTATTATTTCCATTTTTATTTTCTTAGTGAGTTGTCCTGAAACGTCACATCATTAATACGAGGCATAAAGTACTAAACAAGCTGTAATTTCCTGGGTGAGTGCTGTAATGATGATAATGAAAACCACGGAAAGCTCTTGCATTTACTTCTGTCAACGGAGCTCCACAAAGATTCAAGAAGAGAGCTCTGCAGAATCTTTAATCACCTGCCCCTGCCGCATCTCCTCTTCTCAGCTTGTATTCTGAGCTCTCATGGTTTCCTTTTCCCCTTTTCATTTTCAACTCACATTCAACGTTGCGGTTTCGACCCCCTTACCATTGTTCAAATCTATTTCAACCCTCCCTTTGATGGGCTTTTTCTGGTCATTTCCGTATTGTAGGATCTTTAACAGTATCATCCTTGTAAAATCACACACACACACACACACACACACACACACACAACAACAACGAGAGAGAGAGAGAAGAGAGACAGAGAGACAGAGAGACAGAGAGAGAGAGAACAGAGAGAGAGAGACAGAGAGAGGGGCAGAGACAAAGACAGAGACAGAAACAGAGAAACTAGTTAATTTTAAAATGCCTTGACTACCTCAAAGGCTGAGCAATCCTGAACCTTTCCCTGCTACCCTAGGCTTAATTTGGGAAGAAGCCAGTGGCCTACCCACCCCAATTCTCACATGGTTGGTTGGCTTTCCCTCCTGTAGCTCCTACATTCCATCCTTCTCCCCAAATCATGGCAATTCTTTACTCCTCTCCCTCCCTGCATCCTAGCTCTTAAAAATCTAAGGATCCCACCCTGTCTTGTCTCCCGCTGTCCAGCCTTTGGCTGCTGGACATCTTTATTGCTCAATCAAAAACCAACTGGGAACAAGGACCTTCAACATTTGGACACTCAGATTCCCGATTAAATCAAAGCATTAGAACCAATCCCCAACAGTTGTTAGGAAAGCCATGCCAACTCTGTTTCTCACAGTATTCTTCCTTGTACTATGCTGTTTCAACAAGATTGTCCCCTGTACCAGTGTCACAGTCTGTAAGGAGTCAAGCCAGGTAAGCTGAGATGGAACAATTCCCAGAGTTCCCTGGCCAGTGACCTAACACATTGTGAAACCAGGTTGAGTGGGAGACTCTGTCTCAAAAAACAAGGTTGAAAGAAATAAAGGAAGACATTGGATATCAACCCATGATCTACACAAACACACACACACACACACCACGACCACATTATATCCAAACACAAACACACATACACACACTAAATAGAACATATGGCAATATACATATTAAGCCTACCTTCCCTGTAGTTACCTTTTTGTTGCTATGATAAAACATCATGACCAAGGCAACATGTAGAAGGAAGAGTTTATTTGGGCTTACAGTCCAGGGGGATAGAAGTCCATCATGGCAGGGAGTATGGCAGCCAGGGGCAGACACAGTGGTGGGGGTGTAAGCAGAGGTCTTATGTCTCCATTACCAGCTGGAAGTAGAGAGAAGGAAATGGAAGTGGGGTAAGATTATAAAAATGTCAAAACCTCCCCCTAGTGACATACTTCCTGCAATGCTGTGTCTCCTAAACGTCCCCAAAGAGTGTCATCACCTGGTAACCAAGTACTCAAATGCTTAAGCCTGTGCGAAGCAAGTGCTCATCCAAATCATCAATAGCAATTCTCTTGTGTATTGCTTTTGAATAAGAAATTCTTTTTTGAGACAGGATCTCACTGTGTAGACCAGTCTAGCCTTCAAGTCATAGATATCCTCCTGCCTCTCAAGTGCTAGGATTAAAAATGTATACCACTATACCTGACCTGATTATAAGACTTAGAAGTATCTATATTTTCTTTTTCTGAAGAACAATATTGTACTTTATTTTCAAATACCACTCAAAGAAGATTTATGTATTCATAGAGTGTCAATGTGTTACACAAAGTACTATGTCTAATATGGACATGATAAGGTGTTCACCTTTGGAGCATAAAGGGTGACAAAAGGTGAATTAATTCACTATTCCTCTTAAATTTTAATTAAACTAGTTAAGTAGAAAAGATAATGCCAACACTGAAATTATGGTTGCACCACAAAAGAGTCCATTTCTGCATAATGGTTGCATTAAAATTACATATTATCCAACATCCAGATATAAGGTAGCAATGCTCTGTATGTGTGTGTATAAAGCTTTTTGGATGGAATATAATAAATAATGACTATTAATAATCGGTCACTGGGAGCAGTTATGAGAAAGAGTACATTAACTTATAATACAGTTCCAGTTTTCACCCTCCCTTTAAACATATTTTGGGATATTGAGAGTAATTCTTTTCTCTGGGAATAGTTGGGGGGAAGAAACCGTATCCTATTAAAAGTTTGCCTTCCATTTATGACTGCGTTTACTGTGAGCATTGTGTGAGTAGGCAATCATGAGCTGTGTGACTACTGAGTAAATGGCGAACAGAAATGGTGGTCCCTGCCTCTCACTCACATCAAGGGGTCAATACTTGCTTAGTTCCAAGTGAACTAGTCAAGTCACTTTTTTTCTAGTCATGAACCATGAAAACTGCTAGTTTTTGTTTGGTTTGAATAGAATTTAGGTTGTCATGTGAAATATCTTAGCTTTGAGGTTTTGCTTCTGTTTTTAGAATTTGGCAGTGCATGCAAATCATACATAATAATGGCTTTTACCAATAGACAACTCATTTGCGAACGTCTATCTCTATTAAAACACAAAGTCAACACAGGATAGTGTGAACCACACTTGACATTTTGTATTTTTGTGACTTACCACCAGTTCTTAATGCAGAAATATGCTTTGTCAGTGTAGTTATAAAAAAGCAATTGGAAGCCATCAACGATGGCTCAGCAGGCTAAGGATCTTGTCACACATAACATAATTTTTAGAGCGAATAATTAGAAGTAAACAGTCTAGATGGGTGGTTCTCATCCTGTGTGTCGTGACCCTATGGGGGATCGAATGATCCTTTCACATGGGTCATCTAAGACCACTGGAAAACACAGGGATTTACATTATAATTCATAAAAGTAGCAAAATCACAGTTATGAAGTAGCAACAAAGATAAGTTTATGGTTGGGGTCAGCACACATGAGGAACTGTATTAAAAGGTCATAGTGTTAAGAAGGGTGAAAAATGCTACTCTAGATGCAAAAGCCTAGAAAGGAAAAACAGAGAATTTTCTGGCTATTGGGAATATATATATATATATATATATACACACACACACCACACACACAACAAACTATATATACATATATTTGTGTGCATGTGTGTCAGTGCAGGTATCATGGTGTGCAGAGGTCAGAGGGCAACTCTCAGTTCTCTTCTACCCCTTATGGGGTCCAGGGATTGAAGTCAGTCTGTCAAAACTGCATGCAAGGGTCCCTACCCACCGAGCCATCTCACCATCCCTGGAGTCATCTTTAAATAATCTTGATGATCTGGTCCATACACAAAAGCATTCACAGTAAAGTCTTCAAGCTACAGACAAGTTGGTCCACAACACACATTCATATTTGATGAGATGTTACAAACTTCTGAACATGCATCTCAACAAACCACACTAGCAGTTTTAAGACAGTTGGGTGGTAACTTCAGCCTAGCAGACAGAACAATAATTTGTTTTGGGAATGCAGAACTGACACAAAAGAAGCCTAAGTAACACTTGCGTTTTGTGTATTGGGAAATAAGACTTCATAAAACCAACGGGTGAAAGCCACCCTCATGCTGGCCCTCCTCTTCCTTCAATCCAAGTGGAGTCTCTTCTTCAGTGTGTCACAGTGGATCATGGGTTCGGTAGAGTAAAAGGTACACTACAGAAAATTTCCTCAGTGCAGGTAAAGGACATGTGTAACTCCATACATATGTCTACAAGAAGAAAAGAAGATAAAGTGTCGATAGGAAGAGCTTCCCGGGCTGCATGTCCGCGAGAAGAATCTGCTATGGATGCTTGAGCTTCAGCTGGGGAAAGGATCCATTGACACGTTGAGAAACCACATCACACTCTCTTCCAGAATAGAGGTGGATAGGCAAACGGCGATCTGTGCCTGTCTTATTGCAGGAGCAAGAAACTGGTGCAGAGCCCAAAGTGTTCCTGACTAGCTTGGATCTATGGCTGCTGTTTCAGTTCAGCCAACATTCACGAGCCTCTGTAGGGCACACAAAAATGAGCAAGCTCTAATCCTTGTTGTGTTCGATTTCTAACCATAATACAGCACCATAAACAGGATGGCCTAGAACAGCATACATTGATTGCCTCTTCATTCTGAAGGCAGAAATCCAACATCAGCATCTTGGCAGGGCCATGGTCTCTCTGCAGGTGCTTGGGAAGTATTTACCCCAGACTTAAAACCGCCTGCTGTTCCTCGATAACAACTTAATCTTCACACAGTATTCTCTATGCATACATGTGTACATCCAGCCCCCTCACCCCCTTTTAAGGTATCAGCCATGCTGATTACCAGCTCTACCCACTCCGTATGACTCATCTTAACCCAACTAGTTACACCTGCCAATGACCCTTCTTCCAAATAAGGCCATTTTCTGAGGTAGGGAAACTAAGGATTTTAACATATGCATTTTCCAGGGACACATTTCAACCCAGAATGCTTTCCCTCCAGGGGTTTATAATCCAGTTAAGGGAGGAGGCATCTGTGTCCCTGGAGCCCCTTAAAATTTTACTACTCACGAGGATGAAATCATACTGGATTTTCTTCCCACAGCCAGAATTTTTCTGTTGATGTGTACCTATGAAGCGTTAATTTTATTTTTGTCAACATGGCAGTAAATAATGCCAGTTTATAGACACGTCATCATGGGGTGGATATTTCAACTCTGATAAAACGCTGAATAGCCCTGGCTGGAGGATGGCTCAGCAATTAAAAGTACTTGCTAGTCTTGCAGAAGTCAAAGGTTCAGTTCCCTGCACATTACATAGTGGTTTATAACTATCCATAAGCACAGTTCTAGAGCATCGGTCACCCTCTTCTGACCTCTTTGGGCACCCAGCATGCGCATGATACATTTACCTACTTGCAGGAAAAATACTCATACATTATTCAAAAAATGAATAAATCTTAAAAAAAAAAAAAAGAACAAAACCTGAACAACACCACAGCACCACTGTAAGGAAATCACATGTGATTTTTAGTCTAAGGCAGAAGCAAAATGGCCTCAATAATGAAGTCCATCCAAGTAAGAAAGAAGAAAATGATACTGATGAATGAACTGTATTTCAATTTATCACAGACAAGGGGGCAATGCATGCAACCACTTTACATAACCTGTGCTCCCGTGATGCGTGCCCGTGTCCGTCTAGGTAATCTAATCAGCTCGAACATCCATTTGTATAAAGCAAGTGTGAAGTGAAGTGAACAGAGCAGGTGTTGGAAGGAATTATCCAGAACATTAGTTTAAATAGAGATCACAAAGAAGGAGCCCTAGAAATTAGAGGGTTGTCTCCTCAGCTTATCAGCCTAATAATGGTTATAGCATCAAATATAGGCATCAAGGATACGATGTTTAGCATGGGGAATGGTAAATCTCTGGCACAGGGAGGAATCTTACTATAGGAATGTTAGTGGCAGATGTGATGTGAATCCTGTGTTTACTGCTTGGCAAGTTGGCCTATTCCATAGCTTGCCTCTACTCCTGATAGCTTTCCCCTAAGATAGAACTGAGGTAACACATCACATCACTGACTTGTGTGCTGTCGTGAAGCCTCCTTCCTTGGGTATATTTTGTTAGACAATGTAGTAGTTAAACACCTGAAAAGAGACAACTTAAGGGAAGAAGAATTTGGGGAGGGTCATAGTCTCTAAGGGGACAGCTCATCATGACAAGGAAGGCTGCAGGAAGCAGCTGGGTCAATGGAGGTTGAAACATGTACATGGTACTCCTGACATCATGGTGGATCAAGAACCAGAGGCCTTGGGCTGGAACCAGGGCCAGACTATAATCTGTAAAGCAGCCCTGCCTGTCCCAGTGACCCACTTTCTGCTGTTAGGCCCCTTCTCCTTAAGCTTTCACAGTCTCCCAGTCAGCACCACCATCAGGGGTCCTAGTGTTTAAACTTAGGAGCCTGTGTGTGATATTTCACACTAAGTTATAATGCTTGTCACTTAGATTCAGACAGTAAGTGTCATACACAGTGTCTGAGGAAGATAATGATTCAGGTTTTTAGTCTAAATGAAATACCAAAATTGTTCACACACTCCTTTCTTTGGTACACTTTAATTCCGCTAAAGTGTTACTACTTTAAGATAGATGCAGTCAGGCTAGGACACTCTTGCTGTCGGCCGTCACTTCCTTAGTGTTAAGTGGAACTCTGGAATGTCTCTGCAAAGTCCTTCAGAATGCACTCCCAGCCCACTTCTAGTTCAAAGAAATTGTGTGTGTGCATGTTTGTGTGTGGCTGGATGTCTTGCGTGCTGTGCTGCCGTGTGCTGTTCGTGTGGTGTGTGTGTGTGTCGTGTGCGTGGTGGTGTGTGTGGTGGGTTCATCTCCTTAACTGTTAGGCTCCTTCCATTCTGATCATTCACCCCTATTGTTTATTTCTCTGCCTCTGTGTTTATTCCTCTCTGTTTGGTTAGTCCTGACTCATATCCTTCCTGCTCGTCTTGCTGCCTGCAAATTGTTCCGAGACCTGTCCATTGATCCCCATGGCCATGTGACGCAGTCTTGACGTTGGGAACTCCTTCTTTGGGGACATCCACTTAACTATGCAGCAAGCATGCTTGTTGTATGTATAGGTATTCTTCCATGTTCTTAGTTTTCCCAAGGTCAAATAAATTTTTTTCTTTTCAATATTATCACTATTTCTAGGACTATGTGTACAAAGTGTTGAACAATGAACAAATGGTGAGGAATACATTGACCTGCGATGTCTCTGAGAGATGTTAAGCAATAATAGTTTATAACTTTTAATACTCTGTTCAAAGGCAAGTACAGCCAGTCAAGGTAATGGATGTCAGAATGGTGTAACCTTCAGAGAAATGGCTGGGAAAAGTACAAAGGAACTTCGGGAACAGAAAATTGTATTTTTAATCGAGCATTGGTTTGGTTAGGATACGTGTATGTCAAAATACATCGAGCTACATTCTTCCAAATTATACCCTAAATGGAAAAAAAAAAAAAAAAAAAAAAAAAAAAGAAAATTTACTTTTATCTCATCCTAAAATCAAGGCTATATACATGTTACCATTGTTAGCTCAAAAAAATCTGAGTTCTGTTTAAATTTGCTACCATTTGATGATATGGCTTACAATCACCTAGCACTGAAACTTCTGGAAAGCTTTTAAGCTTTTTAATACATATATAGCTGAGGAATCTGAAGCTCATTTTATCTAAGCGTAAATAACTTGATAGGTTGTATTGTTAAGTTCAACATTTTCCAGTGCATTTCCCTGACAGATGGACAGAGTGGACCCATGTGTGTCCTTGGCTTTTAGTTTCAGAACTCAGAGCAATTTCAAACCAGCGATGAGGCTGGAGTTGGTTTTATCTAAGCATCAAATTTCTGCTTGATTGTTCCAGTAGCACGGAACACCCTCTACTAAGGCTCTAACCTCAAAAGCACCATCCAGACTACATTTCCATCAACCACTTTCAAATGAGTCTTAGCAAACTCAGGAACTCTGTTATTGTTAGTCATCCCAAGCCAAACCCCTGTCCTGCGGTGACTGAAGACCTCCTCTGACTGATGATGGAATTTCCTCGCTCTCAGCCTATCTTCATCAGCGGGACCTCCAATGAATTCAGAAGGATCCTTGTGTAATTGGGCCCATCATTCTAAGCCTATCCGCATTTGAAATTGTCCCAACAAATTCTTCAACACTTCTAAGGAAGTGGGGCTAATTTTCCTGTTATAAAATTAGTCTCCTGGGCTGAGACCATGGCTCAGTTGGTCAACTGATCTCTCCACAGGCATGAAGATCAGAGTTTGGATGCTGGGCACCCACATGAAAAGCTGGACGTGATGGTATGCTATCCTCTCAGTGCTGGGGTAGAGACAGGAGGATCCCTTAGAGGTTCCTGGCCTGCTAGCCTGGCTGAATCGGGAAGATCCAGGTTTAGTGAGAGACCCTGTCTCCGAAAATAACATGATGGTTAAAAGAGGAAGACACCAAACATTAACCTTTGGCTTCCACATACACATGAACACACACGCATGTGCGCATTCGCGAAACACACACACACACACACACACACACACACACACACACACACACAATTATTTGCTTACATTTGGTTATGATATAATTATTAATCTTTGAAAATAAATGTTTTAATCCTTCTGGTGCTGTATTTAAGGTCTCCTGTGAGATTTCTAAGTTAACTTTCTTCTAGCCTTTCTTCCCTCCTCCTCTGTTACCATCTCTCACTTTCTGCACCTCAGTCATGCAGTGCCTCACATTCCGTCCTTGTAGTCATTTAGAGGGTTAAAAATGGGCTGCTCAAATGGATGGGAAATTGTCTCTGCGTATCAGCCAGGCCATCATTCTCTCTTTGTTGTATCCTGCAGTTATTCAATGTGGATTAATGGTCAAAATCAATTACAAACTCAAAGTTGCTTTTGACTGGGGTATATTTATTATTGTTATTAGATAATGCACAAGCTATTGGTACAATATTTATGGAGGTAGGCACATGCTTCTCTCTAAAGATTTTATCTTTTAGAGGGCACATAAAATCTTAGACTTGCTTTTCAGCTTCATAAAAACACATATGGATGCGTGGAGTTAGCACAGCTTATCCGTCTTGAGTTTCTCCTGGTTCAAAAAAACCATAGAACTAAATCCCGTATAACCTTTATAAGCTGTATGCTTAAATCAACTTTAATGGGGAAGAAAACGTCTGACTGCTTGATAATTCAGAACAAGAGAAAATTGTAACTTCAGTCTAAAACTACATTCAACTAAGTTATGAATCTTTAGAAAAATAAACTGCAGATGTTTCAGCTCTGCATGTCTTAAAGAGTGGAAAAAAATTGTATGTACCTATGTGTGGTATGCATGTGTGTGTATGATGTGTACTCACATGTGTGTGTGGTGTGAGTATGTGTAGTCTATTATGTGTGTAATGTGCATGTATGATGTGTACACACATGTGTGTGTGCAAGTGTGTATATGTGTGGGGTGTGTGTGTGTGTGTGTGTGTGTTTTCCTTCCTTGGTCAGTTTCTAGTTCATTTACTGAGACAAAATCTCTCAATGGAAGCCAAGGCTTGTTGCCATGACTGATCTAAATGGTCAGCTAGCTCCAGGGCTCCCCTGTCCCCCACCTCCCCCTTGCCAGAGTAACATGTGGCCACCATTCCCACCAGCACTCACTTGGGTTGTGGGCATCTAAACTCTGATCATGTTTGCTCAACATGTGCTTTTCCCACTGACCCTTCTACTCAAACCCTAAATGTATTAAAAATGGTTTTATGAAATTCCTCATCTAATTTAAAGACATATTAATGATAATTTTTTGTTTTCTAATCTCTGAAAACCAAAACAGAATACTGCTATTGTCTATTTTTATAAACACACACACACACATGGTCTGGGAGCACGAATATTTCCTTCTTTATACTCCAATTTTCCTAATTGTATATATTATGTATAATCAGTTTATAGTAAAAATATTTTAAGAAGCTCATGGATATAAATGTTATGTTGTAACTTATTTTATATCATGCTATAAATACACAGCTGAATTGGCCTCATAGAAAGCCTATTTCACTTTTTATCCTCATACATTTTATCATCATCATCACCATCACCATCATCATCATCACCATCATCACCATCATCATCATCACCATCATCACCATCATCATCATCACCATCATCACCATCATCACCATCATCACCATCATCACCATCATCATCATATGTGAAGTCTGTGTAGCATGTCCCATCTTGCACATGGAGGTTAGAAGACAACATTTAGGAGTTGATTCCCTTCTACTTTGTTGAATCAGGGTCTCTGTTGTTGCTGCTGCCCATATATTCCAGTCCATATGGCCCACAAATTCCCAAGTGACTCTCTTACCTCTGCCTCTCATCTCATGGTAAAAGTTTGAATTAAAGATGGAAGCCACCATATCTGGATGTTTTTAGGTTCTGTGTGTCAAACACAGGTCTTTAGGCTTTTGCAGCAAATACTTTATCTGCCATCTTCATTAGGGTTTCAATTGCTGTGGAGACACCATGACCACAGAAACTCTTACAAATGAAAGCATTACGTTGGGGCTGGTTCACAGTTTAGAGGTTTAGTCCATTGTCAGCATGACAGAAACATAATGGTACTAGGGCAGACACAGAGCTGGAGGAGGGGCTGAGAGTTCTACATCTGGATTGTCAGGCAGCAGGAAGAAAACAACAGGCACTAGGCCTGGCTTGAGCATCTGGAACCTCAAAGCCCACCCGCAGTCACACATTTCCTCCAAGAAGGCCACACCTCCCAATGGCACCACTCTATGGTGACCAAGCATTCAAATGTATGAATCTATGGAGGCCATTCCTATTCCAGCCACCACATCTACCAAGTCATCAACAGCACCCATCCTTGTATTTAAGTGTCATGAGAAATTAGTATGTTCTAGAATGTGATTCCTTAATATAGTCTCCTTAGCCTCATGTCTTCTGAATGGGAGAAGGAGGTGGGAGGAGGAGGAAAAGAAGGAAGAGGAGGAAAAGAAAGAAGAGGAGGAGGAGGAGGAGGGTGTGGTCTTCATTTTGTATTTCATTTAAACAACAAAATAATTCCAATCATTTTCTTATCTGAAATCTTCATATGCTCTTTCTCCTGCCCATTCACACCAGCATGTGGTTCTGTTATGGTGGCCTGGGACTGAGTTGTAAAATGCAGCACAAATGGTGTGGCAGAACCTCAGAGAACGCGTTCTAAAAGCTGGGCAGAGTTCTGATTTTGTAAATTCAACATGGAAGGTGCCATATAGGGCGTCCGCATCTGTAATCTGTTTGCTGTGGCAGAGCGCTGGCATGAGGGGAGGTTGAGGCAGAGGGGACTTGATAAAAGAAGGGAGATAAAGCTAATTAGATCCAGAAGCTCACTTCAGGGGTTGGCAGTTCCTCCCTGGCTGATGGGAAAAATGACTGGGGAAGTTCTTCATACATGTAATTTTATCTAGATTATTGTGTGCTGTCAGAGAGTTTCTCCAACATTCCCCACCATGAGTCTATGTGCATAAGGACTTTCAGAGTGTCTTTTGATTAGTTCTTATCTCAGATATGCAAGCATGATATCCTCTCCCTCTGAGCCTGACATAAGTAACTCCATCTTGGCATGGGCAAGTTCCCCTCCACCCCACTAATTAGGACATTGCTCTGAAAACATTACTTATACTTAGGTTTGGGTTGTTTCTCAGAGACAGTTGGTCTGATCCAATAGTTGGAAGAATGTCAACAATATCAAGACCCATTGGGCCACATTTGAATAAGAAGGAAGTTTAGAAGTGACTCTCAGGCTATCTGCCTGGATTTGGTTTTAAGTTCAGTTTATCTGTTTTCCAGGCATTTGCTATCATCTTAAAACCCTGGACCAGCATCCTTTTGTCTCATGCTGCCGTTCTGAGGACTCTGACAGGCAATAGGTATGAAGTGTAAATAGGGAATCACAGAGAAAAATCAATCCTGACGTAAGGAGCGTGTCTTGCACAGTGGTTCAAAGCCATAAAGTCTGAGGAGAATCTGTGTAACCAATAAGAAGACACAGGAGCTTGAGAGTTGCCACCAAATACTAAAGGAATTCAGGATCCAGTCCAGGGTTCAGGTCAATACTATTTCTGGTGCTTTGAGGACAGTGAGTATGTAGCATGAACAAGTTCATCTTTGGATTTTTAGTCAGTGGGGTCTGGAAGCTGTGTGTATGTGACATTGTCTCGCTCACCTTAATGTTACAGTAGAAATCTTTGTAAAGGCATTTACAAAATAAACCTGTTTATTTAATGTACAGAAAATTGGGTTTCATCATGGCACCTTTCCAACGTGTTCCCTGAGTCTCTTCTCCCTTGCCTCTCAACACCCCTTCTTTTATTTATCCTTTCACCCCCATGGCCTCCTTTCTGCTTTCATGCCACATGGTCCTCTTGTCTGCCCCTCTTCCTCAACATCTCTCTCTCCTCTCGTGGTCTCCTGGACTGTGCTCATTACACACACGCAACAAAAAAATAGATGTGCTGTTGGTCTGAGTCTGGGTCACCTTGCTCAGTACAACGCTTTCTGGGTTATTTCCTTTCTCTTCATAACCACTGTGTTATTGCACCCCGTTTTCATTATCCAGGTATCTAGGCATCTGGGCAAAGCATTTTAAGTACCCGTGTTTAACTGTTCCCCATTAAGAAAGAGTTAATACACCTCATTTTCACAGTAATCCAGGGTATAGACTCAGGTATTTTAAGTACATTCCTGACATAAAATGTATGATATTATAGCATGCTTACTTTTAGTAAAGATACTTAAGCTATGTTCTACTTTTTTGAAAAAGCATTTCTCAATTTTCTCTCTTCATCCTTTCTTTTACTCTCATTGTTACTTATTAAAAAGTCAGTTCCGTGGCAGCTTAATGCATATTACCCCCGACTACAGCTTAACTATTAGATATCAAAATTTAGGTGTCTTTATCCATGTGCTATCTAGCCAAGCAGAATATTTCATTTTGATTCTGAGTTATTTTATCTGGCAACTACAAAATAAGAAAAATACTATTTCTTCTCTTTAAAAAAAAATTATCTCCCAAGGAGCAGAACTGATAATGGGAAATTAGTGTTTGAGGAATCAGCCATTGCAGGCCCTGGCCAGGAAAGCCGTCTAAGGCTGGCCAACTGTGGGCACAAAATAATGAAAAAAATTCCACAATTTTGTGTAAGTCAGTCTTTCCTCAGATTCTTCTAATGCATCCTTCACGGGCGCTAATGATTATATTTATTCAGATGTGCTGTTCTTAATTATCCCATGTCCCCAAGTCACTGTCATCAGTAGTGTGAATTTAAGGGTTACTTTTTGCTGGGTGTGACTCTCCGGAGAGAACAGGCAGCTTTGAAGCTTCCCTTTTTCACCAGCTGGGAACAGTAACCTAATCCATCCACCCAACCAGATCTGACCTTTACGAACATCTAGCATGGGATAAAACTGGAGGGAAGAGACAGTCTGTGTCCCCAACTACGAAAGGGGGAGCAAAGAGCGATAAGAACTGTGGTTTCAGATATCCTTAATGAGAAATCTCCAAGGCCATTTTTCATGGGCGTTGATGTTGTCAAGAGCGTTGCTTCCCGGCTCCTCTTTCCTGGGGATCGTTCTGTTTGGTCACTATGATGTTTGGACTTCCCAGGTAACTCTGCCTCAGTTCTGCCCGGGAATGCCTCACAGGTCTGAGACTGATAGATAACTGTCTGATTTTTTTTTCACCCCAAGTTGGTTTCTTATGTTCGTTTGTTGAACAGTGAGAGTAAAGCAGGGTTGGGTTGGTTTTTTGGTTGGTTGGTTGGGTTATTTTTGTTTTTTTTTTTTTTCCTCGTTTGTATTTCTGGCTGTGTATTTCTGGCTCAGAAAGCAAAATACACACAGACATTTCCTTAGTAGTTTTATTTATTCGGTATTTTTTGTTGGGGGCGGGTGGGGTACACACGATGAAAGCAATCAACTTGTTGATAAATGACAAGGAGAAAGAAAAGGCACATCGTTAGTAACTTCTGATTTATGAGTCTGAAGGACCTGTCACACGGAGCCGAAGAGTGATTTTAATTAGCTGCAGGACTGAAATGCCTTGTCAGCACCGCGCATTAAGGACGTGCCCTCTGATGAGTGAGCAGCCAGGAAAGGGAGCCATGGAAGACTGGAGGAGAGGCCAGCTGCAAACAAACCGCGGCTCGTCATTGTTGCCTGCCATCTGCATACTGCCAACAAATGGTCCACAGCAGCGCTGCTTTTCCCTTGGACTTCTTTACATCCGGGTCACTGCTAGAAGGTGCTGAGCATTCTGGAAAACCCTTTTCCTGTCAGTTTATCCTTCTTGGAAATACCATCAGCATCACAGAGTCATGTCTCTTTAGTTGATTCCAGACTCAATCAAACTGACAATCAATATTAACTAACCCAGTGACAAATATCAATAATAGAACATTCTGTCAACATTCAAAGCAATTCCTTGGGCCAGTAAGATAGCTCAGTAGGTAATCACTCTTGCCACCAACACTGCTGACTTGAGCTCCTGGTTCCCAGGTAGTATAGGTAAATTGTTCTCTGACCGACATACTTATGCTGTGGCCGATATGTGCCTACACATACGTACACATTCACAAAATAAGTCTAATTAGAATGCTGTTTAAAGGAAGGCAATTCCTGGGGCTGGAGAAATGGCTCAGTGGTTAAGAGCACATATTCTTCTTTCTGAAGACCTGAGTCCCATTCTCAGCACTCACATTAAGTGGCTTGCAACTGCCTGTAATCCCAGCCTCAGGGGATCCTGATACCTCTGGTCTCTGTGGACATTTGCATTCACGTGTATATACCCACACACATACACACAATTAAAATAATAAGAAGAATCTTTAAAAGAACAGAAAAGCAGAGCATGTCTGGCAAGAGCAAGCATGCAGGGCCTGGAGAAAGAGAGAGAAGAGAAGGGGAAAAATAAAATAAATAAACAAATAAATAAGAACAGAAAAGCAATTCCTTTTATGAACTTTGTGCCATATGCAAGTAGACATGTCATGCCAAGAGCCTTAGACAACTCATCCCATTACAATAAAGTGTAGTGGGTTGTGCAGGAGACTGAAGAGATATGTAGTGTCAGAAGGTCATTGTGGAAGTTTGAATGAGAATGGTGCTGCAGAAACCATTTCAATATTTTTCTCCATTTGATGGAACTGTTTGGGAAAGATTAGGAGGTGTGGCCTTGTTAGAGGAAGTGTGGCCTTGTTGGAGGAGGTGTGGCCTTGTTGGAGGAGGTGTGGCCTTGTAGGAGGAGGTGTGGCCTTGTGGAGAAGGTGTGGCCTTGTTAGAGGAGGTGTGGCCTTGTTGGAGGAGGTGTGGCACTGAGAGTGGGCTTTGAGGTTTCAAAAGACTTGTACCAATCCCAGTGTCTCTCTTGCCCTTGTGGTTGTGGATCAAGATATGAATTTTCAGCTGCCATCATAAACTTAAGCAGCTGCAACAACAAAATAACTAAGACAGTCCTGAACTTTTATGGGATGCAGAGAGCATGATCTTCATAGGGGCTGAGAACTGGGTTATTTTTCCAATATTGTTATATCTTCAGTGACTGACCTCCTTCATGTTGGAGGCTAGATGCCAATGCACAAATGACTGAACACCAGCTACATGTTGTCTAACAGCCAAACAGAGGAGCCCCAAACTAGTCTCCCTCACTAGAAGACCCTAATTGTGCTGAGTGCCACACCTGCAAAGGGAGGCACAGAGCTCCACAGAGTACTATCTAGAAAAGGATGGGCCATGACAGAAGCAGAACCTCTCAGTACAGTGTGAAAAGACTGGACGGTCCCTAGAAACATCATCTAGAATGAATAACAGAAGATAGTAACATATGTTAGAAATTTCTGGAGAACTCTGGCTGAGTCTTCCACTGCTTCCCCACTGTCTTAGTTAGGGTTCTGCTGTTGTGAAGAGACACCATGACCATGGCAACTCTTGTAAAGGCAAACATTTAATTGGGGTTGGCTTACAGTTTCACAGGTTTAGTCTGTTATTATTACGGTGGGAAGCATGGCAGCAGGCAGACATGGTGCTGGAGATGGAGCTAAGAGTTATACACCTTGATCTGCACACAGCAAAAGAAGATTGTAGACCACAGTGGACAGAGTTTGAGCATACGTAAGACCTCACAGCTCACCCCCACAGTGACACACTTCCTCTAACAGGGCCACACCTATTCCAACAAGCCCACACCTACTCACAGTGCCACTCCCTATGGGCCGAGCATTCAAACACATGAGTCTGTGGGGGCCAACCCTATTCAAACCATTATTCCCACATAGTCAAATTTGACATGGCTTCAGTAGGTATCTGGTTTTTTTTGATCTTTTATTTTTCCACACTAACATATTTCTCATTGCTTATATGTCTCCATTCTTTACCTGCTAAGTTTAAATTCTATTTACTAAGATCAACCCCTACCACTTTAGTCAAAGGTAGACCTCCCAGAGCCTTTAGGATCAGCCCACTTAACAATGAATCATCTAATACCAGGGGGTGATGTCTTTTACATGGATGCCTAAACTTATTTAAATATTTCTCACTGTCTAACTGTATGTAGGTACAAATATGACAGTAATCATATTACACCAGTTTTCCAAGCTGTGCTTTCTGACCCACGATCACAACACATGTCTGCATGGATTAGGTGACTACATACAGCAAAGCCACCACAGAAACATGGTTTACATTGGCCACGTTTCCTCCAGAGATCTAGAGGTAGAAATTCATCTGGAACTAGTCTAGAGGCTTCACAGATGATAAACATTGACTTTTTCTACAATTTGATCCCACCCTAACCCTACTAAAGTGTGTGTCCTGAAGGTAGTGTGACAAGGCAGAATGGCCAACATCTTTCTGCAGTCAAAGCATCAGAAAAGATAGCAAGACAACAGAGAAGGCTCCCGGGTAAGTCATCTAGCATAGGCATGCCTTCTGACAAGCCTTGGAATTCAATTTTTAAAAATTGAATCTTATTCACTTACACATTATCGCTGTGAAAATAAGGAGGGGTGTTGGGGTGCATAGTCTTTTGGCTGGAGTCTTTGCCACCATAAATAAAACACCAATTTTTATACAAGGGGAGAAACAAGAAATTGATGCTGAGTGTCAGCTAACAGTTCCTGGCACATGGTCTAACATGTAATTTTGTAGTGCTTTCAGAATGCAGCAGAATAGTAAGGTATCCCAAAAGCTCAAAACTCTAGATTATTCTCACTGAGTAATATAGAGGTAATGAACTGACAGCCAGCAGACTAGCATTACCTGCAGACCTGTGTTCTTCAACCAACATAACATCTCAAATTCTATAAAGCCAACACTTAGAACTGGGAGAGGGGACATAAATTCCATCACAGAAGCAGACAAAGAGTACGTCAAAGTGGTCACAGTTATGCCATAAACCTCCCACAATGGTCTCATGAGGGTCACAAGCGGTCCACTCGTTACAGTCATGAGCACCAGGCTCACAGCTGATTGCTCGCTGCAAAGACCACCCAGAACTGCCTTTCCAAGGAAGCCACTAAGGAAGCACCAACATTTCCAGGGATGCTCTCAATGCAGCTGGTCCGTGTGTACAAGACACATGCAAAGTCTCTTCCAATGTAGGGAGACTAGTGACTCCCACTCACTGTCATCCACTTAACCCTTGCATTCCAGAGCAACATGGCCGTGAACATCTGGAAATCCTGCTTGTGCCTAACCTCCATTATGCCCCATGTTTACAGAAGTGTCTAATTAAAATAATATGTCAGTTTCCAGTCCCCAGATTGTCAAGCACCAATTCAGTATATTGCAATAAAGGTAGACACTTTGACCTCCTTCTTACCTCTGTCTACCATTCTGTGAACAAATTAATCTGGTCCTACACATCAGCAGATGGAAACAGATAAAGGAGATTATCTGGGAGAGGTCACACAGAGACACCTCTGAGCTTTACCTCACGTAACTCAAATGTCCCAGGAGTCAATGAACTCTAAGAGAGAATCCTGTCAGAAAACAAATTAGAGATTGCAAAAAATGTCCAAGGAATCTGCAGTGATTTGAATGAGAATCCACTCTCCGAAACCAAGGCTCAAATATTTGAATGCTTGGTATCTAGTTATGGAACTCTTTGGAAAAGATTAGGAGGTATGGCCTTTTAGAGGAGGTTACCTCTCTCTGCCTCCTACATACTGATAAGAATTTAAGTTCTCAGCTATTTCTCCCCCACCCTGACCCTGTTATTTCTTCCTGTATGTTGCCACACTCCCTGACATGATGGACTCACCCTCTAAAACCATAAGCCCCAATAAACTCTGTCTTCAATAAGCTATGCGTTGGTCATGATGTCTCTTTGCAGTAACAAAAAAGAGTCAGTAGAGAGAAGCTATCAGTTGCCTAACCTGTGTCTTCCCACTGAGCCACACCACCTTAAATATGTGTGAGAAATGTTTCACAAAGCTCACTATAAAAAAAAAAAAAATCAAAGTGAGTAACATCTACCACATCCATAGCACCACGTGTGAGACACCAGACCTCCAGCTTCACCACAGCCCACGGAGGACGAGAGTCGTGCGGAATTTAGTGACAAAGGGAAGCTGATAGATGTTGCTGCCCCTGGATCTTCCAGGCATCAGATAAGCCAGAACTCATTCTGAATTCCGTTATGTAAGACCAAAGCCACCTTTCCAAATTGCCATGGGACATCTAAATACGTGGCTGGATGTGACTTCCCCAAATTGTTATGTAGTGAAAATGTCATAGACTCTAAATATGGAGGGTTTTTTTTCCCCAATTACATACCCTGGAAAATGTGATATTTCCCCATAGGATTGTGTTATATTGGGCTTGGCTGTGTGTCAGTAGATTTTAGTAGCTAGGGATAAAGGCCATTCTCACTACAGGGCTCTGTCTGACAGCCACAGAGTGATTAATATAGGGATGATCATTTGAATGGTGCCAACTTATTTCTCTTAACAAGGAGACTTTGCTTTCCAACAGAAAACTCGAGACATTCTCTGTGCCTGGAAGACACGGAATGTGCTCACCCAGTTCTGTGTAGCCTCTGACTATTAAACTTTTATGGAGCAGCTATTCATTCAGTCGTCTCTCTTCTCCACTAAACATGAGCTCCCTGAGGGTACAAAGGGTATCATTTGTCTTTACAGCCCCATGGTAAAGGCTGCATTGGAGGTGATCCATAAATGGTGGTTAATGATCTATCGTATGATGCAACGCCATGGTCTGCAAAGACAAGTGGTGTTTTGGAAAAGACACCGTGGAAGGAAGGCAGTGCCCAGAAATAAGATTTGTTCTGAATCTTTGTCTTACTCACAATTTTTGCTCCAGGGAAAGAGTAACAAAGATTTAACTGAAACCTCATTTCTCAACAAATATATAAAAACCCAGAAAGAAAGGCTTAGGACTTGGAGCAATGAGACAACGTTATAATCTAGTGACACGGTCTGGCTGTCTTGCCACCCTGAAGGTAATTATTTTTGCAGTTTAGGACACACAATGCATGAAGTTTCTGCTGTTCTTCTATACATCCAATTCTTCTCACACTTCCCCTTTGCACGGCTCGGCAAGGGGTCATTGCTGTGCCAGCAATTATCCTGGCGCTGCTGATAGAAAGGAAAAATTAATTTAAAAATGGGACATTAAGCACTGCCTGTCTAAAATGTTAAATAGATCCTTATGAAAAATAGGAGACACTTCTCTTTTTACCTACTGGGCTATGTTTCCTTTGAACTCTTCTTTACATAAAAGTGGCATAGTTTTTTCTTGCCTTCTTATTTGTTCTCAAATATTCTTTACCATCTGAAGAGAAGCACAGATCTCCAAATCTTGTTGGGTTTCCTCGGCTGCAACAGCAACAACTTGTATGGAATCCAAATTGTCAGGAAAGGAGAAAAATTACCAGTATTGGGCCTGTCTTTCTTCTCTCTGGCTCTGTCTGAAATAACTTTGGTACTTCCTGAACCTGTTCCCTAAAGTTGTGATCACTATGGCTTTACAGTTTTGCAAATTTGGCTTTCCATGAGTTGTTGCCTCTTTAACACACCTGTGACAGCCTCAACCTGCAGCTTACCTGACAGCAGTCTGCCCTAATTGCAGGGCAAAGGGATTCCATGTGAGGGAGATATGGAAGGACCAAACAGGTTCCATATGATCAGACAGACCTGGTTTCAGATACCACCTATAGGTCAGAGACCATCCAAAGTTACCTTTCTAAGCCTGGTGTTTTTCCATCAGTAAAATGGGACTAATGGTATCTGTCTTGCTGAGATGTCCTGAATCAAGGCATGTGATATGATGCTTATATAGTGTTTGGGAAATGGTAGGTGTTTTACCAAGTGAGCTTAAATCCTACTTTTGATGATCCTCCTTCCTCTCCCTCTAGTCACAAGAGCTGATGCTAAGGATAGCATGCTTTTGTTGGAGTTCCCTGATTACTCTATATCCTCTCCTGTTCAGTTATCTCAAAATAAAATTTGAAATTTACAAGGTGATATTATGGGATGCACACAGAAAAGTGGCTACTATAGTTAAGTAAATTAAATCCACAGTCTCACATATTTACTGTTATTGGTGACAGACGAGATAAGCTCAAACTGCTTATTATTTAATAAGCATCTTTGCTATACTGTCCTGCTTCTATACCCTTTGGTACAGGGGTTCAGAAAATCCCCAGCAGAACGAATGAGGGCAAAGACTATAATAATAATAGCTTACCTAGAAATGATCTCTTACTCCAGCATAAAGAACCATCTCCATCCTTATCAGTTACATTGAATGATGGTCCAAAACATACAAAACTGCCAACTCCAAGCTTTCGAAGGTCTGTTTCTGTGGTCTTGTATTCTTATCTAACACAAGGAGTCACACATGGGAAGCTGGGAAAGTCCTCCATTTCCAGAGGCTTAGGGCAGTTGATTTTCAAACTCATGGCTCTTCCTTGCCTAGTTCCTTAGTGTTTGCTCTGTCTCCCTAGTGATTTTCCCCTCTTGGGCTCACAGCCCTTCATGTGGGAACAGAAGGATTAACAGAGTTATTTAGAGATGACATGATTCTCTACTTTAAAGCAACCATCATCTAGTGAAAGACCCAAGACCAATACAAGCAAAATCCAAAGAATTGCTCTCTACTGCACAAGCATCCAGGATCCTGAGCTGGGCAGCACCCTAGAGCCACCATTCCTGAAGTGGGTAAAATGTACAGAGGAAATGCCTTTGACCACAGGGCAATTTCAGTCATTTGCGTTTGCTCCGTCTAGTTGTATTTCCTAAATGCCGAACATATCATTCTGGCTGTTTATATCCTTGGCTCCCGGCAGTGCTGTACATTCCCCAGCTCCAAGAGCAGAAGCACAGCAGCAGCTTTCCCTAAAAGGCCCGTAAAGCCATGACTGGTTTATTCTCAGATATCCAAGGTACTCGTTAAAGTGTAAGATCTGTTGCGGCTGACACGACTCGGAGTTAAACACGTCACAAAACGCTCTTAAGGAGACGGAGTCCCTTTGACTAACTGCCTCCATATTTCTCAAAACTACTATAGGCCAAAGGCTAACTTCAGCATCTTGGCAGCAGAAAATGGAACCTAAAAAGTTAAGGGAAATGCTAAGGCCGTGAGTCCACTGCTTGCTGCAGACGCCTCGGTCTGAGTAGAAGCTGTCCCCACATGGAAGATTTAGGGAGCGTGGGATCCATGAAAGTCATCTTCTGCCAGCAGAGGAGGATGACTAAGTTTGATTCGTAACATCTCCTAGATTCTAAGGTTTAAAGAGAGTCTGTCTTCATGCACTGTATTTTTTTTAGGTAGCTTAGCTTGAAGTTTTCAAAACTGAGACAGACTGAAACTCTAAAAAGGAGTTTCCAGGTTGAATATGGTGACGTGAACCTTTAAGCCCAGCACTCAGTAAGCAGAGGCAGGTGGATCTCTGTGAGTTTAAGGCTAGTCTGGTCTACAGAGCAGGTTTCAGGCCAGCCAGGGCTACATATTAAGACCCTGTCTCAAAACAATAAGCAAACAAACAAACCATTAGCAAAATCAAATAGAAGGTCTATTGAGAGAGAGCCAGTGGGAGTTAGCATGGGGAAATTGGGTTGGGCATTATCTTATTTTACTGTGTATATGAATGATACTCTCAAAGAATAGATTTTAAGTATAGCTAAGATCAATTGTCATAGAAATACAATAGACTTCCCAAGGCCTTCAAATAACTTGACCATCTAAATAGCTGAGCATGCACTATGTAGATCGCCTCATTAAAAACATTCACTTTGAGGTAGCACTGAAATGGGAAAACAAGTAGATAAGATTCCTACAGAGCAAGAGGTCTGAGTTTAGGACCAGAAAACATTCGGGGGACCATTGAGGTAGAAACTGAGGGACCACTGAGATCGCACGGAGGCGAGTAAAGATGCTTTTGCCATAAGCCTGACAACCTGAAGTTGGTCCTTAAATCTACATAATGGTAGAAGATAATTGACTCCACAGGCACACCATGACTTGTGTGCATTCACAATTATACATAACACAGACACACTCTAACACCAATAAACGGAATAAAGTTGTTGTTGTTGTTGTTGTTTTAAAGAGAAAATGAACTGAAACAGATGGGACAAATAGAACTTTTCTTTGCACGTGTCTATGTTCTTGTGCATACAGAGGCCAGAAGACACCCCTGGATGTCATCCTCAGGAGATGTCCACCTCTTCTGAGACAAGGTCTTTCACTGTACCGAAGGTTACTAATGAAGCTTGCCTGGCTAGCTAGTAAGCCCCAGTGATCCTCCTGTCTCTGCCTCCCCATTGGCAGGCTTAAAAGTGTGAGCCACCACACCTAACATCTTCACATAGGGTCTGGGGACAGAGCTCAGGTCCTTGTGCTTGTGACACAAGCACTTTACCAGCTGGCCCCTTTCCCTAGGTCCAAGATGACATTCTTGCAAACACAGCTGTCCCGTGAGACTGAGTACTTCTCACGTCTCATCTCTATGAGCATTTAACATGCTGGCAAACTAAAACAAATAATATGTTCACAGCCTCTCTCTGACCATATTACAAAAGGGAAAAACAAACAAACAAACAAACAAAAATTACAAACACTATTTCATGAGTATGGCAGGTCAAGGAAGGGGAAAAGTGTCTTGAAAAGATTGGTGTCTTTGGATATAAGGTTTAGTTTAGTTTATCCGTATGTGTATGCGAGTATGCCTGCATGAGTTCATGTTTAGCCTATGCAGGTAAGAGCACATGGGGTTTGGGAGTGTAAAGATGGAGTTGTAATCCTCTGGAACTGGAATTACAGACAGTTTTAAGCCACCATGTGATTGCTGAAGGACAAACCTGGGCCCTTCACAAGACCAGAAAGTAAGATAGGGTTTTAACTTATCCCAGGTTAATAGCCATAAAAATGTTTATTTATGAGAATACCCATCACCATCTTGTTTTCAGAAGGAACAGAAAGTTGGAAAGCATCTCCATGCTTGTCAATTCTGTATATAATGCAATCATAGGATCAAATGATTGACAGTTCTCTAACAGTAACCTATAGAAGGAGAGAGGCTGTGGAGGCTGGAGAGGGGGCTCAGTGGTTAAGAGTCTGCTTGTTGTTCTTCTAGAGGACTTGAGTTTGGTGCCTAGAACTCACACCAGGCAGTTCATAACTGCCTGTAACTCCAGCTTTGGAGGAGCTGACAACCTTGTGTATATATCCACATGTGAATATGCGTGGTTTTGAAAAATAAATCTTAGAAAGAATGATACACAAAGAAGCAAGTGACATGTCCTTGAGTGTAGGACAGTGCATATCAAGAGTTGCAAGAGACTGAAAAGGTGAAAACCTCAGGGGACAAAGGAGGGCAAAGGACGACATGCTTATGAATCACATGATAGATAAAGAAACAGTTTCAAACTATATTTTAAAGCTTCATAAATGTCCTTATGTCTGTATGGGTGTGACACCTGTCAATAATAAATCTGATGGCCTATGGCTTGGGCAGGAAATAGAAGGTGGGACATCTAGGAAGCAGGAAGAACTCTGGGATAGAGCCAGGCCTGAGAAAACTCGCCTTGAAGATGTGAGGAGACAGACACATGGTACCTGAGCATATGCTAACCAATCATGTAGCAGAATGTAGGTTAAAATAAATGGGTTATCGTAAGTTATGATTCTAGTCAGAAAAGAGCAACTATATGGCCAAGGTATTTGTAAATATATTTTGAGTCTGAGTCTTATTTCTGGGAGCATGGGAATGGGAGGCAGAACCAGAGCCTAACTCTACAATAAAGTTCAATAAAAAAAATAACTTGAAAATAAGCAAAAATCTGCATATACATCACAGAAATCATACAGATGGAATAAACATAAATAAAAAGGTGTTC
Source organism: Mastomys natalensis (assembly GCA_021653895.1). Taxonomy (NCBI): domain Eukaryota; kingdom Metazoa; phylum Chordata; class Mammalia; order Rodentia; family Muridae; genus Mastomys; species Mastomys natalensis. The sequence continues at coordinate 227,485 of JAJTUV010002134.1, read as the reverse complement.
CATGTTGCATGTCATGTAGGAAATACAGACTAAAAAAAGAATGAGTTGCACCTACTCTCCTGCTAGAATAGCTGAAAATCAAGAACGAATAATGTTCATTGTTGGCAGGGCTGCTGAGTAGTAACCGTGCTCACTCGCCTGCCCACCATTGCCAGGGATGAATTGTAGTGCAGCTACCTTGGAAGATAACAGTTTCTTAAAATTTATCATAGGACGTCACAACCAGATGCCTAAGTGTTTGCTCAGTCTATCTGAAAATACAAATCGACACACACAACCGAAAGCGAGTAAGTATAACAATTTTATTTGTATCTTCCCAAACTATTAGCTAGCAATGAACTGTGCTCCATCCGAACAATGAAATACTACTGAGCAATCAAAAAAGAATCTGCTACACAAGCTATGTAAAAACATGGGTGACTCTTGAATGCAAGTCTCAATAAAATTAGCCTAGTGGAAAGGGGCTGCATAGTCAATGATACTGTTTTTATGACATTATGGGGAAGAAAAGCAAAAGCAGAAAGACATTAAACAGATAAATGGTTGCCACAGTCTTGAAGACCAGTGGTTGAGTGGGTGCAACTGTAGCATGTTTTAAGTTAGAAGAACTATTCTGCATGACCATGGAACCGTAGATGCATGGCTCTATCCATTTTGTCAACACCCATAGAGCTTTGCAGCACAGATTGAAATGTATTGTGCACGCATAGAAAAGCTCACTCTTGGGTGTTCAGAGGGTAGATTGCAGACGAGGAGAAAGCAATCCATCTGTATTAGGCATGTTCCAAGTTACTTCACTGAGGAGGATGGGAGGGAAAGTGCTGAACGAAATGATGTTTGAAATGAGTCGAACCTGAAGCTAACACTGCCTATAAGCTCTCTGCTCTTGATTGGTAAAGTAGCTTCCTACCAGATCAGGGCTAACAACTCTGAAGGCACTATATGTGTGTGCTACAACTGTGCAGTTAAGTCAGTGGGTGGCAGATGGCAAGCACCAGGCTTCTTTCTCTTTGAGGGATAGTTTACAGATGAGCAAGGGATGACATCTAGAAAGATTCACTTAGGATTTACTGGATTAGAGTTGAGATATCAACACGAACGCATGTTTAGCTTAATATCAATGCAGATAAATACACAGGAATAAATAATTAGAGATATATTTATATACACCAGTTATTATACACACATATTTCTTTGCCCTGTTAGCTGAGAGGGCCTGAAAGCAAAAGCGTTCATGGGGTAACCAGGACACCCAGGCCTCAGATCTTGATTTCTGATAGTGTTCTTCAATACAAGGAAGCAAGATTCTCTGGATAAATGAATGATTTTAGGTCTGGAGCAGGAGAGACACATGGAAAATCTGAGGAATTTGTAGTGGCAGAAAGGAAGAAAATTCGTAAGAGAGATCACCATGGAGGGCTTCTCAAGGGAACATCAAGGAGCCCCACCAGCTGAGGAGGTCCCAAAGGCCAGAGCTGAGCAGCTTGAATTAAAAAAAAAAAAAAAAAAGCAACAAGATATCAAATGATACCCACTGTGCTAAATAAGTATTTTTGAGCCCATGCCAATGTAAAAAAAAAAGTATTTTAAAAAATAGATAGGAGAATGTGTCAGAGAGGAGACAAATTGTTCACAATAAAGAAGTCTAAATTATTTTTGTGGTTATCCATCACTTCAGCGAATGAAACCTTCCTACCCCTTAAATGTGGGCTCCACACGAGACTTTCTTCAAAAGAGCATAATACAGAGGCAGAAAAAGAAACGTTTTTGTGGAAATACTGGACAGGCATTATCTCAGCCAGATGTTGAGTTGATGTTGCAGTGATGTGTATTAATGGTCTGCTTTTGCTTCAATGGAATGAGAAGGGCATTTTGCTCCTGTGTTCTCCACCAAACCTATGACCTCTGCACAGCCCCTGGACATTGTCAAGAACACGCACAGAACATTCCAAAGTTATCAAAGCCATCCAAAAGGGGTGGGGGTGGGGACACCCAGGGCTAAGGAAATGGCTCAGTCCGTTATGTGCCTGCCTTGTAAGCATGAGTACCCGAGTTCAATCTCCATCACCCATGTTAAAAAAAAAAGTCAGGTGTGGCAGCACAAACTTGTAATGCCACCATTCTGGAGGCAGAGATAGACTGGTGCCAGGAGTTTCCTTGGCCAGCCAGCCTAGCCAGTCAGTGAACTCCAGATTCAGTAAGAGATCTCATCTCAAAATATAAAATGGACAGTGACTGATGAAAGATGCCTGTAAGGAGCCATAACGGGACAAGCTACCATTATGGCTCCTGACAGATGCCTGATGTCTACCTCTAGCCGTCACACACACACACACACACACACACACACACACACACACACACACACAGAGAGAGAGAGAGAGAGAGAGAGAGAGAGAGAGAGAGAAGAGAGGAGAGAGGAAAGATAGATAGATAGATAGATAGATAGATAGATAGATAGATAGATAGATAGATAGATAGATAGAAATATTGAACAAGGAAGTTGTCCAAAATACTAGTTTAAGGAACCTAGAGATAAAATTAAAGAGAATGAATCCTAGGTATTAGGTAGAAAACAAAGAAATCTAAATGAAACAGATGCCAGTCATTAATAATGCTATCAACAATAGTGATGTACTAATGCTGGTATCTCTCTCTCTCTCTCCTCTCTCTCTCTCTCTCTCTCTCTCTCTCTCTCTTTCTTTCTCTCTCTCTCTGTGTGTGCGTGTGTGTGTGTGTCCGTGTGTGTGTCCATGTCTGTGTCTGTGTCTGTGTCTGTGTGTGTGTGTGTGTTCTGTATGTGCATTTAGGCCAAAGAAAACTTTGTATGTTCTTTCTCAGGTTCCTGGAATTCACAAAGCAGGCTGTCTTGGCTTGCCAAGGACACCCCAGGAATCTGCCTGTCTCCATCTTCAGCTTCCCAGTATTGGGTTACATGTGTGTGCCACTGTTCCTGGCCTTTCTACATTGGTTCTAGGGAGGGACTCAGATCCTCAATCCTTGATTGGCTGATTCAGCCCCATTCTTCTATAATTCTTAAATTATTATAAGTAAAACTTTATTAGTGAATATGTATTGTGTTTTTCTTGAGTTGTATTATTATATGTGGATATATCACCAGAGATTCATAGGAATATAAGAGAAAAAGTTACAGTTATATGCCCAGTCATTAGCATTGGTTGTAGCTGGTGGTGAGATTAGAGAACACTATTTCCTTATTTTGTGCTCTCTTATACATAACTGTGTAACACAAACAACACTGCAAACATGAATTTGGCACAGATACTTCACTGACTTAAGTACAAAAAGAAGAATTAAATTTAATATGTATGCTTCCTGAAAATACTTTATAGGCACACAGTATGGACTAAGTCTGTTTTAATAAATTATGAAAAGTACTTTTTGATTAATAATTTTCTTCCCACTATATTCTTTGATAGTACTAAGAATTAAGGTAAAGAGAAATAATTATTTCTTGAACAGAGATGTTCTTGTCTGTATTCTGTCACCATTACAAAATACCTGAGTTAGCTAACTTACAAAGAGAAAAGGTCTATTTTAGCTCATGGCTTTTAGTTTGACTTTTGAGACAGGATCTCTCTCCATAGCTCAGGCCAACATCCAACTTGCAATGATCCTCCTGCACCAGTCTCTCAAATACTAGGATTACAGACAGGAGCTATCACCTCAAGCTCTGGTTCATGTTTTCAGAGATTCCAGGCCTTGGGGAAGAAAAAAAGAGCATTCCACAGTCCTCTTTGAAGGCTCAGGTGTCATGTTCTATGGGCCTTCCATTAGCCTCAGTCACTGAAACATTTCATGGCTCCAAACACACCACCCTGGGGATCAAATCTTTTAGCAGTCAGCTCCAACTGTAACATTAGAGTCTGACAGAAGATCAAGACAGCCTTACATCACCTTCAAGGGAAATTCAATTTTCCCTTCTTAATCTGCTCACTTCCACCCTTCTCAAGTCTTGTGTGCGTCAAGATGTTTAAACCTCTAGAGAAGTTGGTCTCAGATTCCACGAAGGCACTGTCAGAGGTCCCTCGTGTCCGCCAGCACACCTGCTGAGCCTCTCACACTGTGGACAAGAAGACACCAGTCAGGAGCTGGTGATGTCATTACCACCTTCCATGGTGAGAAACAATTAGTTACTTTAAACAAAAATCCATTCTTCCACTCCTTGACAGCTGTGCTCATTCAACTTTAAGTTATTACATCACTCTTGACTTGATATTATTTAGAATGGACCACCCACGTTTCCAATGGATCATTTAATTTATTCATTTTTTCATTTTGTAATACATACATTGAAGACTGATCACTTATCAGTCACTAAGTTGGTAGTTGAGGAATATTAACTATGAACATTAACTAGCCTTTGACTCTAAAGGGATCCTAAAAACATTGCTTACATGACATAATGCATGCTATAATATTCAATGATTAAAATACACATGTATGGCAATGAGAGGGTCCATTGATGCAGAAGAGCACAGTGGGGTAGGTGCAAAAACAATTGGTAAGTGTTGGGATTCACTTAATATTTGGTCTGTGCGCTATGGGTAGAGCTTATGCTTTCTTTGTGTGTCCACTTGGAAGACTTTCACCTACAATGACACCACTTTCTACATTCACACTCATTGCTCTTCTCACAGATAGTCAAATAGTGAGCTCAAGAGTAGAAACTGAGCATGCCCAATTGATCTATTCTCTTTTATAGGAACCTCTGCATGTGATGCTTATGTTCAGCTTCCCCACCCACTATTCTTTCTGCTGGGTAGGAAGAAATCCTTAATGTGTCTTTCTGCAACTAAGTTTATCAATAATCAAGGAGACAGTTTTGATCTTTGCCTCTCAAGTTTGCAATGGAAAAGGAAGAAGAGAGATGTTAAAAGGAGCTACAAGGCCCAGGGAGACAATTCAGCAAGTAAAAGAACTTCTTACACAAGAATGAAGACTGGAGTTTGGCTCCTTGGTCTTCACCTGGAAGTTGGAGATGCCTGGAGCTGCTGAATTGTCAAGCCTTGGGTTCAAGTGAGAGACCAATCTCAATAAGGTAGAGAGAGACTAGGGGAGATGCCCAACATCAAGTTCTGGTATACACACATGTGTGATATTCATATACACACACACACATACACACATAAACACATATACCCATGTGAAAAATAAAACAAAGAAGCTCATGCAATGTGATAACAGGCTCTGGAAATTTTGAGAACAAGAAATAAGAAACAAAATTAAAGACACAGATAAAAAATTTGAGGGAGCACCAAATATGGCAAACTGACAGGAAGTGAATATGTGTAAGACAAGAGGGAACTGGAACAATGGCTCAGTGTTAAGAGCACTTACTGCTCTTGTAGAAGACACAGGAATTTCCGTTGCTGAAATTCACATAGGGTGACCCACAACCATCTATAACTCCAGTTGCAGGGAATTCAACATCATCTTTTGGCTTCCTCAGATACCTGGATACAAATGGTGCAAGTACAAGCAAGAAGGCACACATGTGCACATAAACACAAATAAATCATGGACTTTTTCTGTTAAAAAGGGGAAGGGGGAGAAGTAGAGATCATAGTTAAAAGGAAGGTTGGAGACTGAATTAGTTTAGGTTACCCAGATGAATGGAGGCAACAAGACATGTATATGAATCTTAGAGATTTCTTATAAGGGACTGGCTAAGAAACTTATGGAGTCTGGAAAGTCTAACAATGTCCACAGAGCTGGAAACCCAGGAGAGCTGTGGCCTCATCCTGGTTCAAATCCAATGGCTAGGAAGCCAACACTGATAAGTCTTCATCTGAATCCTGAAGCCTAAGAGACCACAACACCAATTTCTCAAGGCAATAAAAGACAGATGTCCTAGTGAAGCAGAAAGAGCAAACATGGTTTTCTTTCAGCCTTTTGTTCTACTTGGCTCTCAGTGGACTAGACAATACCTGACCATGTTGATAACAGTGTTATTAGTGTTATTTACTCCATCTGCTGATTCAGCTGTTATTCTTTGCCAGAAATATCCTCAGAGAGGCAGCCAGAACATTCCCAGCTCCCTGGGTATCCCATGGACTCTTCAAGTTGACATGTACAATTAACCATCCCAAGGAATATTTCTTGAAGACTTTGAAAGTCGAGGTAAGGTTTTAGAACTCATTTATATTCAATACAGAGGTTCCGAGGTCCTGACATGACAGGGTATCTTATATTGAGCTAACACACCCAAAGAATATTGAAAGCAACTGTTTAAAGTATCAGAGAGTAAATAATCAAAAGCAGACAAAACAAGGAGAGATTTGATCCTTGAGAAAGGACTCCAGAATCCTTTCTCACTTTTCCACTGGGGCCATCTCCAGCCTCGGTGAGCTGTAAGTCAATCCACACTCTCATTACAGAAGTCTGCATGTAGACGTTGATGTTGCTATCATGGTTAAAATTGAGAGAAAGAACCCCAGGAAGAAAAGTAACACAGTGTAAACTATGACACAGAGAGTCACAAAGGGCTCTCTTGAAATGTGCATACAAGGTGATTAAGTCTTAGCTGATTGTTGAACTATTGCTCATGAGAGTGAGACTCCAGATAACCAAGCAGGAGAAATCTAGAATCTAGAAATCACCCAGAATACTAGGTGATTCAAGATTATATTTTACACCTTGTGACAGAATTTTAAGTTGAAGTGCTTGATAAAAGTTTAAAGTTTCTGATAAATGCCAGAAGAACCATGCTTTAAGATACATACATACATACTATATATACAAGTATTCAGGATTTTTTCTAGGTTTGAGGGGAAATTAGTATGATTCAAGATTCATTAACTCTAAACTGGAACAAAACAACACAGTGTAAACATGACACAATTCATATTTCAACTACCATATTCAGTATGTAAAGAAATATAAGTATGTAAATCAGCAACAAGAACAAAAATGTGGTCTACAGCCAAAGAAAAATTAGGTAGAAGAAACAGATTCATGTCTGGTATGCAGACGGTGTAATTAGATAACATAATCTAAAATATGAAACATCTGCTGAGGAAATTATATAAAATTAATGAAACAGGTGAAAGGAGTGATTTCAGAAAGGAAACTATAAAGGTGCCAAAATGGAAACCTTACAAGAGAAAAAAATGCATTATTTTATATTTAAAAATAATTTTAATTAACAGTATAGTAGACATGAGCTTTAGACAATCCAATAAAATGACTTATCTTGCAAAACAATGAAAACTCTTTAGCAACTACAGGGTGCTATCATACTGTCTAAAATGTGTATGTGTGCCTGGGTATGTATGTGTTTGTGACTCTCTGTGTGTGTGTCTTTGCATGTGTCTGTGTGTCTCAGTATGTGAGTCTGTCTGTGTGTGTCTCTATGTGTTTTTCTGTACTTTGATATGTGTTTCTGTGTGTTTGTCTATGCCTCTGAGTATATGTGTCTCTGTGTGTCTATGTGCCTCTGAGTGTGTGAGTCTGTGTGTCTTTGTATGTGTGTTTGTGCCTCTGAGTGTGTGTGTCTCCTTGTATGTGTCTGTGTGTGTGTCTGTGCCTGTCCCTCTTTTTACCCTACAGGTCCTCTGCATAAATGTTGTAGCTTCCAGTGTAATGTTTTATGGGATTCCTGAGTGTGCAAATGACTAGGTCTCTGCATCTGTGTCCATTTCTTGTGCCTCCTTTGGCTTCTTTCCTTCTCTTTACTTGTTTCATCCTATTCTGATGTGTTAATTTTTGTTGTATTTAATTTTATTATTATCATAAACAAACCAGTTTGTTTTCTAATGAGAGACAGAGAGAGTAGATTCAGATGAGGGAGGTGGGAAGGGACAGGGAGGACTAGAGGGAGGGAAAACTGTAATTAGGAGACACTATGTGAGGAAAAAAAAATCTATTTTCAACAAAGGAGGAGTTTTTATTTCTGGATTTTCTTTTTTAAGATGAATATCACAAAACCCAGAGACAGCTAAAAACATCTGACAAGAAGTGAGGAGGATAAAAAGATGGACCACACTCAGCGAGGGAATGGGGAGAACCATCTGACTTCCTACTAGAGTGACAGAAGACAGAAGATGAAGGTCAGCTATTGTTTGAATCTCTTCTCAGTGGAACGTCCTAGAAAATGTTTAAAACATACATTATCATGACTGGGAAGAGCACATGTTAATGTGATTGCCTACACAACCAGCATTCATCGGACAGTGTGGTGACATACTGGGATTCCCTTCATTGAGAGGCAGAGACAGCAAGATCCATGTAGCATGGTGGCCAGCTGGTCTAGCTCTCTTAGATGCCTCCTGAGGAACAGTTCCTGAGGTTGATTTCACACCCACATGCACATGTGTATATGGGTGCCCAAATACATATAGGTGTCCACATACATGCAAATACTACACATCCCCCAACATACTCTCTCTCTCTTACAATATATGTGCATGCACATTTAAGACACCTTCTTTTTATGTACTTTCTTTTTTGTCATGGTTTATTTATTTTTATTTTATGTGCATTGGTGTTTACCTTCATGTATTACTGTATGTGGATCTCAATCCCCCAGAACTGGAGTTACAGGCAGTTGTGAGCTGCCATGTGGGTGCTGGGAATTGAACCCAGGTCCTCTGGAAGCACAGCCAAGTGCTCCTAACTGCTGGGCCGTCTCTCCAGCTCCTAATACATTTTCTTAAGCAAGGAAAATATTTCCCACCAACAAATCAACATTTTGTTTAGCTTCCGCCACCCCAGCATCTCATTGAAGGATATATTCAAGGTCACTGCAGCATAAATCTAATCCACAGTCAAACAGGATGAGACTATGCTTTGATTCCATCTACATGTTAAATTATATATCATGGCACATTAAATCATAGTAAGCAAACATTATCTTTTTTTATCAAGATACTGTCGTAATATATAGCCAAAGACAGATGTGATGCTAGACAGATTTTTTAAAATATTTTTTCTTCCGTGCTAAAGATTTATACCAGAAGCCACACATTGTGAAGATGCTCTAGGAGGGTGGAGAAGGCTTTGGGCTATCCACTGAACTCTTGGTAGAATTTGAAACACTCTATGTGACTGGGATTAGTTAGAATTAGTTTCTCTCAGGTATAAGAGCTAAATTTGATTTTTTGTTGTTGTTGTTGTTGTTCTTGGATTATGTTAAAACATGCATGTACAAGAGCATGTATGTGAACGTATATATCTCTAGTTTTACATATCTACAGAAATAAATTTACATATGGCAATCCCCCCAACATTCAATGGTATGTTTAACATTTGGCTTAAAAGTTAATTTGACAATTAATATTTTTTAAGTGCCAAGGGATCATATTTGAATTGGTTTTGAGATAGGATCTCACTATGTGGCCTAGGCTATTCTCCTGGGTCCAGCTGAAATTTTGTTTCTACAGAAATGAATGAGGAGTAAAAATATATGTCAAGTGAAGGACTATTTTTCTTTCTTTTCTTAAAAACATTAAAGTCTATTGAATGTTCAAAGAGAAATTACTGTTTTGAGATTTATAAAATTTTAGGAGCATAGAAACGGGATAAAGATATGGGATTATAGATGGATTAATAGTTGGAAATCACTGCAAAATATTTGAACAGAGAGATGAGATGAACAGTAAAATGAGATTAAGCTTTTTTTTTGTTGTTGTTCTTTTTTTTTTTTCCCCTCCAAATAGTCTCCTATAGCCCAGATAGTCTCAGATTTGCTATGCGGCCCTGGATAACTTTGAACTTCTGATTCTACTGTCTCCACTTTCTGAGTTCTGAGATGATACGTGTGAACCACCAAACTTGTTTGGTGGAGTCCTGGGCAAGTGCTCTAACAACAGCAATATCTGCGGTCCTTCAGGGGACTTGGGACATTAGAGAAGGAGCAACTGACGCACTGAGGGAGAGCCAGAATGAGTTGGAAACTAGTCAAGGAAAATAAGTGGTTTTAAAACAGTACCTCAATATTTGGAGATAGGTGACAAAGAACGTATTCCTATCATTAAGGAAACAGGGACTGTAATGGTCAGAGCTGCTGTGGGAAGACAGTGGTCAGTTCACATGTGCATCTACTGAGCACAAGGTGTAAACGGGAGAGATTGGTGGCAGCAACTCAGAACGAGGCTGCCTCACTCATAAAAATCCCAGTGCCTGTCCTCAAAAAGTTATAGTGTTTATGTGACTTGTTTCCAGCATATGCTGTATGATTTATACGATATGTCCTAACATGTACAAGCTGTTGGCAAGAGAAATACATGCAAACAATGCTAAAGAGAGGTTTTGTAGAACAGTGTGTCTCAGGAGATCTTTTAGTCCAGCCACCCATCGCTGAGCAAAAGGCCAGGCCAAAAGATCACAGGCTCTGAGCATTCAGCCAGACACCCATCATCCGCTGCACTCTGGAGATAGGTAGGGTATGGTGGTTTGAATATGCTTGGCCCAGGGAGTGGTACTATTCGAGGGTGTGGCCTTGTTGGAGTAATGGTCACCTTACTGGAGTAAGTATGTCATTGTGGGGGTAGGCTTTGAGACCTGTCTTCTAGCTGCCTGAAGACAGTCTTCTCCTATTGACTTTCAGATCAAGATGTAGAACTCTCAGCTCCTCCGGTGTCATGCCTGCTTGGACACTGCCATGCTTCCCGCCATGATAATGCACTGAACTTCTGCACCTGTAAGCCAGCCCCAATTAAATGTTGTCCTTTAGGAGAGTTGTCCTGGTCATGGTGTCTGTTCACAGAGATGGAAACCCTAACTAGGTCATGGGGTGTTGCCAATTATTCCTTAGTTGCCAAATCACCTTCAACCTTCTTCTTGCCACAGTCTTTGATTTCTTGATGCAATGCAATCTCAGCAAAGAATACAGTGAAAGGATAAGGCCCAAAAGTCTCTGGACCCCTTCCCCAATCCCCTCTCTGATAATTATGCAACTGACACATATAGTTAGCCATGAGAAATTCCACGAGATCAGTTTGCCTACTTCGTATTTACTTAAATTTTCATTCATCTACTCTAATAACTTCCCTGGAATATGCTCTAATTAAAACAAGTTGTGAAAGAGATGAAGCAATTTTTAAGATTTTCTTCCATGCCCTGTTCTTTAAAACAGTCATACATTTTCAGATCTATTATGCAGGTAACCCCTGCATGGGCATTATCCTATTCTGCCCATGCAGGTTCCACCAATACCCCCACTCTTTACCCTCTTAATTTTGAAAACCCCAAGTTCCTTGGTATCAATAGCATCAGTAAAGATAAGAAGAAAACAAATTCATTGACTTAATTGAAAAATTGTATCATTTCCAATGCATTAGCCTCAGCCAGAACATTTTAACTGTATTTTCTTTTTAAGACCTCTCTCTCTCTCTCTCTCTCTCTCTCTCTCTCCTCTCTCTCTCTCTCTCTCTCTCTCTCGTACACGCGCGCAAGGGAGCGAGTGTTTTGTGTGTGTGTGGTGTGTGTGTGTGTGTGTGTAGAAGTTAGCTCTGGTTCTTCTTTCCAGTAACATATTCCCAGAAATAAGACTCAGACTCAAAATATATTTACAAATACTTTGGCCATATAGCTAAGCTCTTCTCTGACTAGACCATAACCTAAAATAACCTATTTATTCTAATCCACATCCTGCCATGTGGCTGGTTACCTGTGCTCAGGTACCATAGTCCATCTAGTCATATCTACTAGTGAATCTCCCGCTCTCGGCTCTATCCTAGAATTCAATCTGCCTCCTGGATGTCTCATCTTCTACTCTACCCTTTCATATAGGCCATAGGCTTTTTAATTGACAGGTTATACATCCATAAAATACACAAAATATTTTCTCTACATGTGTGGGGTGGTGGTGTGGGGGGTGGTGTGTGTGTGTGTGTGTGTGTGTATGTTGTGTGTGTGTGTGTGTGTGTGTGTGTGTGTGTGTGTGTGTGTGTGATGTGTGGATGGGTGCCAAAATAGACAGCAACAGGGCCCCTGGAGTTGCAGGCAATTGTGAGCTGCCTGGCATGGGTACCAGGAACTGAACTCAGGTCCTTGAAAAAGCAACAAGTGCTCTTAACCACTGAGCTCTCTCTCCAACTCCTGTAGTCATTTTTAAGCTTTGTTATATGCAAGTGAACTCTAGGCCAGGCAACAAAAGAGGAAGGGAAAGCCCACCCTTTATTTTGTCGTGCAATAATACTAGGAAGCACAGCTAACCTATGCTACCCATGCTAGTGCATTCATTTCATGAAGTACTGTTTACTATTTCAGGATAAAACCTGAACACAAAATCGTAAAGTTGTAGCATTCTCAATTCCCATACAGAAAACCTAGATAGCTTATTTTATTGCCTTAATTATTATTATTTTATTTATTTATTAATTATTTATTTTATTTTATTGCCTTAATTATTCTCTTGTATCCTGGCCTCTCTTGAGTGAAGTGTTATTTTAATGCTTGTTTCTCTCCTCCTCCTCTTCCTTTGTCCATCTCTCGCCCCTTTTCTTTCCCCATATTCCCCCCACTCCTCCCCATCTGTTCAGACTACATTTGCTTTAAATCATTAAAAGAACCAAATCAAGTCAAAAGCTAAAAAGGTATCTAAACTTCCTATCCCCATTCTAATCCTACTTGAGAGTTTAACTAACATAACTGTGTAAGAGTTAAGCAAAAGTTAAGAGCAGCATGTCTTAGAGTCATGTAACTCCTCATTGTGCAAACTGTTTTTGAGAATTGGGATGCCCCTCTGCTCATCACAATCCATGCCAGTTAATAAAATCCATCTCTCATTTCACTCTTCCAGAACGCTAACACCAGCAGCCCTTCCCTGATGTTCCAGGGAAGATCTGGTCAGTGTCACACACTCCACGCTCTGCTTTCAAGCATTCCCAACATGCTCCTGGGTCTGAATGCTCTCCCAGTGAGATCATGAGTTCTCCGAGATAAGCAAACTATGTTGTAGATCTTAACACATCATAGAGCTCAAGGTAGAGCAACACAGGGGCAGGGTTCTTCACGTCATAAGAATTCTGAGTGTTTCTTCAATATGTAGCCTTGTTTCGATACAAAGTATCAAAACTCAAATCTAGTCAGTGATTTGATTTATATCTTTTATATTCTTTCACTCACAGGATAGTGATACAGTTATACAGGTATAATTGGGGTCCCAACTTGGGTTTCTAATTGCAGTAATAAAATAATTTAAGAACAGACTCAAACAAAAGCCCAGAATAGACCATTTTATTATGTTTAAAAGAGAAACCCTAGGGTAGGCAAGCTGTAAACTTCAGCTGCTGCCCAGAGATAGATAATGGAGGGGAAAAGACTGTTTAAAGTGCTGTAAAGGTCAGGCACATGGCAGATACGCAACCACATCCCAGGAGGGAGGCTTTAAAAAAAAGAGTAAAGAATCCCAAAATGTTGGGGGAATCCCAAAGAGTCAAGGAAAACATGATTAGATATGAGATACAAAGGTGATGAGAAATATGTCTTTCTAAGTAATTCAAAAGAGCAGCAGACTCATGGGTCATGGTCCGTGAGGTACTGCACCAGGGGCAGGGATACTGGGAAGGAAAAGTACAGTATTTCAGTAAAGAACTAATCATTCCACCTATGTCCTTAGTACGGCTGAAGCTGAGCCAGCCTTTCTTGGAATGATCCCTTGCCCAAAGTGATTGAACCCACCCAACCAGAACATTAAGTCTATACCCAGGCAGAAATTTTATTCTCTTGAGCAGAAGATTTTGCTCTAACAATAGTGTCAGAACATGTCCTATGTTAGTTCACATGGTACAAGGCACAGTAAAAGACACAGTTCCTTGGGTCCAATAACACAGATGAGAAACAGAGAAATTATAGAATCAAGAAATTAGCAGATTCCACTTTTCCAGGAATGAAGAAACGATGATAGAAAAGGCTGAAAAGATTCCTTGACCCACTTAATCTCATCATTGACCTTTTTAATCTTCATCATTGATCTATTTAATCTTCATCATTGTAATAATCAGTTTGTGTTTTGTTAACTGAAGCAGGCAGAAACATTGCAATCATCACAGTGGTTTAAAGTATATCTGACTTATATAAAAAGGCCATCCTTTCATGTGTTTATTTATAAAAAAATAAGAATGTAAATTATAATATACTGAGTACCTGAATGACACCTATGAATAAGAAAATAAAGAGTGCTTATTGATCACACAATTTAAACATCAGTGTTACACATTGAGAGAAAAAGTAATTGCATGCAACCAAGACAATTTTCACAGCTGAAAAGCACATTACATTTCTTTATCTTTGAGCTGATTTACTTTTGTGTTCCTCTAAAACAGAGTCACAATAGGCCAGAGGGAACAAAAAAGAGTGTGTTCTTCTCCCCCCACCCTCCGCCCTTGGGGAATAAGCTCAGATCTGAACATGCTGATGAAAGCTGTCTGGCCTTTGTCGCTGCTGAGATTCAGCATGAACGTGTTGATGGATTCCGCAGAGACTGGTCACAGGCTGAAATCAGATGGAAAGTGGGCAACGCCTAACACAAAACTCAGGCAAGGAACAATAATGCTAGCCGTGCAAGTCTTTACCTAGCTTACATTAATATGATCACTTTAATAAAATCTTTGTGAATGAATAGACTCTGAAAATTGATGGAGTTTTCAAGTCTGTGTTACATCACTTCCTAGAATGAAGTACCAAGAGTTGTCTTGCTTTCATTCATCAGCTGTTTATTCTTGTCAGTCAATTCGTCTTTCAAGCATCTACCAGAGAGGAATCCCCAGCCCACCCTACCTGTGAGCTCAGCTCCCATTCCTATTGCTCCTGACCCCAACTCTGCTTCAGACCAGTGTTATAATGCCCCAAGAACAGATTTCCAAATCTTCCTAGCTTCAAATAATCCGCACTAAAAGAAGTCTACGGAGGGACTCTCCCAGGCAGACCTCTTTCACTTTCAAAACAATTGCCACTTCAAAGGAAAGTCAAGTCAGGAAACAATGTTTCTATCCAGAGGCCACAGACCACTTTCGTTTCCATTTCATTGGCTAAAGCCACACTAACCCACAAGCAACCAGTCACATCCCATTCTCATCTGTATCCAGGTGGATAAATGTCTGGCTCCTTATGCTTCCCTGTTCTTTGTGATGCCTTTCACCTAACTGTGCAGAGATTTTGTTCTAGTCCCTTCTCATCAAAATATAAGCATTGTCAAATTAGGAACCTTGCCTATTTTGCTCATTGCTGAAACCACAGATTTTAGAACCCAGATTCCTGATGAATTCTTGGTGGATGAGCAAATAACAGTGCAGGAAATGGTTCATAAAGCAAATGTCAGGTACAAGGGCTAAAGGGAGTTAACTATTAATACAGAGAGGGAGGCAAGTGAGAACAGAACTGTGGCTGAGCAGAGAGTTTTCACGGCCTCCCCGCTGCTTCTGTGACCTAAGGTAATACAACTGCCGCCCATTGCCACCACCCCTGTAAGAAGGTAAACATCTGGAGTTTTAAATGTAATTTTCTCATGTGATTCAAATATTTTCGGAACCACATTTTCAGGTCATGACCACTAACCATGATGTTAATCTTGGCCTTTGCCATAGGGTGAGAAGCTGATGTGCATTGTGAACTTCCAAAGGTCACACTGAGTGGAGAGAAGAGGAAGAAGAAGACAGAAGACAAAGAGAATCTACACACCCAATGCCTCAGCCCCTTAGCAGTAATTTGAAGGAGTCCCTGTCCTGTCTCTTCACCTCCCACTCCATCCCTCTTTATCCAGGAATTAGAAAAGGATTATTTTTTATTTATAGAACTACCTCCCTTTCTCCTTTTGTGAAAACTATCGGAAAGTAAGAAGAAAGTCAACCCTGCCTTTACTACTGTGTGTCTTATTATGCAATATATGTAACTAAATAAGAAACCATGGTAAAGGTCTCCAAGGTGAAAATATCTAGAATAAAGAATTGTTATGACCAAAGTAACACTGACAATCTAAAAGAGCTGGTAAATATTTCCTATAACAGATTAGACCAAGCCAGGAACTCTCCTCTATAGCTAATAATTTGGTCTAGTTACATAATGAGTGTTTCTTTTCTTTGGCCTGAAGTTGAACTTGTATATGGAGGGGCTGCCAAGCCTATTTTCCCTGGAATGAACGCTGTTTTTCAGCTGTATCACCCATGGGGCTCTAATTCAGATGGAAATGTTCAAAAATCAAATGTCTGTATTTCCTTGAACCTAGCTGGAGGTAGTTCAGGGCTCATCCCATTTTTCTTCTCTAGGGAGAATTATTACAAAGTGAGATCAGTCAAACGTGAACTGTAATTGTTGACTACAACAGCCCCAAGACTACACATCAGTGTTCTATGGAACCAATGACAAAATACCCCAGATACTCAAGTCAGAGGCACAGTGGATTCCATGAAAACTGCTTTCTAAGGAGGTGTTTGAATTAAAACAAATCTTATGGGATTGGTGAAATGGCCCAGTAGGAAAGATGCTTGCTGTGGAAGCATGCAGGCCTGGGATCAGACTCCTGGTACCCACGTGCTATGCTCATGCATATGCAACCTGTACAACAGGGCATGCCTACAATCCCAGTTCTAGTAAAGCAGACAAGAGGCTCCTCAGGCTTGCTGTCCAGCCAGTCTAGCTGAAGAGGCAAAGTCCAGACTTAGTAAAAGACTCCCTCACAAAAATAACGTGGTCATCTCCTAAGGAACACACACATGCATATATCCTACACAGGGGGACACACACGAACATATACAGACCAGCTTCCACCTCCACATCTTACAGAGAAGACGACCACTTGTTATAAGACTCCTGAACAACTCCACAAAGTATCCTCTCTGTAGGGTCACTGCCCTTTTAGAAAGCTATGAGCATGACTGGCATATATTGTATCAATTCTAGGGTAACTGGGGAAACAGAAAAGCCACCACTTAGCAAACACCTCCCTCTGTGTCTAGACTGCTCTGTGCTTAAAATCTTCACAACACACGTGGACCTGACCTTCTTACAAGGTTTGCTTCTCAGAACTGGAGACTATAACCTTTTGGTATGAAGTAAGTAAGGCCTCTAGTCCTTGTTTTTTAAAACAAAATTACTAAGATGAGAACTGGAACTCTTGTCCTCACAGAAGTAAATTAAAGTATTAAAATCTTGGAGATAAGTTTGTGAACAGAATAAAACTATTTCCACAGAATTCTATGATTCGTTTATTTTAGAAAGTCAAATATTGATTTGACTCTGAAAATAATGTACACCATTTTTTTTCCCCGCTAAATAAGTCTTCTTCAAAATGGTCACTCATTCTTTGAGAAATCAATACCATGTTTTGAGACTATGCTTTCATATTTCCTTTTATGTACAAGTAAAAATTGAAGCAAATCGCTCATTGGTCTGGTGTCTATAGATGTGCCATTTTTTAAATTGAATTAGATTTAAAGGCCCTAGATGACCAGGAGACACAAGGCTCAAAACCTCCAAATATAGGGAGAGTGGTAATGGCAGGTTGAGGAATGATGAGAGAAAGCTACGGATACCAGGAAAGTGTGTGTCCTCAGCAGTGTGCTCACGCACACATAACAAAGGAAGAAGATGTTGAGAAAGAAGAGCATAGAAATTGAGTTTAAGTTTTAAATTGTGGAGAAATGATTTTAAAATCTGAAAACACATATGCTTGGAGTCTTCAAATAATAAACTATGGGTAACTCTTAAAAAAATAACAAGAAATGATAAAACTCAACAAACAAATAAGATGTCAAGAAATAAAAAAAGAATCACTAGAAACTCTGATTATAAACAACATAGCTAAGATTTAAACCAATTCAACAGCCTGGGAAAATGAGATCTCTTTCCAGGTGGAGAATACATGAACTGGAAACGAGCTTAGGAATTCACCAGGCACACATCGTGAAGCACTGAGATTAAAATTAACAAAGATCAGTTAACAACATGGAAACTCAACACAATAAGCCTCAAAATAACCAGATGACTGAAATCTACTAGGTCTAAAATGTGTACTCATCACTTCATAGTGATGCTAACCAGTGGCTGCCCGGAATGGTGGGTGGAGCAGGCAAGAAGGAAGGATTCAGAAAGGGTAAGATGCTAACTCTATGGTTGTTGGGGGAGGGGAATTAAATTTATTTAACTTGTGCTGTGATATTTAACAAAAGTGTACACTTTAAACATGTAGAGTTTGTTTTCTGTCAGTTCTACCATAGTGAAGCTATTCTAATGTTTACCCCCAACATGACCAAAAAGAAAATAAAGAAATACTTAAGGAAGTCAATAGCTACCGTGGAACTAAAGAGATAGCACAGTGGTTAAGAGTGCACACTGCTACATTTGTTTTCAATTGCTGTAAAAACAGTAACCAAAATCAGATTCGGGAAAGAAAGGGTTTCATGTGATTTACATTCCCTGGAGAGGCAGGCAGGACCTCAATTAGGAGGAACTTGAGGCAGGAACCAAAAGCAGAGACTATGAGCTGTTTGCTCTCCATGGCTTGCTCAGCTTGATTTCTAATACAACCCAGGACCATCTGTCCAGCGGTGGCAGGAGTGTCACACTGGGTTGACACCTACATTACACACCTACATCAATCATTAATCAAGAAAATGTCCAACAGACGTGATCGCAAGCCAATCTGATGAGGAAAATTTCTCAACTGAGGCTCTTTCTATCTGGGTAACTATAGTTTGTGTCAAGTTCACAAAACCAACCAGCATATTGCTCTTGCAGAGGACCATAGTAGGTCCTCAACTAGTTGTATACAACTTCAGTGTCAGAGATATTGATTGCTTCTGGCCTCCCTGGGCATATGCATTCACTACACATAATCCACCCACACTCACACATATATAATTTAAAATAGTTCTTAAATCTACAAAGGAAATACCCAAGGCAATTCTTAAGATAAATTAACTTAACATACTTCTGGCAGGATCAACCAAGAAACTTTGAAGAAGAACAAATAAGTATGTTATATATTTAAACACAAGATTTATTTTTTTAAAAATATGATTACTTGGAGTCAATAATATCCAAACTTACATTGATAAAACAATTTGCAGAAAAACATAAATGTTAGAGTGATTAAAGAGAAAACAGGAAAAAAAAGAATAAAACAACTATTTTAAATGAATTGAATTGTGTGACTCAAAAACAAAAACAACAAAATAAATGAAAACTCTGTTGAAGTCCTAGCTCATGCCTGGTGTCCTCATAAGAAGACTCTAGTTTGTAGATCACTGGTAAAGGTTTTCTTTGCATGCACAAGGCATATACAGTCCCAGCAGCTCCAACTCCAGAGGGAACAATCTAAATATAAATGGTAGACATGCCCAGAGCAGAGACAATGTGAAGACACAGAGAGAGAAGATAGTGTGACTGACAGACCATATCTGTTAACTAAGGAACAGGAAAAATGGCTAGTTACCATGGGCTAGCTAAGAAGGAAGAGCCTTCCTTCTTGAGAGCCCTTAGAAGCTATCTAACTCTGCCAAGATCAGTTCTCAGTTTGACCACTCAGTTTGTGATACTTTTTCACAATAGACCTAGGAAACAAATATACCATTAAACAATATTTAATCAATAATCAAAATATATGACTTCACTGCTGTTTTGAGGCCTTGGGTAAGAGTATCACCCTACTTTATGTAAACATTTTTCAGAAAAGAAAAAACTATGGGCACTGCCTGACTCATGTTCTGTCTGTGGTAACTTTCACATCAAAATTGATCATGAGAAAAGAAAATCACAAAATAATATAGTATCTAAGTTCCAATGGTTTACAAAATAAAACCATCAATGTGTTTTTAAAAATCATGGTGATAGAAGAGTTTAATTCAGACGTAGAGAAAAAGTGTCAGAATTTCGAGATATAAATCAATTCTACTAAGAAAATAAAGGAAAACCAATTTCTTACCTCAGAAAGAGAGAAAAAATTCAAGAGCACTAAAAACTTGTTGGTAATTTTAAATAGGGAAACATCCATCAATAAGGAGTCTAAAAAAAAAAAAGTCATTGACTTCAGAAATAGTATTATTTAAAATTTTGGGGAACATACTTACCAATGAACTTTTAAAAGAATTCTAAGAATATTGGTAATAAGACCAAAAATAAAAGCCTACTCTCATTTCTATCTATAATTATAGTCAAAGACAAAACAATGAACAGACTATTACACTGAACTTCTATATTGAAAGTTCAACTTGTTACCTCCTTATTGTCTACACTCCCAAACCACAGCCATTAGCTGTGCCTTTTCTTATGCCACTGAACCCTGTCTAACTCCTGTACAATCTGCTTAGAATGCTCATTTAATATTTCCTAAATTCCTTCAAAAGGATGTAAGTTCCTCCCAGCCAAGATCTCTGTTTTGACCACTGCTACATTTGGAGAATGCGCAATAATTATTTTCTATTGAGTAGGACTCAGAAATCAAAGTGAATCAGATAGACATGGTAAACAGAGAGCTTTACAAACAGTACTGCTGAGTATAAACAGCTTCAGGAAGAATTAAGGCTTCTGCCACAGTGCCTTCCTATGAAGTTCAAAAGCACATGAAACTTTGTTTATATACATTAATAACTACATACTACTGGAAGTGTAAGCATATACAAGAAGAATATTTAACATCAGGAAATAATTACCTCTAAGGAGGACCAGAGAGAAATGCAATGGTTAAGAGTCATGAGAGGTGCTTCACCTCTATCTGCCATGCTTTATTCTACGGTAATCTGGGGAAGATGCTTTGGTGCTCATAGCTAAGAACCTTTCATGAAGTTTGACAGTAGTTCCTGCTTTGTTATTAAAATAAGCATCTCTACAAGCTGTACTACCAGGCGAGGTGTGTTCTACCCTCTTAGTTTTAGTTACATTTTCTGACCTCTCACACTCTATGAGGATTTCTGTTTTTGTTTTGGGGGTATTTTTTTTTAGTCCAAATTCTTGGAATAATTTGTAAATATTAATTTTTAAAGTACCCAGAATCTTGATATGAATACTCAGATTAACGTTCGTGGCTATAACATCCACTGGGTGTTTAGGTTTATGCTTCATTCTGAATATGGTAGCCTTAATTTTGCCTTCACACAATTTTCTGGGTCACAAGGAGAAACTCACCTATAGTAAAACATTTCCTCAGAAGAAGAAAGACATAGTGGCCACATAGGTGGTGTCTGGTGTTGGCCAATTACTGTGACTTAAGAGCACAGGATGTAAGGAGACAGTGGGCTTAAGAATGATTTCAGGTACAGAGGTCAATGTAATCCTTTTCAGGTTTGTTTTGTTTTTTTGGGGGGTTGAGTTTTGTTTTGTTTTTGTCTGTTTCTGTGTGTGTGTGTGTGTGTGTGTGTGTGTGTTTTCATTTTGTGTTTTAATTTTTATCTAGGACCATATTATTAGGAAGAGGAAATACAAGGATTGAACAATTTGTTTCTTTGTATTAACTTTCCCCTTCTTTAAATCTGGTGAGTCTGAAAACAAAAACAATTCTTAATATCTGCATAAATTTAAAATACCATTTTAGTCCTTTGTTGATGCATATTTTTTAAAGAAAGAATCTTTATTTCTCATCATATTTTTCTTATGGAACAGGCCTTATGATCTAATTTGAAAATAACAAAAAGTTGTCATCCTATGAAGCAAATGCCACTGTGGAGTCTTCATCCTTTCGAATGACTTTGATATTGTATTTCTTAGATGAAGAATTCTAGGAGCTTGAATTGCTAAAAGAAGGGGTGAATGGAGAAAGGGAGATGAAGACAGAGGATAAGAACATAGAGAATGGAAAGGGTAGGAAAAGAGTAAAGAGGGGAGGAAAGGGGAAGGAAGAAGAGGGAGGGAAGAGACAAGAGTCAACCTTTCCCCTTTAGTACCAAGACAACATCATCATCCAGTTTTCAGAAATTACCTTCTGAGTTCTTTGGCTTCAAATTTTGTCAGACTCCATGATTTTCCCCAGGATGTTTGCTCTTTACGCTGGGAAATGATCACCTCAGAATCTCAGGTTCCTGTACTTTGTTTATATATTTGTATCCTCTCTAACAAATGACAGCTGAGCCCATCTTCCTGTTGACTGTCAACCAGGATTGACATCCTTGAATTGTTTCCCCCATCCACTTCCGTTCAAGTGCAATCTTCTATAACGTTCCCTTATCTGTGCTCTCTGCCATATCCTCTATTCTTCAAATATTTCATGAGGAGCCTGATCAGTTACTCAGCATCCTGGCAGTCTTTTCAGACTCAACAACAAGAACTCTTTCCACTCCATCTCAGGAATATAGAAGTGCTTTTCCTTGACACACAAACAAATGATGTAGACCCTTTGCTATGCTGATTAAAAATTAACAAACAAACCAAGGCATCGACTGAATTTTTTCCTATTATATGATAACTTGATGTTAGAGTCAAAGCATAAAGTCAAGGGTTATTTAAGAATTTTTCAAAACATGCACATTGGGAACCATGCCTTTAATTCCAGCACTCAGGAGGCAGAGGCAGGTCTATCTCCCTGAATTCAAGGCTAGCATGGTCTACAATAGCAAATGCCAGGCCAATCAGGGATAAATAATGAAACACTGTCCTTTCAAAAAAGTAGATAGAAAATTTGACACCATGTGTTGCTAGCAAAGATACTTACTTGGAACCTGAAATGATGTTTGCAAATGGTTGATGCCTCATATATTTACAATCTATGATCATCACAAAGTGTCAAACAGAATGTTTTCTAGTTTCTTTTGTTGTAATGCAAAACACTGACTAAAATCAACTTAGGGAAGAAAAATTTAGCTGGTTTTTAATTTCAGGTTACAGTACATTATTGTGCTCAAGACAGTCACATCACATCTGAGAAAAGAGATAGAAATCATTGATTTTGTTTGTTTGTTTGTTTGTTTGTTTTGTTTTGTTTTTTACTCATACAGTTCAGGTTCCAACCTGTGAAGTAATGCTGCCCACGTTCAGAGTGAGTTGCCACATGTCAACTCATGCACTAAATAAATAATAAATAAATAAATAATAATAAATAAATCCAGCTTGGTATGGTAGCACAAGCCTCTAATTCCAGCTCTCGGAATGCAGAGGTAGGTGTATCTCTGAGTTTGAGAACCTGGTCTACAGAGTGTGAGTTCCAGGATAGCCAGGACTACACAAAGAAATCCTGTCTTAAAAACAGAAGAAGGAGGAAGACAAGGAAGAAGAAGAGGAAGAAGTAGGAGGATGAGGAAGAGAAGGAGGAGGGAGAGGAAGAAGAGGAAGAGGAGGAGGAGAAGGAAGAGGAGGGATAGGAGGAGGAAGAAGAGGAGAAGGAGGAATGGAGGAGAAGGAGCAACAACAAGACCAGACCAAGACAACAACAAGACCAACATGACCAAGAACAAGAACAAGGCAGCTTCCTCACAGGCATGCTCACGAGCCAACCTGGTCTAGGCAATTCCCAAGTGATTCTTGGTTGTGTCAAGTTGACCATTAAAAATAATTAGCACCACATGCTACAACAGGAAGTGTCTCTGCCTATCAGCCTGGTGACCTAAGCTTGATCCATGCAGGTTCTCCTTAAATTGCCACTGTTGGCCCTGCATTATGCAGGGTCTTTGTTGGAACAGCCAGGCAAACTGCTAGGCAGAGGGTGAGAAATGCTGGCTCCCTGACTCAGAGATCTATTGTGCTGGATGAGTTACTGGGTTAAAGCAGAGCTGACCGTCCTCAGGGTAGAGCAGCGGGTGCATTTGGGAACCCACGAAGATGATGTAACCAGAAGCAGTTCATTAATTTCATTCTAAGGCTTAAGTTCCAAGTCACAGTAAATCAAAATAAAATGAGTTTCCATGGAACAAAGCTGAAGAATAATTTTTATGGAATATAAAACATTTTATGACTTCAGATTTTGTTGCAATGAACTACCGAAAAGTTGCTTGCTTTTCTTTTCAACAATAATTATATAAGCCCTTGATATCTCTTATAAAGACCACAGCTAATTTCAAATTTAGTGAAAGTAGTATTTGGTTCTCCTTTAACACATAAAGCTAAGCTGCTAGTCAGGAAGGGCAGTGGAAGAGATGAGAGATCATTCAGCAGTTAAGAACACTTATTGATCTATCAGAAGACCGAGTTCAGATCTTGGCACTTGAATGGAGCAGCTCAGATGCCCTTATAACTTCAGCTGTAAGAGATCCAACACTCCTTCCTCACACACACACACACACACAGACACACACAGACACATACACACACAACATGTACACCATTTAAATACTATACAAGTTTTTTAAAGAAAGGTGTTTGCATACAGTATAATATCAAGCAAATTGAGGGGCCATGTCCTTAAGCTTTAAATGAGCACCAACCCCAATAGTGAGAAGGCTCTAGTGGCCATGCTATCTGACAAGTAACCATTAAACACATACAGCTACCAACATTATGCAGTGAACATGGATGAGTAGCTGAATATTTTAAGGATATTTTTCAACTTCAGTCTAATGTAATGTCAGTAGTTACTGGCATCCATGATTGAACAAAAAACCTAGATCATATAGTGCATGTTAACTGAAATAAATTAAGTCTAAGCCACGATTTCATTATTAATACTAGAAATGTAACTGAGAATGCAAATCTTACACTATCTTTTACAGACCCATCAGTATCATTAGCTTCTAAGCAACACTCAAGTCAGCAGGCACATATTATTATCATCTCTATTACTGATAAGAAAACTGACATACTAGAACACATTAGGTGACTTAGGTGACCTGTGACTCCAACTACTTATTACTCCACTACTTATTCTTTACACCAGTTATGAAGAACTAAAGATTATGGAGTTAGCAGTAAGCCAATCTGAAACCGAGACTTACTGGCATGGGCAGGGCGCAGCCTACCTGACACCCAGTGCTCAGCCATCCACGAACATTCTTCCTTCCTTTAAGCTTCCTCATCTCTGTTCTTAATGCATTCCATTGTCTGAACCACTCTCATTCCCTGCATCACGGGATCTTAAGTCAGACACTTGCCTGTATTAAAATGGAAATTCCTATATAACCATTGAATAAAGCATTGTAACAGTAACAGGTTTTTCTGTCTTTGGAAAATGTGCTGGAACTTGTAAGAAAAAAAATCCATTTTCTTGTTTAAATTAGCATAATGAAATATATTAAATTGAATATGTATGATGGATCATAGCTTAGAGAAAAACGAATTGCGAATCCCAGTGTCTAGTCAGTGTGCAGACATATTAATGAGGGCACTATAAACCTGCTTTTGTGATAAGCCTGTGCAGCAGGTACTCTGCTGGAGAGATGAGACTCATGTCTCTGAGAAAGACCTTGGTGCTGCTAAACAGCTTATGTTTTATACATTTACATTGGAAAGGCAAACGTTGAAATTGGCTATCCAAAACCTAAGCCTGTGGTTTGGTGGGTTCCCAATAATTGAAAACAGAACTTCAATGCACTAAATCCACCTCTTCCGGGCTCTTCGCCGTAACGTGCTCCAATCTGAAAACACTTGTTTTAAAAGAAGCCTCTCACACAAAGACAAGAGAGAGAGAAAGGCAGAGAAGAGAAATTATCATCAATACACTGTATGAAACACACTTCTCACTTGCTGAAATAGTCTTTGCTTGGGCTGCTCTCCGGCTAATAGCCTTTCAGCTCCATGAAATAATAAGCCTCCTAAGCCAAGCAGCCTGCTTTTGCAAGCCGTAGAGGAAGACAGCCCCTTGTGTGTAGGAGTGAGACCAGTCGTTCCCAATGCTTCCCACACCCCCTTGGTGAGTCCCCTGTTCATGAGCCTTGGAAACCTAGTTGTAGGAACTTTCTGCTCTAGTCAAATAGTACCCATGAGGATCCTCTCTAATCAAGTGCCTGGTACAAATCACCAGTGTTACAAAGACTGCTAAATGGTGACAAAGTGGTACAAAAGGAGGCAGTCAGAAAGATGCAAGAACAAAAATCTACAGATACAAAGGCAGTAAGATGTGGTGGTCTTTCCTAATCCATCGTAAGGCACAAACTATACGCACTATAGACACACTATAGACACACTCTAGACATTATAGACACACTCTAGACATTATAGACACACTATAGACACATTATAGACAACTATAGACATACTCTAGACATTGTAGAGACACTATAGAAACTACAAACACACCATAGACACATTATAGAGACACTATAGAAACATAGACACGATATAGATGCACTATAGACACTCTATAGACACATTATAAGAATCTGCCAAATTAATTGAATCAAAGCTTTAAGTGACATAGATGCCTTTGGAGATTAAAGGCACAGAGACTGAGGGGAGATGCTCTGTGCTAAAGTTTGATGAAGAATGGAGAGCCAGGATGAAAGGTGAGTGCAGTTTGATAATAGACTGTACTGGCTGGTTTTGTGTCAACTTGACACAGCTGGAGTTATCACAGAGAAAGGAGCCTCCCTTGAGGAAATGCCTCCTTGAGATCCAGCTGTAAGGCATTTTCTCAATTAGTGATCAAGTGGAGAGGGCCATTGTGGTGGTGCCATCCCTGGGCTGGTAGTCCTGGGTTCTATAAGAAAGCAAGCTGAGCAAGCCAGGGGAAGCAAGCCAGTAAGTAATATCCCTCCATGGCCTCTGCATCAGCTCCTGCTTCCTGACCTGCTTGAGTTCCAGTCCTGACTTTCTTGGTGATGAACAGCAATGTGGAAGTATAAGCTGAATAAACCCTTTCCTCCCCAACTTGCTTCTTGGTCATGATGTTTGTGCAGAAAAACAAACCCTGACTAAGATAGACTGAGGCTTGGGAAGGACCCAGTAAAAAGTATTGTTCACAGGCGTGCCAAAGCCCCACACTCCAGAGCACCAGATTTTGACTCACCAAATAGAGAATTTATAGTCTTGAGTGCACAACAGCAAGAGAACTTATGTGAAGAACAGTGGAATTATTAATGGCTGTAATTTTTGACCTGGAGATACAAGTTGACTTAGGGATTAACAGATTGCTGTAAGAACTGCTTCTTTTACTCATTTTAATGAAATAGTTCTGATTGTTATTAAACTTAGTTGATTTTTTTCAATGAAAACATATAAACAGTAATATTTTGGTATTTTTTAGTGGAGGGAAGGAGGAATAAGGGAAAGAGGAGGGGAGATCACATCAATACACTGATTTCAGGAACACTCACAATTTATTTTAATCCTTCTCTTTGCAAACTTTTTCCCTCTCTTCATCCCACGACATAATTATAGTGAGTACAATAAGTCTCCTCCTTCATTGACCTTATACTTTTTTTTATCTAAAATTTGCAGTACTATTTTAGCACCTTGAACTTATTATATTGTAACTGTTCTCTCAACTTGATTTTAATTGTTAAAAGTGAACCGATGTGTTTATAAAAAGATAAAGAGATATATAATATGTTCTATGTGTGTGTGTGGTCAGGTATAGGGGAAGGAGATGTCTCAGCGGGCCCATGCTGAGGCGAGGAATCTCTTCCCCCTGAGGGACCAGCCACATGATGGTACAGTATAGAATAGAGTTTATTCGGGGCATGAGGAGGGAGTTTAGAGGGTAATAGAGGACAGGAGGGGAGGAAGAGGGAGAGGGAGAGGGAGAGGGAGAGGGAGAGGGAGAGGGGAGAGGGAGAGGGGAGAGGGAGAGGAGAGGAGAGGGAGAGAGAGGAGAGGGAGGGAGAGGAGAGGGAGAGGGAGAGGGAGAGGGAGAGGGAGAGGGAGAGGGAGAGGGAGAGGGAGAGGGAGAGGGAGAGGGAGAGGGAGAGGAGAGGAGAGGGAGAGGGGAGGAGAGGGAGAAGAGAAGTAGAGGCCGGCTGCCATGAGCACTCAGAGAGGAGAAGAGAAGGGAAAGGGTCGAGGGGACAGAGAGATCAAGAGAGCAAGAGAGCAAGGGCAAACAGCCCCTTTTATAGTGGGCCAGGCCTGCCTGGCTGTTGCCAGGTAACTGTGGGGGGAGTTTAGACAGAATGCCAACATAAACAATTAAAGGAATTTATTCACCTTGATAGCACAATCCTCGATCATTTATTTTAACTACTAGAGAGTGTGCCCTGGAGTTAGTGAGCTTTAATTTATAGACTCATGAACATCTTGGCTGCTTTGTTGTTGTTTAATACACACACACACACACAGGACTATTTTTGTACGTATGTCTTGTGTGCATGGAGAAGGCTTTTCCTCTAGTGCCTAGGATTGCTGGCTTCTCACTCATGTACATCTTTAGCTATCTGCTATTTAAAGTGACTGGCTTTTCTTCTCCACCCATTGTCCCTTTACAATCTGCTCACAACAGTCACCCTATAATAACATGACACACCATGTCATCCTTTGCTCAGAACCTGGCAGCACCTCCCGATTTCACTCTGAACAGCTGACAAGTCCCTAACCCATCTCAGCTCAGCTCTGCTGTGACCTTCCAGCCCCTACTTGCTCTTCTTTGAAAATACCTCTCCACTTTAAGGATTTTGTCCAAACATGTGAATCCTGCACCTTCAAGTCATCCTTTAAAATATCCCCTTCACAATGAGGCTTCCTACACACTCATTGATTCCCCCCCACCCCCCCATCATAGAACCGGTATCCTTTGCTACATAAGGCAATAAATACTCAATGCATTATGTAATTTATTGCATTTTCTAGTGTCTTTCCATACTAGAATATCAGTTTCATGAGACCAGAGTTCTTTGCATGTGCTGTTCACTGATGTGTCCCAAGCCATGCAGGGACAGTATGTAACTATCATTCCGTGTCATTCTCTGTAGGGTGCTGTCCAAATCTAATATTGATACTTTATCGCTAATGAATGGTAACTATAATTGAAAGAACTAACGTTCCGTCTATTTTCAAAAAAGAGCCCACACTCTGAGCAGTGACGAGGTCTGCCTTTTCACTGCTTTGTCCCTAGTATTAAGAACAATGCCTGGTCCAGAGCAGATGATGCAGACACTTTGCTAAACAAATGGTTGGATGGAGATTTCTTGAGAATTTTACTCGGCAATTTGGAAATTACTTGTGCTGAAAGTTAAGTGTTTTCAAGGCTTTGTGACTAAGGCATGCTAAGTGCTTCTGCTCACTACTGAGCCCTAAATCACCCAGCTGAAAGTTTTCCCCCCTCACAGCTTCCCTTTACAAATCCCATTGAGAAGAGAGAGCATGGGAGTTTTCTATCTGCTTTAAGATAAGAATCTCTCATGGAGTCCCTTAAGAAGTCTAGACCCAATCCCTGTCTCAGGGAGAGACTCCTGGGAAGAACCCAGGAATTTTAATGAACAGGTGAGTTAGGGAAACAAACTTCTGTAAACAAGCCCAGCAGCTCATCAACAGGGTGACTGAACTGTCAACAGGGCTCCTTATAAGCCCTGTTTAGAGTAATGGCAACAGAGCTGACAAGCCACAGACAAAGGGCGCTTTTGGTGTTTGACTTGAGTCCCCAGACTCTCTCTTCTGTGCCTACCTAACATGGTCATTAGGGACTTAAGGAATTCAAACCGACTCCTAACCCTGTGTTTATGAATTAGTCATAGACATCACAACCAGAAGAAAAGAGGCTGCTGTCCACCCATCCAAAGCTGTTTCTAAGATCATGATTACTCCCACCTCATGAGCAGATAAAGCAGGAAGAGTACAAAGACCTGGACCACACCGGAGGAGAAGAAATGTCCTGAGACAGAGAGCCATTGGAGCCACTTGCGTTCGTAAAGGGACAAGCTTATGAATGTTTGATCATTTCTGCAATGATAAAAGCCTCCCTGGATATGCAAATTACCTGTTAAAAGGGGTGTTTGCAATACATTCTACCAGATACTACAGCCTTGTAGTATCTTGTAGTACTTGTTCAAGGGAAGGGTTTAACTCCTCCCCAGAATGTTGGTGTTCCACTGCCATCTCTGATAAAGCTGGTCAACACATCGAGTCATCTTTCTAGAATTTTTCCAGCAACGCACACACACTCACACAGAGGAGTGGAAAACTTAATATAAAAAGTATAACTTGATCAGATGAAAACTCTCCGTTTTTAAATTTAGCATACATCTCAGGATGATAAAGGAGGGGCTGTTTTAGAGGCCCCGTGGGATTTCACAACTCCTTGTACCCTTGTACGTGTTTATTAAAGCGTGGGCAAAAATGCTTCCCAGCTGTTAGCTTTCCCCAAGTGCTGACAAGAATATTCCAATATCCAGCTTGAGTGTGCCCACCCCCCTGTTTTTCTCGGTCTTTTCCCTATTCACTCTGAAGAAGCTGTTATAGTGAATATTCTAATGTGGCGTGATAAGCAGAGGAACCACCCCGTGCTTCAGGTACTTAAATGATTCACTAAAGACTGTCTCCTCCTACGATTGGTCTTCAGCTTGTGTTGTCCTCAGAGAAACTCAGACCCTGCAACAAACAGACAAACTCCCTCGAGTTCTTCAGTCAGACAAACGGAGGGGACTATTGGCATACAGATAACTCCACTAGGCTCCTCCCAGGAACCTAGCAACAGTGACCTAGCCATAGCTTCCGTCATCACCTGCCACCAGGTGTGAGCCAACCTGCCATCTAAAAGGGACTGCTTGACTACCCCAGCTCTCTCTCCATCTTCGTCTTCTCTCTGTTCCCACGTATCCCCGGCCTCTCTTCCTCTCTTCTCTTTCTGTTCTTCTCTCGTCCCCCTCCCATCTTTCTAGGCCCCCCTTTCCCTTCCCACCCTGCAATAAATCTTTATACTAGGATTGTCGGATGAAATGATTCCTCAGGGAGGATATCTTCGCAGGGCCCCGCCGAGGTACTCTCTCTGCCGCATTATATCGAGTTATAAAGCATACCATTGGTGCTGCTTTTGGCAGGCTCCCCGGCATGAATTTCACACACACAACACACACACACACACACACACACCACACACACACTCAGACTCCTGGGACTTATCGTTGCCTACCTAGGACAGGATGTTTCTCTCCTGTTATCCCTACCACTGCATTTCTCCACTGAATGATGGTGAGGTTTCGATTCCCCTGAGCATTTCTTTCTTCCACCAATGTAGTTCCCTTTTACCTTTCCCTCTCCTTCTCACCGTCTCCCTCCCCCTCCCCATCCTTCTTTTTCTCTCAAAACAAAAACGAAAACAAAACAATTGCCAAGTAAGCCTTGTCTGTTGGGCATCTGTCCTCGGTCCTCTTCCACAATCCAGGCGGTCTGACCTGTACCGTCACACCTGTGTCATTGGGATGCCTCAAGTACAGACTGCTCTTTCTCACCCCTGGGAATTCTGCACAATTATCGCCATCGGTCGGGTAAATATATATAAATTCGACACTCCCCATTTCTCTTGGTGGGATATGACACAACTGTTCCAATGGCTGCTCCTGAGCTAAACCTTTGATCTCCTAACTTTTATAAACCGTTTGTCTGATTTAATTCCAAACGCTACTAAAATCCATTCTCTCCACGTGACAGCGGCTCTGGGCCACCCACGTGGACCTCCACACCTCCCCACCTCCTACAGCTCCTTACTAAGAGGGTTCTCCAGATTTTATTTCTGATTTGCAGATACTCACTGCCACAGACAAATTCTCAAACACCTTTTATACTTAAAGTCACTCTTAAACTTCTTCCTTCCCAAACCAGACCCGACTCCATGCTGCATGGACTAGGTGAGGTAGGGACGATGGCACCGGCCATGTAACTTACCCAGTTTTAAGATGATCACATGGTAGGAAGCAACAATTATACAACTTTTTGATCCTAACTAACTCTCTGTTTATTACTGAAATCTCCTTCTTAGACCAAGAAAACAACAAGGCTCATATTTTAAGTTGGTATGGATTGTTTTGCGATGATAGAAATTCAAAGTTATAGTTTTACAATATGCTGTGGATGCAGAATCAGGGAGGTCTACTCAGATTAACAAAAGCTGATTTAGCATGTGAGTCTAACCATTTGTCTCCTTGCTAATACATAGTCACTGCATGCTTGTATAAATGGGTACTATTCCTTTCTCCCACCATTTGCCACAGGCTCAATTCGCCCCTCTGTTTTCTGGCCACTGGATCTTTGGGAAAACTGTCTACATTCTTTCATAATGCAAACACTCAACCTCACTTGCAGAAACTAAGCATCTGGGAAACTAAGCATCTGGCAAGCCAGAGGAGTTTGCTCGGCTCCGTGTTGCCGCTGTAGTTCTGAGCCCCTGTCACTCTGTTGGCTCACTCTTCCTTTGCTCCCCTTTTGCCACCACCCGGCTTCCTTCCCTCATTTCTACGACAGCTCAACTGACCCAGACTCATCTAGTCTTTTCCAAATACTCAGAGAGGTGAGACCTCCCTGTAACACTGTGGGATCGGTGATTCTCCATCATGAAGTTTTACACCATTTGGGTTGTTCAATTTTCTCACTATAGTTGGTTACTTAATATCTATTAAAATCCGGATAAGATTCTAAAATGGCCTCCAACATCTCCATCTTGTGATACAGAGACCCTTGTGTTAATCTCATTTCTTTGGTATGGACATGGCCTATGGATATAGTGGAGTGCCACTCCTGTGGTCATGAACGGTTATGTGTTAAACATTATCAATGTTCCTAATCAGTTGACACTGAGTTAATTAAAGGAATACCGTCTTGGGTGGGTACTAATCAGGTGAGCCTTTTCTTATTCTTTTTTTTGTTTTGTTTTTTTGTTTGTTTGCTGTTGTTGTTGCTTTGGCTGTTTGTTTGTTTGAGGTAGTTTCTCTGTGTAGCCTCTATGTAGCCCCAAACTCACTCTGTAAAACAGGCTGGCCTTGAACTCAGAGATCCACCTGCCTCTGCCTCCCAAATTCTGAGATTAAAGGCATGTACTTGGCTCGGGTGAACCCTTTAAATGAGGACCTTCTTCTACTAACCTTAAAAAAAATAAAAATTAAAATTAAAAAAAAATTTAAGAAAAGCAAACTGACCTGAGTTTCGTAACCACAGAAAAAAAAACCAATTTCTATGAGCAACCCAGTTTAGAGACTATCTCAGATACCAGATCCCTGCTGTGCAGTGATGTGGATCCCATCAGAGGTGTCAGCGCTGCTGTGGTACCAGCACATCTGGCTTGGGATGCTGACAGTGCTAACACAAGAGTACACAAGCAATCAGGATTACCGACAGAGGTTTTTCCCAGCAGCCACACGATGCCTTCGAGCACTAGGAAATTCTAGTTAGCAGGAAAACACTTGAGTCTTGTTCTCCATGTCTGAAATCACAGCATTCAGGGTTGTTAGCATTAGGGACCCTGCCATCAAGTTCTTGTGTACAACCAGCATGAGGAGAAGGGCTCAGGGGTTTTCCTGGCCAACAACTCATGATGAGGTAGCCTAACAATGGCATAGAGATTTTTGTTTTTTAATTGAATTGCTTTCTGTACTGTTTCCCTCCTAGTCACAGTGCCACCTTTGTTTAAATTCTGTAACTACTGGCTTTTAGGAAGAAGAAGGAGGAGAGGAGGAGGAAGGAAGGAGGAGGAGGAGGAGAGGAGGAGGAAGAGAGGAGAGGAGGAAGAAGAGGAGGAGGAAGAGGAGGAGGAAGAGAGAGAGAGGAAGAGAGGAGGAAGAAGAAAGAGGAGGAGGAGGAAGGAAGGAAGGAAGGAAGGAAGGAAGGAAGGAAGGAAGGAAGGAAGGAAGGAAATCTTTAAAATACTCAGCGGCTATCAATCTATAATAAAATCCTTTTTTTCAGAGTATGAGCAAGGTCTCTGAATCACTATCTGTCCCAAACAATACAAACTGGTCCTGGGCTTGGAAGCTGAAGGGATATGAATTAATAAAAGTAGCAATTTTTTAATTGGCAAGAACATGGTCTATGAATGAAGCTGTGTGAGATTTCCAAAACCTTATGAGAAAATTCTGAGTAAACAAGAGTCTTGTAATCTCTGTTTCTCTATAACACTGGTAGTTCTTGGAGTGTGCTTTCAAGCTCCTCCCAGGTATATGGGATAGAAGTGAGTTTACTTCAGATTATTCATTACAGCTGGCTATTTGTTTATATGTCTCTATGGAAGACCATGTTCTTGCCATGTGTGGCTTGTCCTTGTGATTGTAACTCAGGGGACTCTTTTTAACCCCAAGAGTATAAACTGTCTGATGCTCTGACTAAAGTTGGCTTTTGCCTGAGACTTCAGTCAGTCTCATTTTTAGGCACTGCTCTCCCAGATTCATGCCACCAGTTAGAGCATAATAAGCAGGATCTACTACATCATGAGAAGACTCTGTAACATGTATCATGCAGAGCTGGGGGCTTCTAACTTCTCTGTTGAAGAGACCTCAGCTAGGTGAATATTCTCTACTCTTACTGGATCTCATTTCACCCAACCATACATGTCTGTCTTTTCAATTTATACCCATTAAAAGAACTCTCCGATGGTAGTATGCAGGGTGTGTTCTGGCAACATATCCACTCAGTACTCATAGCTGCAGGGAAGAAATGTACACAATATGTTCAGAGGAAATAGCTGCCTATTCCTCGGGCAAGCATAATCTTACCATCAACAGTGTTCTAGCTCCATATTGGTCTATCACTGCCCATTGGCCCTGGAACTATTTGGTTACCGCTATGAATTAAGGTACAGTCAACTCCAGCATCCATCAAAGCCCAAGTACACCACACAGCAGCCAGGGACCAACAGCCTCACACTTCAACTTGTGATCTCTGGTTGTCTTGCATAGGCTGCATCTTCAGGCAACACTGGCCATCTCCTTAGGGAAGCAGCTGAAGTAATCCCTAGTGTGCAAGACTCCCCATCTTCACAGAAGCAGGACAATGTGCATAAGGAAAGTTCTTTTCTGTCATTCATACTTTTGGTGAATGTCCTCCTTAGCTTTAACAACTTCCAGAGGCTCACAAGCACAGCTTCTGTCTTTTGGTTTATTTATCCCCTGTAGGAAACATAGCTCAACACAAATTCTGCTGTATTTGTTCTCAGGTGACTCAGATAAGTCCCTTGTGTCTGATTTTCTTTGTCTCAGACCTTCTTGGTCACTTAGAACTTATAAACCCAATTTATATGCTCCTCTAAGTCTCCAGATCAGCCAGAGAGATCACGCCCCACCAGCAAAGCCATGAG
This sequence comes from Mastomys natalensis, assembly GCA_021653895.1. NCBI lineage: Eukaryota > Metazoa > Chordata > Mammalia > Rodentia > Muridae > Mastomys > Mastomys natalensis. The sequence continues at coordinate 192,459 of JAJTUV010002134.1, read as the reverse complement.
CAACCTCAAAAGAGTCCCAGGGTCCTACTAAATTATCTTTACTGTCCAGCCATGGCAATCTATCTTGTCTAGTGAAGTAGGCATCAAAGGCCTCTCTTATCACACCACAGCTGCACATCTTATCACCCATAGCAAGAGCCACACGACTGCCACCACAGCTTGAAGCCGTGTCAGCCTGTTACCACACAGGGGAAAGCGGCCATATCAGGATTTCCCCTAGAAATGTTCTACCCTGGCTTTCCCTCAGCCTTGCTGCCTGTGTTATCATCCACAGGAGGAGGAACCCTGCAATTGCCACCAAAGCAAGGATGCAAGTCACCCCATGTCACACAGAGGGAACCAGCCATATCAGTAGCCTGCAGACATTTGATAATGATTATCCTTCTAGGAAAACATAAAGAAATGTCTTTTCATCCAAGATAATACAAACAAAGAGACCAAATACTAATAATACTAATAATACCACTATTAATAATAATAAATATATAATCCATTCAACTTAGTGAACCAATGAATTTGTGAATTTATTGAGTTACTTCAGGAGCAGGTGACTCAAAAGCTACTGCATCACCAAAAGTCTCATCCAGTATGGATGATGACTCAAAATTGCTACATTATGGAAGAATCTACCTCCAGGAAATCATCTATTGTCTTCTATATGTTAGGTTTGTGGAGGAGAAGGATCCAAAAGAAAGGTCCTGAATATTAATTATTGGAGGTCAGGCCTCTATCCCCTCCTTCCCAAGATTAGAATCGCCACAGCTCTTCTATACTTAGAGAAGGGAGGAGATGTCAGGAGCAGCCCTGCTTATACACTAAAGGCCTACAATCAGCCATAGGCTTAAAATCAGCAATAGGCCTGACATACATACATGCTGACACAAAGTCTTGGGTCTCTGTGGAAAAACACTGAAACAAATGGCTATAAGCTATTGTAAACAGGCAGCTTTTATGGAAATTTACCAGCCTGAGTAGTCACAGACCTTGTAAATAGGTAGCCTTGGTGGATAGTACCAACTTAGATAAGGACAAGTGAACCATAGGCAGAGTCATAGTGACCTGTCCCCTGAACCTTCACCCAGCGATACCCTGTTCTGAAAGTATCTGTACTCCCCCGAACACCTACGCTCCGTGTCATCCCTTCCCCACGTCCTGCCTTTTGTGTTTATAACCCCTGTGTGAATAAGTAAAAATTACGATTTGATTTAAATAAATTAAAAAAAAAGAAAGGTCCTGAATAAAATCTCCTTCAAGAGCCAGGTGTATTGACACAGCAGTCAACGGTATGGCAGGGGTCTGGAATGAGATGCATCAGTCCTGGAAGGTAAGGATCAGTGTTTACTCTGAAAGCTTTGGGGTAACAGGAATCCTGGACTGTGAGGAAGCGGCTTGGTTAATGTGTGACCTATGCTACATGACAGAGGTCACAGGGACCAGGATAGGGATGAGTTAATAGGTGACCAAAGTCAAGCTTCCATGGACCCTGAGGTGGGGTGGGATTGAGATGTGCCTCTTTGGGAGAGTAGTGTTAGCTTTTCCAGTAACTATGAGGGGAACGAGGCTCCAGAGGGTGAGGCCACATCTGTAGGCTCACTGCAGCACAATCTGGAGGGTCTGGGCTCTAACAATGTAACTTCTAGAAACCTCATACTTCACCCTACCCAAGACTATTAAAAAAGACAAAGACAGGACGGTGGAGAGATGGCTCAGAGGTTAAGGGCACCAGCTGATCTTCCAGAAATCCTGAGTTCAATTCCCAGCAACAACATGGTGGCTCATGATCATCTATAATGAGATCTGATGTTCTCTTCTGGCCTGCAGGCATACATGCAGGTAGAATGCTGTATATAAAATAAATAAATAATATAAATAAATAAATAAATAACACACACACACACACACACACACACACACACACCAAAACACAAAAAACAACCAGACAAGAGATACTCCTGACTTGATCAGGTTAAGGTCCAATGAACTTCTCTTTGCCTGTCATCCTTGTCACAAACCACAAACCTAGCTATTGCTATATTGTTTGGCTAATTTTACTGCTCCACTGTGGGCCAAGGTCTTCCATAAGCCTGGCTTGTATGGTGAAATGCCTGGTACAAAGAGCTCTTATCACAGGTAAATCCCCCTCTGGTTTCTATCTGCTTTTCAGTCTGATGAATTTCAAATTTTTCTCGGAAACCTCCCTGCATTGATCGAGTCTTTTAAATAGTAACTCAACCTCCCTATTGCCACACACCACCACTCCCCATCCTTCTGGAGGACTACTTGTCCCACCACGTTAGACTCAGCTGTCAGCTGCAGAAGTCTACGAACACTGGGCAAGTTACCTAAGCAGAAGCCTGCGAAGTTCCAAGCCAGGCTCATGACTCAGGGGGGAAGCAGTGTTTCTCCCTGAATCAGCCCCCCAGCCAGGCCACATCTGAAGCTTAGCCCAGCCAAGAGCCCAGCCACTGTCCAGCTGTCTGTGGACACATAGGCCCTGTGCTGTCTCAGCTGAGAGGGCCCTGTCTGCTGATTCATTTGCACCTGGGGCTTCTTGGCTGGTCATCTGGAAAGGTACAAACTGAAGCTTTATTTATCCAAGGCAATCTTTTAGAAGTCGCCCCACATTTCTTCAAAGTGTCTGGACGCAGTGTGGAGCGTGGTTTATTTCATCCACATTGCAGCAGCCTGTGTTGGAACTCGCTGAGATTTGAAGCCTGTCATCAACATACAGACTGACATGAACTTTCACTGGGGAGCAACAGAGGGTTACAGGCAAACAGGAGAAATCAGAGCGTACCAAAGACTGCCCGGTCAGCTAAAGGTCACCCTCAGCTGCCCTGGATGTGCTTCTCTGAGTCCTAACACTCATGTAACTTGCAAAGGGTGGGCAAGTGATCCAGGCATGGATTAAAGCAGGTAGCTTGAAACTGGACTTGTCTGAGATGACAGAAACAAAATTTCGCCCACTATGCTTGACATATTTCAAAGGTGATGGGTCATGCATCTTCCAGACACACCATGAAGCGGAAGAAATGGAACAGTAGCTCCATGTCACATGTGAGAACAAGAAGCACCAACATAGTAAGGAAGAAGATCTGGGTTTGGGTGTCGGCTGTGCCACATGCTGGGAAGATTAACCCTATGACCTTTCTATGGATTTGTGTGAAAACTGCAGTTAATAATTCCTTCCCACAAAATTTATCACTAGGATAAGATCCAATATATGAAGCACCTCGGACTCACTATACTAATTATTCAATTTTTAATTTCTTTTTTCGTTTTGTTTTTTTCTCCGTGTAGTCCTGGTTGTTCTGGAACTCACTTTGTAGACCAGGCTGGCCTTGAACTCAGAGATCTGCCTGCCTCTGCCTCCTGAGTACTAGGATTAAAGGTGTGCACCACCATGCCTAGCTCACTCAATTTTCTGAGTCAAGACCAAGAATGTCTAAAGGCTCCCAGCTTGTAGGAGAAGAAACCCGGGGCCTGAATGAGGAACTTGGTTTGAGATGCATTTATTGACCTCTGGAATTTGATCTTTTAACTATAAAAAAAAAGTGAGGTCTATGCCCACCCCACCCTTCCCACATTCACATTCCTGTCTGACAGAGAACACCAGAAGAGATCTTTGGTTCTCTGTATCTCTGCTTCCAGTTTCCTTCTTTCTAATGCTTTCTTTGTTCCATATGATCGTAAACCCTCTTTCCCCAGGGAAATATACCCTTTAGGATATATTTTTGAATTAAAATACAAAAAGCAGATTCAAACAGCACATTGAATACGAATGATGCCTTATTAAAGAAAATTGGTCAATTATATAGGAGAAAATATGTGACATGTATTAATATAACAGCAATTGTGTTTGATTGACAGAATTAGATGCTGTTTTATTCTGATTTTTTTAAAGTGTGTGTATGTGTGTGCGAGCGCGTGCGCTCACGAACGCATGTGCACCTGTGCATATGTGTGTAGAGACCAAGTTCATGTCAGATGTCTTACTCTATTGCTTTCCACAGCACCCCTTACTGAACCTAGAACTCACTATTCTATCTAGAATGATTGGCCAACAAGTCCCAAGGATCTGCCTGTCTCCACCACCTCTCGGCCTCACCTCCTAGCACTAGAATTGCAGGCTTGAGCTGACATACCCAGGGCTTCACATGGATGCTAAGAATGATCTACTGAGGTCTAAGGTTTACACAGCAAGCATTGTACCCACTGAGCCATCTATCCCGCCCCATCTACTCCTCTGGAGCTTCCAACCTTAATATGGTTTCCAACAATTGTTTCCAATAATAAGTATGTTTTGCTTTAGGGAGGAAATTCCTCATTCTCTGCCTTGAGACTCTCTGTTGAACAAAGACAGATCCTTTGCCTTAAAAGTAGAAATTACCATTGTTGTATTCTTAACATCTGCATTCTTTGAAGGGTCTCCATTCTACCCTCATGAAACTGTGTGGATTTCATCTTCAATATTAATCCACAGGCTTTAAGAACTTAAAGCTTTCTAACGAGCTCCCGTGATGGAAACAGCTGTCAGCTCTTCCACCAAAGGTGCTCAAACATCATACTGCCACATTCAAATATAAGAAGCCCCCAACATGGAGGAGGCATCCCTTCTGGTTATGGTCTTGGTATGTGCCAGGCTCTTTCACTAATGTCCACTTAAAAAAAATACACATCATAAACTGGGCATAGTGGCACATGCCTTTAATCCCAGCACCTGGGAGGCAGAAGCAGGCAGATACCTGAGAGTTTGAGGCCAGCCTGATCTACAGAGTGAGTTCCAGGACAGCAGGGGCTATATAGTTAAACCATCCACATTTTGAAAAAAACAGGCAAATGTATATTATTTACTTATATTACATATTATATTGTGCATATATAATGTATATGCATCATAATCTGTCCACCTCATACATTGAATGAACTGATATTTCAATCTCTCGTAAATTTGGAGAAGATTGTGTGTTCCTTGCTGAGCACTTAAACGTGTTTATGAACTGTGAGTAAATCATGCCTTGGCAAATTAGCAGATTGAAGCATTGAATTTCACAAGTGTAGACTTAGAAATTTAGCCACTATTAACTTTTACTAAATGTTTGAAACTTTTTTTCCCTTTTGTGGAGAGCTTTTGGGGCCCAATGTCAGATTCCTGCCAAGCAGCCCCCAAAGCTCTCCACACCCTTTAAAGCTGGGTAGTATTTCTCACTGCAGACATCTTAAGCCAAACTTAATATTTGTATCTCCAACTGTTTCAGAAGTCACACAGTCAGACAGAGAGCCAAATTCGTGAAGAAACAAAGATGTTTCTCAGATTCTCTCACAGAGTCACATTCATCTCCCTTCAAAAGCAGTTGAAAGATGTTTCTCTCCAAGAATTTTCAAGATTGTCTATCTTCTGTGTGACAACTCTGTGCTCTAAGAGGAGTCCTATTATAAATAAAAGAATGTATAAGCTTAAAATGAAACTGTCTGGTTAACCATGTGTGTCACTTGAGCTGTTCCTGAGGAGCCCTTTACTGCCACACAACATAGAAATAAGAACAAACAGCTGAGACACAGAGTCACAGAGAGGCCGTGGGGAGTGGCAGATGCCCTCAGTGTCTGCAGGTCTCATGAAGTCAGCAATAACCTTTTATGAGAGTTAGCACTGAATCATGTTTTTTTTTTTTAATTTTTTATTGATTATTTTATTTATTTACATTTCAAATGTTATCTCCCTTCCCGGTTTCTCCTCCACAAACCCCCTAACCCATTCGCCCTCCCCCTACTTCTATGAGGGTGCTCCCCCACCCACCCACCCACCCACTCCCACCTCACTGCCCTAGCCTTCCCCTATGCTGGGGCATCTACCCTTCACTGGACCAAAGGCCTCCCCTTCCAGTGATGCCAGATAAGGCCATCCTCGGCTACATATGCAGCTGGAGCCATGGGTCCCTCCATGTGTACTCTTTGGTTGGTGGTTTAGTCCTGGGAGCTCTGGGGGGAGGGATCTGGTTGGTTGATATTGTTGTTCTTCCTATGGGGTTGCAAACCCCTTCATTTCCCTAACTCTGCCATTGGGGTTCCCATGCTCAGTCCAATGGTTGGCTGCAAGCATCCACCTCTATATTTGTCAGACTCTGGCAGAGCCTCTCAGTAGACAGCTATATCAGACTCCTGTCAGCAAGCACTTCTTGGCATCAGCAATAATGTCTGGGTTTGGTGTCTGTATATAGGATGGATCCCCAGGTGAGTCAGTCTCTGGATGGCCTTTCCTTCAGTCTCTTCTTTGCTCCACTCTTTCCTTTAGACAGGAGCAATTCTGGGTTAATATTTTTGAGATGGGTGGGTGGAGTGCCTAACCTCTATATACAGTCTCTACAGGTTCTCTCTCCCCTTTGTTGGGTGTTTCACCTAACGTCATCTCCATTGGGCCTGGGAGCATCTTGCTTTCCTGGAATTATTGTTCTTGAGAAGCTCGTGCCATAGAGAACCAGTAGGTTGCCCAACCCCTGGTCTAAAGATGTATCTGAGACCTTGCAGTGCAGTCCATCTGAGTTCCAGAATTAGTTGTCAAGTGGTGTACTAAGACAAGGTAATGTGGGTCACCATAGAGGTTCCTTTTGAGAAAATGCAGATCTGTCTGTTCACTGGTTGTTCCTCCATAAGCCTCAAAAATCTATTGTTTTTCCAGTGAAGTTACTCCTTAAGGTTAAAAAAAAAAAAATGTTGACCCAAACAACCTTTTAAACAGAAGCATAGAAGCATGGTGGGACGCAGCTTTCATTTGAAAGGTCAGCATCCACTGCTCATTTAAAGGCACCATTACTCAACCACTCCTCAAGACCCAGGGCAGGCCATCCTGGAAGTTAGAAAAGAGGAGTGCTGTGTGACACAAAGACGTCAGGCTGAGGAAAAGTCAGCAAGAACAGAAGATATTGTCAGCAGGAGACAGGAAGACCCAGAAAACATGGTGGACAAACTGTAAAACACAGTAGCAGAAGGAACACCAGTGGGAACGCGGAAGAGAAGCCTCACTGCTCAGTTAGTCTGCGTCACCAGGTAGCAGACACTAAGAAATTGCAGCCGGGCGTGTGCCGCACGCCTTAATCCCAGCACTTGGAGGCAGAGGCAGGCGGATCTCTGATTCAAGGCCAGCCTGGTCTACAGAGTGAGTTCCAGGACAGCCCGGGCTACACAGAGAAACCCTGTCTCGAAAACCAAAAAAAAAAAAAAAAAGAAAAAAAAGAAAAAAAAAAGAAATTGCTACAGGAAGACAGAGGAGATGGGATAGCAAAAGGCATTCTAATCCTACAGCAGTGGCTCCCAACCTTCCTGATGCTGTGACCCTTTAATACGGTTCCTTGTGTGATCCTCGACTGTTACATCATTTTCCTTGCTACTTCATAACTGTAATTTTCCTACTGTTATGAATCGTAATGTAAATATTTGTGTTTTCCCATTAAGCCCTGTGAAAGGCTCCCTCACCCTCAAAGGGGTTGTACCCCACAGTTGAGAACCTCTGCTTTACAGGAAGTAGTTTGTCCTATTCTGGTCCTAAGTTACCATTGTGGCAACGTTTCCATGTGACAGTTCCTGCAAACAGCACCCCCCACCCTTCTCCATGCATTCTATGATGTCATCATTTCCCACTGGGTTAGGAGGCTCCTCTGTCTATATCTTTACATTCTCCAACTATAGTTGTGTTATTTTTATTTTACATGTATGAGTGTTTTCTTGCCTATATGTCTGCTCGCCATGTACATTCGGTGCCGATGAAGGCTGGAAGAAGGAGTTGGATTCTCTAACCTCTGGACCTGAAGTTACAGATGACAGTCAGCAATTATGTGGATACCAGAAATTGAGCCCCTGGTCCTCTGGAAGACTCACAAGCACTCTTCACTGTAGAACTGTCTCTCCAGCCTCCCTTCAACTTTTTCTTTTCTTTTTTTTTCCCTGTGAGCAAGCACAGGTGGATTTGAACTCAGGAGAGACAGACGGCCGCCTCAGACTCCAGAGTGTGGTGACTGAAGCAGTGTGCCACCGATGGCCGGCTCCTTCAACTTCTTTTAAGTATCTAAATTCAATGATAAATTTTGCCAGAAAAATATCCCTGCATTGCTGGTCTGCCTACTAAGCCATGGGTCCAGGGGAATCTTTGCTTAGTCCAGATGTTTCAGAGGGAGTCGAGTATATTAGAGAGCCAACTGGTCCTTTCAGAGTCAGAGAAAAGTTTTGATTGGTATAGAACTTAATGATGTCTTTTAACACATGCAGTTACCATAACCTGGAGAGGTGGCTCAGTGGGTAAAAGTCCCTACTGCCAAGTATGGCAGCCTGAGTTCAACACCTAGGACCAAGTGGAAGTAGGAGAGAGCCAACTCCTGAAAGTTTTTCCTGACCTACACACGTATGCCAGGTACGTATGCATTTTTGTGCATAAGTAAATAAAATGTCATTTCAATTTTTTTAAATTATCCCCTACAACAAACACAGTAGAAAAAGATGAGTGCCTTTGGAAGGTCTGCTTGCTCACACTCACTCAAGCCGCTGCTTCCTTCAGCTGCTAGGATCTGCTCTCATCTCTGAGCTGCACAAAGGATGCTGACAAAAAAAAAAAATCACTTTTTGAACAGCTTCTTTCCCCAGCACTTTGCTTCAGAGCCTCCCAAGTGACTCATCCAAGTGAGACTGGGTGCTGCAGCCTCTGCCCGGGAATGGTTGAGTGAGTGACTAATAGTTCACACTGTAGAGAGGGCAGGAAGTTGGCTCTGTGTTTATTATTGGAACCAGACACTAAGAAGCTGTTTTTTAAAAAAGCACTTGAAAATACTTGAGCCCCAAGGAATGTTGCTTACCTACTTTGCTTCGTTCTTGCTATTAAGGTTAAAGGTGACTTTGTCGCTAAGTAAGTACTGGGTGGTGTGACAATAAATTAAGTGGTGAGAGATGTTTGAATTTTGACATTAAAAGAAATGCACGTCACAAGTTACTAGAAGAAAGAAATAAGACCTCAAACTGATTTTGACTTACATGTTGCTTTTGTTGTCTGGTCAGATGAGATTCATTTGAAAGACACCGTTCACCTGATAGTTAGGATTCCCTTCTAACACCAAGCTAACAATGAGATTCCATTCTTAAATGATGGTGTGATGGTGAGGGGTGTGGTGGTGATGAAGGTGGTGGTGGTGGTGTGGTGGTGATGATGGTAATGGTGACAATGATGGAGTGATTGGTAACTTAGATCCAGAGATAGCTCTGTCTATGAAGTGTTTAAGGACCTGAGTATAATCTCCAGCAAACACGTGAAATCAGATGAGAAGAGAAATCCTTTGTCTGTAATCGCAGCAGTGAGGAGGAATCGACGCAGTGAATCTCTGGACTGGATGCCCAGACAAACTGAACTATTTGTCAAATCTCAGGTCCCAGTGAGAGATGCTGTCTTTAAAAACAAAGTGGATGGTGTCTGAGGAACAAACACATGAGCTGGCTTCTGTCCTGTATATAGACAGACAGACAGACACTAATAAACTAAAATGCAGTTATTGTATCCTTCATTGGTTTGGGTAGGAAAACTGTTCTTAGCTTATGGACTAATATTATTTGGAGACTGCATCATCTTTTTGTCAAAGGACATTTCTTCTCTTTTCCTACCTGCTCAGTGTTTCCTCACACCACACTTAACAACGCAGCAAGAACTCTGTCCATAGACATCAGCTAATGGCATCAAGAAGGACAGCATCGTCACGACAAGCCACATCCCACGCTGTTCCTTAGCTGAACTTTTGACCCTTCTTACCCACCAAACCAGAGACTCATGGGAGAAAACGGATCTTTCATGTCCCTCCCTCCTCTCTTCTCAGATTCACCGTCCACAGTAAAATGGTGACAACCCTGTGGTCTTCAGGTTAGACCAGCAGACAACCACAGACATTATCAGATGTGCTTTATCCTATTAACAGTTTTATAAATAATAGTTGATGTTCATGATTGCTCCGCAGAGGTGAATTAACATTTATAAACTATAAAACTCTCTGTCCTCACAAACGGAGAAGATGACTTTGATCTCTCAATTTATAAGCCAGTACCCTAGAGCAGCTACCCTGCCTGTCTCTGCAGTTCAGTTTACACACAATTCACTGGGCCAAAAGAGAAAGATGGCCCTTTCTGCCTATTCATAATTTGGAATAAAAGCAGAATCAATTTAGCAAAAAAGATGTTGGCATTTTAATTCTCCGTTTTCATGCTCAAAGATGCTGAATTATTTAAGGTATCTATTCACATATCTCCCCACCAATAAAACATAGTTCACCAAGATTTTGTATAAATCAGCTCCTTTTTTCTCCTATTGAATATGACCCTTTTTCTCCTCCATTGTACCTAAATGGCAAATCATAAAGTGACTGTAAAGTAAAGGAACCTCAAACATCCCTCAGAGTTGACTTCCCTTCCTCTTGGAACTCCATAACTGTAAATGGGTAGACGCAATCTGACACACGGCTGTTCTCTGGAAAACACTGCCTGGTTCCTTTTTCCTTACAGAGATGCATCTACATGCCGACAGGAATTCTCATCGTCTGAAACCAGTAATTTGGACATTGCGTCTAAAGGTAAGGCATCCTGAAGTATAAATATTCTAGGGTTTTCTGACAGCCTGAAAGGATAATAAAGGAAATACGTCGAGTTTGGAAAGTCCTGACAGGATGGACAAAAATGCTGAGCCTGCTATTTTTCCTTCCCTTAACGTGCCAAAGTTCACAGGGGAATGAGACCCATACTGGAGATAATACCACTAGTTCCCAAGCTTACCTTCTCACCTCCACTGCTTACTTTTCTCTATTTGCATAAAGCTGCTTTCCACCACCTCTTGCTTCTGAATCCTTTCCCAATTCAATGATGAAAGTTTCCAGAAGGGAAAAAAAAAAAAAAAGCCCGAACCACTGGGAACTCAGTTTAAAGGCTTTTCCATCTGAGCAAGGAGGAAGCGGGAGAGCCAATGATTGCGGCTCTCTTTAGAAGGCGCCGTGTCCCACAAAAAGAGACCGTTTTCAGCTTTGGTGACTGGACACAGGGAGGGAAATGTCTAACTGGAGAGTTAGAAGAGGGAAGAACGTTCCAAGATCTAACTATCATTGTTCATGAGGCAGTCTGACCCGCTGGCATTGGAAAGAACCTCTTATCCCCAGAGATTTAAACGGTACTGGGACAAAGGTTACCGGGTATGTGTGAACTCCCGATGCTATTTCTCAGTCTGAGCATGACCCGGTTGCCAGAGATGCAAGATTTGCTGGCTTGGTGGGAGTCAACTTTATAATGATTCTCAACAGTCTGGGGAGACCTGGCCCAGCCATCAGCGGTGATTGTATTCCCAGTACCCTGAAAGAAAACAGAGGCCATTTAGTTCTCCAGGAGCAGCCTATTTCCACCAGCAGTGACATTACATTAGAAAACAATTTTAGAAATTAAAGGTGAAGACAAAAAAAAAAAAAAAAACCATTACATTGCACAGGAAATCGCTGCCAATTCCAGTGACTAGTTACAGAGACGCACATTTGAAGAGAGTGCCTCTAGCTCGGTGTTCTCCTTCCTGACAGCTTTCCTGTGGTGGATGCAATGCCCAGTCAGGTGATTTCTGTATTAGACTTTCAAATCACATCTGCAAATGTAATCTCCAGGACTTCTCTGCTAAGAGACTTTCCCTGTTGCAATTTTAAAGGGATGTGGAAAACGACACAATTCTCTGATTTCCACCCCTACAAGGTGCGTTTCCCTCTGGTGTTTTCCCCTCACACAGCTCCTCCGTAGCACCAGGCCAGTAGAGGAATAAAATGAAGACCTTTTGAGGATGATGAGGAGCCTGGAAATAGATGCCACAGGCCATGGGAATAAAGGAACCTCAAACATCCCTCAGAGTTGATCATTCCTTCCTCTTGGAACTCCGTAAATGGGTAGACGCAATCTGACACATGGCTGTTCTCTGGGAAAACACTGCCTGGTACCTTTTTTCTTTATAGAGATGCATCTGCATGCCAACAGGAATTCTCATCATCTGAAACCAGTAATTTGGACATTGCATTTAAAGGTAAGGCATCCTAAAGTATAAATATTCTAGGGGTGCCCCTCACCTCACATCCCGGTAGATGACAATGCTTCTCACAGCATTGGGAGCTGCCAGGGAACTTGCTGGGGCACCCCACCACGTCCACCGCCATCCACACCCACCCAGGAGGAATGTCTAGGGTAGACGTAGTGCAGTGGCTTCGCCAGTGCTGACTTTCCAGGGCTTTCTGTGCCTGGCACAAGCATGGTCCTCCTAGGATGAAAAGCAGCTGTTTTCACATGTGATATGGGACAGGGAGGGAGAACTCAGCTTTGAAAGAGACAGAGACTGGAGAGGAGTCAATGATGCCCTGCTAAAGAACCATGATTTCCCCAAAGGCATTTTTATTTAATGATAATGAAATCTGGTCTCGATGCAATTTCCTCCCAACAGCCAACTTATGCTGTGAGCCATCTTGGCACTGGCAATACAGAAAGCGGTTGTGGGGTAAAAGCCACTGAATGCAATATCTTTCCTTGTGGCTTTTTCTCCAAGCAGTGACAAGTCTTCACACGGAACAGTTGCAAACCTAAGCAGGTGACACTTCAGATTAATGGCTTAACAGGGCAGCAAAATCTGACAAAATAACTTGTCAGAAAACGTAAGAGGCTCTGAAACAAATTATTTATTCCCTGGGAACCCTGCATAAGTCATCCACAACAGGATAATAAGGTTTGACCATAAAGAGAGCAGGAGGGAAAACTCAAGAATTTCTTGTTTGTTTTCTCTGCGATTTTCTACTACATGGTTAAGATAAAGCAAGTTGCCTATAGGAAGCACAAACTAACTTGGTATTAGGTTTCTTAGCCTTAGCTTATGCATCCCCAGTCTATCTGCTTGCTCTTAAGAGACTGGGAGGGAGCGCCAGGGTATGTATGAGTGTATGGTCAATACCAAGACAGTAGCATGGCACCCCACTGTATGCTACGTGTGGATGCCAAGGTACCGGGCAAGCAGCCATGCCTGAAGAGAGCCTGAGTAGACAGGGAGAGTGCAGACAGAACGAAGTCTTACAAACCATCACACTGAACAAATGAGTGCTATTCACTCAGCCGATGATAAAGTAGTAAATTAGGGGAAGGAAGGCAAATCCTAAAAGAAAAATGGGCTGTTTGGTACAAAAGGAGGTTGAATACAGCAGCCTTTACTTCCTGGTCATTGTTACCACAGCAGAGCATACCAGGCACAAGGTCTGCTCAAGTCTCCCTCCTCAGTTCTGGTCACTCACCCAACCCGAGGAAGTCTGGAAATAAGAGGTCCTGCTCCTTGGCAAGGGCAGCTCTGGTCCTCGATTTCCTCTATTAGTCATGCATTGTCTATGTTCTGGAACACAGTCTCAGAACAAGTAGCTTCCTAACTATGCTGTGTGGGCTGGTGCAATATACTATGACCTACCCAGTCTGGACTTAGGACAAAGGAATCTCTGGCTCCCTGCACTTGAGGCACCATTCCCATCAAAGGAACTGGTCATTCTACTGCTGCAAGAGGGGCTTTCTTAAAAGACATCCATCTGGGAGAGTGGCTGTACCATTTAGAGAGTTTCTTCTCCAGCTATCCACGAGGACTCTCTTTCAGTCCTTCTGGTTCGACCCTTCTGCTTGTATCCCACACCCCAGCCATGTGAGAAAACCAAACAGAATGCTTTCCTGTGCAAATGAATGGGGCCATTAAAATAAGATAATGGAGCTGCATTCAGCTGCAGAATTTAGCCTTAGAGGCTCTGCTATCTGTACCTTAGCAGTACTATCAACACTGAATTTTGGATCCCAGCCTTACTTACTGTATAAATATGGCTATAACGCACGTTCCTTGGTCAAAGTCTAGTCTGCCCTGGCAACGTGAAGAATGACAAATCACTTTCAATTGATCCTAAGGTTTCAACAGGGACTTGGATTGATTAACAGCTGCGTTTTCGATCTTACTGTAGGCCAGTTTCTAAAAACAGTGCAATTTTTGTTTAAAGAAAAAAAAAAAAAACAGGCACATTTTAAAGTGCTGAATGCGGAGGAGGACTTTGAAGACTCACCTCCCACAGGACTCACGGTCTGAACAAGTCGTCAGTCTCTGCAGTCAGAGAGTCTGGGACCAGGGAGGTATGAGCAGATGAACATAGCAAAATCTATTACCTGTCTTTTGAGTTATTAGTGTTAATGGTGAAATGTTCACAGTAGGGGTTGTCTAGGTCACCTGTCAATTCCTGAAGTCTGGGAGACAAGCCCTAAGGCTAATAGAGGCTCAACAGTCCGCTAATAATGTGACAGCCCAGAGAAGTCACTGAAATAATTGTGCCTATTTGTCAATAAGATGCTGAAATAGTATCCTGTTTTCTTATTCTTCAAATCCATATATATTCTGCATATATTCATACCACTATCTGAAAAAGCTCTGTGTAAACATGTTCTTTGGCTCTTGTGTCCACGCCATCTGATACCACCAAAAGGATGGCAGCCCTAACACGGACATCTCCCTCATTGACCTCAGTGCCCGCCACACCTACTCCTCCATGGTTTGAGCACTATCTCACCACTCTCCTGTCTGCTGGTTGCCATCGCTTTCCTCTTCCACTTCTCAAATTCTGTCTCTTCTTCAAAAATCTCTCTAAGTAGAAAAGACTCATAGAAACATTCTAAATGCATAAGATTCAAACTTTTGAAAACGGAACAGTGTTGCTGGCTGCCATAGTCGAGACAAAATACTTGCAGGTTCTTGATGTCTTATTTGAAGAGTTTCACGACTCAGTCACCTAAGCTAGTGCTTTTCAAACACTAGGGCAGACATGAATGACGTAGAAATGTTCAAGGTGTTTCTGCACCCCGCTCCCCAGAGTTTCTTGTTGAGTAGGTCTAGGGAGGAGGGCTGAACTTCTCACGGACTCCATGCAGTGTGACTCCTGGTCACCTTGAATGGCACTCATCTGAATCAGAAACCAACTGTTTACTGGCCATGAAACTCACAGGACTGGGAAACCGGGCAGGAGTGGAAAGCTGAGAGGTCTTAGAAAGGAAGATAATTACAAGGGAATAGCAAACATTAGGACCTAAGAACTGAAGAGTAAGAAGAAAATAGCCCTCTGTGGTGGCAATGAACTAAACAGCTGACTTGCACTGCGGCCCTCCCAGTATGAGAACACAGATGAGCAAACACAACTGAGCATAGGACAGGGGACCTGTATGGCAGTCTCAACCAGAATGTATTCTTTTTACTGGCCATGGCCAAGAGCCTGGCAGTTAAATGGTAAACTCTAGCTGCCTGGAAAAAAAAAGAGTAGACCAGAGAAGTAGCAAAAAGGAGAATCAACAAGAAACTGTGTTTCGGTTGTTAGGGTGTGGCTCAGCGGTAGAGGGCTTGGTCCGAACTTTCAGCTCTCAGAGTTGGACCTTCAGTGTGAGAGAGGAAAGAAGAGAAGAAGGGAGGGAGGAAGGCCGGAGGGAAGGAGAGAGGGAGGGAATGAGGAAGGGAGACAGGAAGGGAGGGAGGCTGGGTGGGAGTGAGGAGGGAGAATGGGAGGGAGGGAAGAAGAAAGGAAGTTGGGGGGATTTCATTTAAATTATCATTAAACTCATGATTCAGAATTAGAAGCTTTAAATGAAGGCTTCAAGCATCTGTCCTAACATTCCTTATATGGTAAATATGAGTGTTGAAGAAATATGCACGAATAAATTCAGTTTAGAGCAGAACAGAAACTGACCATGAAGCTAGTGAGAAGTTAGAACTGAAGAACCACAGCACAGAAACAGTTCATCGGACAGGCTCAGAAACATAATGAAGATGCTGCAATAGACCATGTACTAGTGTATAGATCCACACGGCCTACAAATTATTGGGAGGGGAATTTTAAAAAAATAAGCATAGCCCCAGGAACAATTGGAAAAAAATATATCTAGCATTTAGGTCATGGGAGGCTTAGAAAGACAAAGGGATTAGTGCAGAAAAATAATTCTAAAATTTTCCCTAATTTATCTGGGCATGATGGTATACACCTGTAGTTCTGGCACTTTGGAAGAGTGAGGAGAGAGATAGGGAGATTGTGAGTTCAAGGTCAGCATACACCATTTTGTAAGCCTCTCCTTCAAAACACCCAGGAAACAAACACAAAACCTTTCCCAATATAGTGAAAGGTATACATTCACAGAGAGGAGAACCCTAACAAGCCCTGAAAAGACAAATACACATACATATAAGACACACACACACACACACATACATACACACACACACCACCCCCTCCAAGGATAAGAGTAATAGGACACATTTGACAAAAAAGTCAATTCACCAGACAATGTAACAGTACAATACACCTCGTAATGAATCTTCAAAGTACATAACCAACAACAATCTAGAACTACAGAGAGAAATAGACATTCTCAAGGTATACATGAAGAATGCAAATGTGAGCCCCTCAGAAGTCAATCGGATAAATGCACATAAAACTAGCAATAAGAAGACTCATCATGAGCTACCAAATTGACCTATATCACATTTACCAAGCCCTCCAGCCCACAGCAAGAAACACATATTTTTATTCATGGGCTATTCATTAAGACAAACCACAACCTCAACCTCAAAAACATTTAAAATATTTTAAATCATTTAAAGTATATTCTCTGACCACAAAGTTTTAAGAAATAAAATAGAAAGAAACATATAAAATTCTTGAATACTTGGAAGTTAAACCCACAAGTCAAAATGGAAGTCTCAGCGGGAATCAGTATTTTGATTCAAATGAAGTTGTAAGATATAAAACCCACAACGTTTAAAAGGAAACATACTCAGACTGGCAAGATGGCTCAGTGGATAAAGCCACTTGCCTCCAAGCTTGGCAACCTGAGTTCAGTCCCGTGGTAGGAGAGAACCAACTCTGGCCAAGTTGTCCTTTGACCTCCACCATGGCGTGAGCATGTTCATCTTCCTCCCCATCAAAGAAGTAAATAAATGCAATTTTAAAAAAATTAATAAGGGACTTTGGATAAGTAAAAGAGCTCTAAAACATAGTCCAATTAGCCCAATTAATCCCAGAACAACTGGTAAACAATCTTTTCTTTTACCTGTAGGATTATGGCTATACTGGTGTTCAGTTGCCCCATTTAATGTTGGCATTCAGGGACAGATAACTGTTGTGAGTCTGTCTTGCATCTCTTAATATTTAATGTAGCTTTGGCTTCCACTTTACCTTCCAGTAATATGCACAACCACACAATTTGACAACCAAAACTCTCCAGGTCTAGACATGTGTGATGGAGCTTTTTGAGGGAGATGAACATCATTCCCTATCTCGTGCACTGAAAACCACGGCTGGGCTTTACTAACTTTAACTGCTACATAGCCTTACCTTGTTAAGAGCACTTTGACAACTAGAACTTTTTTTTCCTATCGTAGGCCATCCTGTTAAGGATATTTCTATAGAAAGACAGTGTATGAAATATGGGCGATGTTGTACTGTAGAGTGTATTCTTTAGAATGAAATGGCTGGACCTTGCAGAATGTGCCCCATCCCCTGGATGGAGAACCCAGATCTCACTCCAAAGCTGAACCAAGCATGCTTCCAAGTGGATCTGGGGTTCTGTCACTTCACATGTATGATGATACATTTTGCACTGACACAGAATTTCTACCAATGTAATAAATGCAAAGAACTTTCCTCTTACATTTCTCTGGTTGCTTGGGTTGGTTGATTTTATTTTGTTTTGTTTATCCTAAAAAAAATTTTTTTAATTGTTTGACAGTTTCATACTTTTATGTAATACATTTTAGTCATTTACACCCACCCCCACCGTCCCTCTGAAACCATTCTTGAGACCAACCTGCCTTTGGCTCCCAGGATGCTTCGCTACCATGCCTGGTTCTTTGAGCTTTCTGAAATAAACAATGGATAGTTGTTTATGGTCTCTCTAAAATACAGCAGCATATACCAGCATACTTAACTCAATAAATATTGATCAAACTTCCCTTTTTCAGAATCATGTTAGCGTTTACTCTATTTGTAACTGACTTCTATGAACACGAAGGATTTGATATTATTTTGGTCCTTAGAAGCAGTGAATTATCCTGGTAACCTGCACTGAATGGTATGTGTTTTACCACCAATTAGCAATGCCACTAATGTATTTTTGTTCTGTTAACTGACAAGTAAGTGTCCCTCGTGCCCACTTTGACATTACCACACAATTTCAATTACTAAACCTTTATTGTAAGTTTTCATGTGAGAAGCCTTTCCCATATACTTTTCTTCAAAACTGGCCCTAGATGCCACTTCTAGAATAATACTTCTGTTATTTTGTGTGTATTTTAAAGTTGGGTCATCGCATAGTCTCTATGGGATTTTTAAATTGAGAATCTTAATTGAATTTTTATAGATTTTGTAAATACAACATCCTTATAATACTGTGATTCCTATAATGTATTGTTTTCTTTTCTACACTGAAGTCTTTGTAGCTCCTCATTTGAGTTACCAGTGCTGGAGACAGAGCCCACTGTATTCTGAGACAAGTGAGACACAGTCTACCACTGAGCTAATACCCTGCCCCCACGACCTGCCTTTAAGCAGAACTTTTAGCCAAGATTTAGGTAAGCTTTCCCTAAGTTTGTTCCTGTTAGTTTCATACTATTCCGAGGATTGAACCCAGGGCTTCAAGCATGGAGGGCAAATGCTCTACCACTGAGCCACACCTCCAAGTATTTGTAGCTATTGTATATGCAAATTTTGAGAAAGAAATCAGATTGGTTTTCAGTGTTTGTTAATACTATAAAAGGCAATGAATTCTGTTGTTGTGGGGAAGAAGAGGGAGGAGGAGGAGGAGGAAAAAGAGGAGGAGGAGGAAGAGGAGGAGGAGGAGGAGGAGGAGGAGGAGGAGGAGGAGGAGGAGGAGGAGGAGAAGGAGGAGGAGAAGGAGCTGTCAGCCAGTCCTCACAGCCTATCCTGTTTATCATCTGTGAGTCTATGAATACTGGCAGTTTTATTTCTTCCTATTACAACTGGTTCTCTTGCCTTACTGTGATGACTTATGAAGTCTAAACAGCGTTGACTAGGAAGCCTTGAAAGCAGGCATCTTGTCTCATTTGTAAATTTTAAGGAAACATTTTTTTATCTTTTCATTTCAAATATTACATCTACATTAGCCCTAGAAAGTACACTTCATGAAGGAAGGAATGTAAACCATATTTCGAGTTAGTTCATTTATCCATGGCATAAGTGGAATTTTAATTTTTATTTTGTGATACTTGTCTGTCTACAAAGAAGGGTTTTCATTGCTACAAGCCCTGAATGGTAAATTCATTTGAAGAAAAAAAAAAAAAAAACTTCATTTTGTTTTGAAAGAGTTAGAAGATGGTGAACTCCAGGGTTATTTCTTGACATCTCCTTTTAAAACATAATGATTTAAATTGACAAAGCTATTATGGTCTGTTGTTTGTGAAATAGGTTAAAAATTAAGTAAAGGAATATTGGCATAGCAGTCAGCTTATGTAAAATCTTACACTTTAATGATTATGGTAAAATGAAGATTAGAAAAAAAATTAACAAAGACTGAAAAAGTGACTCTGTGGTTATAATACCAATGGCAAAAGCAAGAAGATCTGAATTCAGAACCCCAACACCCACAGAACAACCAGGTGGGTAGTGCCAGCCTATTACCAGCAGAGACAGGAGCCTCCTGGGGGACCCTGGCCAATCAGTCAGCCCAAACAGCTAGCTCCAAGTACTGTCAGAAACCCCATCTCTGGACAGCAAGGACAGGGGTAGAGGAAATACTCAAAGTTGATTTCTAGCTTCAAAACATGCACACAAGTGTACATACACACATAATATCACACACACACACACACACACACACATACACACAAATAGCCAATCTTAATTCTGTATCTATAGTTCCCAAACCTAGCTCTGTATTAAATCATCTTGGAAACATGTTTGTGTGATTGTTGCTTGGACTTGATTTTTAAAAACTCACATCTTTATGTATTCTTTTGAGAATATTTTGTTTGTTTTTGCTTTTCAAGACAGGGTTTCTCGGTGTAGACTTGGCTATCCTGGAACTTGCTCTATAGAACAGGCAGGCCTCAAATACAGATCAGCCTGCCTCTGCTTCCTGAGTGCTGGGATTAAAGGTGTGCACCACCAGCACCCTGCTTCTTTGGACAATTTTATACAATGCATTTTGACCATATTCATCCCCAACTCCTCCCCTAACCTCCTCCCTGATCCACCCTATCTCCACATCACCACAGACTTCATGTCTCACTTTTTTGTTTGTTTGTTTGTTTTTGTTTGCTTGGTTTGGTTTTTATTGTTTTGATACAGAGTTTCTCTGTGTAGACCTGGCTATCCTGGAACTGGCTCTGCAGACCAAGCTGGCCTTGAACTCAGAGATCCATCTACCTCTGCCCCTAAAGTACAGGGATTAAAGGTTAAAGGTATGTGCCACCACCACTGGGCTTTTTTTTTTTTTTTAATAACCCATGGACTCTAATTTTTGTTTTCCACACACTTCTGCATGTGGGGTTATTTAATGGAGAAAGGATGACCTACCAGGAGCCACCGCTTTAAAGAAAACTAGCTTCCCTTCCCCCAAAGCCATGAACTAACTGTCCATAGCTCCTCAACTCATGAACTCCTTCCCCCTCCATGACGGAAGGTTGACTGGCTTGATCTTGTGCAGACCTTGTATGGGCAACCACAGCTGCTGTGAATTAATGCATGCAGAAGTCCCATCTTGTCCAGAAGACATTCTTACACTTCGTCCTCCCCAACCTCTGGTTCTTATAACCTTTCCCCCTCTGCACTGATGGTCCCTAAGCCTTTGACAGGGGGTGTGATAGAGATTCCCCAACTTGTGACTGTGTATTTCATGATACTTATTTCCTGTGTTTTGACCCATTGTGACTTTCTATATTAACCACCATCCACAGTACAAAGAAACTTCTCTCAAAAGGTAAGGAGATGAGAATTTAGAGGACATCCGATACTGTGTCTGTTTAACAAAATCGTAGGATCACCCCTAGAGACTGCGAACTCCCCAACCACAGGTTCCTGGTAAGACTCAGTACCAGCCTTGTGCTTGCTCCTATAGCAAGGACCTAAATTCAATCCAGGAGCCGAGCCACCACGGCGCCCAGTGTCTTATAACCCCAAGCATTACTGTAGTTCACAGATTACTGTGGATGACTTTTTCCCCTGAGCCGCCTTACAGTTCTATGAGAGCTAGCCAGCAGGGAGCAAGCTTCCTTAGTAAGATCAACTCTCCCTTGGAGACTTTATAAAGATGACTATGCTAGTGTTCCATTCCAGCCTGCCTGCCCAAGGTGGTTTCTAGTCTCTGTCTTTGCTTCTCTCTCTCTCTCTCTTTCTCTCTTCTGACTTCTTCCCTCCATTCCTCCATTCTTCTCTCATAACCTCTATCTTAGTAGTGTAAAATAAACTATTTTTTAATATAAGTGTAATCAGTGAGTTAATCCAGATGCTGTATTTCTTCTTTTTTTCTATCTTTCTTTCTTTTTTCAGTGGTAGAATTTTTTTTATTGGATATCTTATTTATTTATATTTCAAATGTGATCCCCTTTCCCAGTTTCCCCTCTGGAAATCCACTATCCCATTCCCCCTGCTTCTATGAGGGTGCTCCCCACTCACCCACCCGCTCCCATCTCACTGCCCTGGCATTCTCCTATACTGAGGCATCAAGCCTTCACAGGACCAAGGGCCTCACCTTCCATTGATGCCAGATAAGGCAATCCTTTACGACATATGCAGCTGGAGCCATGGGTCCCTCCATGTGTACTCTTTGGTTGGTGGTTTAGTCCCTGGGAGCTCTGGGGACTCTGGTTGGTTGATATTCTTGTTCTTCCTATGGGGTTTCGATCCCCTTCATTTCCCTAACTCTGCCATTGGGGTTTCCATTCTCAGTCCAATGGTTGGCTTTGAGCATCCACCTGTGTATTTGTCAGGCTCTGGCAGGGCCACTTAAGGAGACAGCTATATCAGACTCCTGTTATCAAGCACTTCTTGGCATCAGCAATAGTGTCTGGGTTTGGTGTTTGTATATGAGTTGGATCCCTAGGTGGATCAGTCTCTGGATGGCCTTTCATTCAGTCTCTGTTCCACACTATGTCCCTGAATTTCCTCCTGTGAGTATTTTGTTCCCTCTTCTAAGAAGGACTGAAACATCCACACTTTGGTCTTCCTTCTTCTTGAGCTTCATGTGATCTGTGAGTTGTATTGTGGGTATTCTGAGCTTTTTGCCTAATATCCACTTATCAGTGAGCAAATCAGTAGCCAACATCAAATTTAATGGAGAGAAACTTGAAGCAATCCCACTAAAATCAAGGACTAGACAAGGCTGCCCATTCTCTCCTTATCTATTCAATATAGTATTCAAAATTCTAGCCAGAGAAATTAGACAACAAAGGAGGTCAAAGGAATACAAATTGGAAAGGAAAAAGTCAAAATATCGCTATTAGCAGATGATATGATCGTATACATAAGTGACCTCAAAAATTCCACCAAAGAACTCCTACAGCTGATAAACAACTTCAGCAAAGTGGCTGGATGTAAAAATCAACTCAAACAAATCAGTAGCCTTCCTCTACTCAAGGGATAAACAGGCTGAGAAAGAAATTAGGAAAATGACACCCTTCACAATAGTCACAAATAATCTAAAATACCCTGGTGTGACTCTAACGAAATAAGTGAAAGATTTGTATGACAAGAACTTCAAGTCTCTGAAGAAAGAAATCTAAGATCTCAGAAGATGGAAAGATCTCCCATCCTTGTGGAATGGCAGGATTAATATAGTAAAAATGGCCATCTTGCTGAAAGCAATCTACAGATTCAATGCAATCCCCATCAAAATTCCAACTCAATTCTTCACAGAGTTAGAGCATTTCTCAAATTCATTTGGAATAACCAAAAACCCAGGATAGTGGAAACTATTCTCAACAATAAAAGAACTTCTAGGAGAATCACCATCCCTGACCTCAAGCTTTATTACAGAACAATAGTGATGAAAAAATGCATGATATTGGTACAAGGACAGGGAGGTAGATCAATGTAATAGAATTGAAGACCCTGAAATGAACCCACATACCTATGGTCACTTGATCTTTGAGAAAGAAGCTAAAACCATCCAGTGGAAAAAAGACATCATTTTCAACAAATGGTGCTAGTTCAACTGGAGGTCAGCATGTAGAAGAATGCAAATTGATAACTTGATCTTTTTTTTTTTTTTTTTTCCCAGAAATGGCTATTTTTTTTTAAATTCAAGTAATTACAAATAGGAAACCAGAGGGGAAGCCCCAGGCTGGGACAAATAGTGGCCACCCTTCCCCCACAAAACAAGGGGAGGTGGTCCTACATCTTTTTCCCATCAAAGTGGGCCCCGTCTTCACTTTGCTGCAGCATCCATTGGCCGGGGGCGGGGGGAACCATCTTCCCTAGTGTGGGGTTGTTGGTAACCAGCCTACTGCACCCCAACCCCCACTTCCCCTAGAGTGTACTGTTTGTCTGTAGGGAGGGGGAGAATACAGGCAAAATCGGGAGGATGACTAGCTGATGCTGGTAGCAGCAGCAATGGTGGATGTCTAAGAGTGAACACTGAACAAAAAAACAGCACAACCGTCTAGAGGTAGTTTGTGAACAGAGGCAAAGATGGAACCAGAACTTTGGGAGGCAGGGAAGAGCGAAAGGAGGGGGTGGCAAGGCTAGCTCCTTAGTGCCCTGCTGGAGGAAGGGACAGCCTAGACTGTAGTGGAGGAGGCATGTTGGTGACCGCCTGCCTTAGGTGGAAGATTAGGACCTCTCACCCCAGGTAGGAACAGCAAAGTGGGTGGAGCCAACACCCATCCTACTTCCTGTTGTCCAACCAAGGGCCTCAACCAACCCAGTGCAGGATCTCCATAGGGTGGAGTAGGAGGGGCTGAGAAGCCGAGACGGTGACACTTTGGTGGGGGACATGCTGGGATCTAAGCATTCCCTGCACTGACCACACTGCTGCCAGGTCAGCCAATGGGGCTTGTCAGAATAAGATGCGGCTGGGGCCCCTTAAGGCCAGGGAATGCTCCCAGGACCCTCTACGGGGAAGCCAGGAACAGCAGGGCAAAAAGCGCCCAGACAGCAAGGGCTCTAAGGAAGGTACGCAGCGGCTTAATGGGAAGTTAGCCTTGTCAGGAGGGGGCAGGTGTGTTGGGGAGGAGGGCACAGGGACTGAGCCCAATCCCTGTGGCTAAGGAGCAGACTGCACTGCAGAGTGGTCACTGCTCCACCTCCAAGGACTCCTGGGAGATGCTCTCCTCATCCTCCTCCTCCTCCAGTTTCTTGGGTATGCCCCTTGATTTCCTCCCCAGAGTTGTGGTGGCTTTCTGCCTGTGCCCTTGTTCTTGCTTCCCTTTGGTCGGCCGGAGGTCTCTTAGGAGTTGGCACTTCACTGGGCTCCTTCTGCAAAGATGTCGGAGGCTGCTTTTGAGGCCTACCTGGGCCTTGCTTCTCAGTCCCATCCGTTTCCTGCTTGGAAGCCAGGGGCTGACTGGACTTTGAGCCAGACTCGCTCATTCTTCTCTATGTACAAGGCAGCAGAGTGAGTCTGGACCTTCTTGGAGCTGGGCCAACACCAGAAATCAAATTGATCCATTCTTATCTCCCTGTACAAAGCTCAAGTCCAAGTGAATCAAGGACCTCCACATAAAACCAGATACTCTGAATCTAATAAAAGAGAAAGTGGGGAAGAGCCTCGAACACATCAGCACAGAAGGAAATTTCCTTGAACAGAACACCAATGCTCTAAGATCACAGACAAATGGGACCTCATAAAATTGCAAAGCTTCTGTAAGGCAAAGGACATTGTCACTAGGACAAAATGGCAACCAACAGATTGGGAAAAGATCTTTACCAATCCTACACCTGATTGAGGGCTAATATCCAATATATAAAAAGAACTCAAGAAGTTAGACTCCAGAGAACCAAATAACCCTATTAAAAATGGGGTACAGGGGCTAGGGATTTAGCTCAGTGGTAGAGCGCTTGCCTAGCAAGCACAAGGCCCTGGGTTTGGTCCTCAGCTCTGAAAGAAAAAAATGGGGTACAGAGTATCTTTTTACTTTATGCTTGTCCCCAATAATCACACAGAGAAACCAAGGTTTATTTCAAGCTTCTGCAATATCTGAGCAGTATTGGTTTATATTAACCCCCTAAACTAATCTGGCTACCCCTGGCATGATCCCATGAAACCTGCATATTGTTATTGATCTGCCTCCTTGGGTTTTAGATGGTTTTCTCTCATGATATCTTCTCCTCTTCATGGCCCATCTGAATCTGCCCGCCCCCCTGCCTGGCAGAAGTTTCTCCCTATTCTCTCTTATGCCAAGCTGCTGGGTAATCAGCATTTATTGAGAAGGCAGAAAATAAATGGTAAGAATTGTTTACATGAACTTGAGACAAGAGATTCTAGATCTAAGCATTACAATGCTGTGTCTGGATTGAAACAACATAGGAGGGCAGAGAAATCAGCATTTGAAAAACACAAGGGTAACCTTTACACGTGCACAAAGACATCAAGCCTACATGGTAGTACCACTTCTTAGGCTGACTCAGGTGTAAAAGGATTACATTACTAATAATTGACCAAGACACCGTTTACTATGTACCCTTTTCTCCTCCCAACAGGATCCAGACAGGCAACTCTGTGATTTAGGAAAAGTCTATAGCTTCGCTTATCAACATCCAAAAGCTGCGAGCAGCAGAGTCTGCTGGAAAAGAGGCCAGTGTGCAGCAGAAAGCCATCCTCTTGTGTAGGAGGAGCCCCACTGATGTGCGTCCTTGGGTCCTCTGCTGGTGAGCACTGGATCCCCACCGTTCCAGCTTCCTTGCCTTTCCTAACCCACTCTGCTTCTATTCGGTGGCTCAATGTCTCAGTCAAATCACAAGAGTCTTTTTAAAAGGGGGAAGGGTAGGAGCAGAACATTTATTTAAAGACAGAATGTCAACAGCATTGCCAAGAAAAACTTAATGAATCAAAATAACAGATGGGTTAGCCTAAATAATAATACATAACTCGTGGGTGTCATGTGAAACTTCTGGAATGTCTGAGGTTTTCTGTGTTTCCCGTATGATATTTTGGCTTTCTGCAGGATGTCTCTCTGGCTTCTCAACGTTCTCATAATTTTTCTTTGGCGGCATCTACATTTCCGGGGTGTGTGTGTGTCTGTGTGTGTGTGATGGTTGCCGTGACTAGTTCCTCTCTTCACAGAAACACATCACCATTCAAACTAAACAATTAGAAAAAAAAATTTCAGAGATGAGGAGAATTTGAGAGAGATCATACAATTCTTACAGAACTGTGGGCTACGTATAGTGTTATAGTGGGAACAGAGATTAAGAGGTACTCTTACCAGCTTAGTGAGATTCAACTCAACAGATAGATAGTTTGAATTAAGAACAGGTAGTTTTCTTAATAAACAAAAGATTGTCACTTAAAGATACAACCTTTTGTTTCCTGGGCAAATCTTTGGCAATGTTGAATATTCACTTGGGGAGAGAGGAGGAGTTAAAAATACAGAGACACCTACCCCCAGCTCCTCACAATAGGAATGTGGCTTCAGAACCCTGACGTCTGCTCCTAGTATCCTCTTGTTCCTCTAAGCACCAAGAAGGCACCTAGGGCCCAGCCATTCTCAGAAAATTTAGCAAATAATAAATAACCCCTACTCGGAAAAAAAAAAAAAAAAGAAGATACAACCTATTGTTTTATTCTATGACTTAACATTTATTTTCACAGACTGAGAAAAACACTACTGAATATTTCTTTTATTATTATTATTATTATTATTATTATTATTATTTAAGAGTTTGCTGTTTACCTAGTCATGTCAAAACTAGGAAGAGGAATGAGATCATGAGACACAACACACACACACATACACACACACACACACACACACACACACACCACACACCACATACACATTTTGCACAATATTTGATCACACTGTGAACCCCAAGATTGTGTTATTTACTGAAAAAAATGTTTCTAATTGTGTTGTGGCTCAGGCCTTGGTGCACACCTTACCCCCTCTGTCTGGAACACAGTAGGCCCTTAGTACTCACCTTTAGTCCCGAACAAAGACTACAAAGTTAGTTTGTAGAAGGAAGCACCCATTGTTTGAAAGTGATGTCTAATTGAGTGGCAGAAAACGTGATGAATCAGAGAAATGCTTGACAGAATACTGGATTGATATGCCCAACTCACATGATGAGAAAAGAAAAAGAGGCTACTTAAGAGAGTAATGCAGAGAGAGAGAAAGAGAGGAGGCAATTTTACAGAGGCAGGTTGGAGAGAGAACAAGCTAGACACAAGTGAGGACAGACGAGGCAGAGTGAGAAGGAGCCAGAAGATTAGAACAGATTGCCAGAGTTAGTGTGCCAAGCAGAGCAATTCAGGAGGGAGGGAGGGAGAGGAGGGAGGGAGGGAGGGAGGAGGGAGGGAGGGAGGGAAAGGAGGGAGGGAGGGAACCAGCCGGAGTTCAGAAAGAGCTAGAAAGGAGTGAGCTTATTCAGCAGTAAGTCTCAGAAGCTGAAAACACTCTAGGCCTAGATAAGAATGTACAGAGGCTAGAAACTTCTAGGACTAGGCCTAGGTTAGCAGACTGAGGCAGTGAGCCTTGAAAACAAGGAGTATTACAGGAGAATAAAAGTTACTGCTACACACACACCACACACACACACACACACAAACACTTTCTAAATATCACATGTCCTCTCATGTGTCTGCTTCAGCAAAACATCCTCTCACCTCGTCTACTTCAACAAAGTACTCCTTCACCTGTCTGCCCCAGCAAAACATCATATGACATTACTGAGCTTCCAAAGAAACCAGAAAGTTCTACTTCATTTCAGTCTCCAGCGATTCTGTCTCGGTCTCTTTCCATTGCATTATGTACTCACTCAGTGTTCTTTAAAACAATTACAGGGTCACACCTGCAATCCAAGCACTCAGGAGGCTGAGACAGGAGAATTAGAAGTTCAAGGTCAGCCTTAGCTAAATAGCAACTCTGTCTAAAAAAAAAAAAAAAGCCATATATAGAGAGGAAAAAAATATAAATACAAAAATATATTTTAAAATATATAATTATTTCTGTTCTCAGCTAACCGAACCTGGCTGCTGGATTTTTTTTAATCATAAGTTAAATGAAATTAAATGAGAATAATCTGTACATGTCTAAATTCACCTTATATTGTGAATAATAATACCACAAGTATTAAATATTGAGAAAATATTTAGAAATTGATGCTTCTCAAAAAATGACTGGTGCTATCTTTTAAAGGACACTTTTAATATAACTAAGTAGCTTTCTGAGTGGGCCAAACAATTCCAGAGGAAAATAGTGAGGCGTTTAAACAATGGGAAGATCTTTCTAAAGTTTAAATAAATGTTCAACCGTCCTTACATGAGTGGATCATAAAGAAAATGGAAAGACTACATCAAACTAGCTAAATGCATTCCACATTCATGGTTTACTCACTAAAATGTTATTCATGGTTTTCTTACTGATTCTTACAGAATGTACATATTTCTTTTTAATTTTCCCCTTTTATGTTTCCCAAGTTCACAATTCACATAAAATATCCATTGAAGCAGACAGAAAAGTGAAACGAATGTTACAGAGCTCTTTGGGGATTTAAATAGGTTTTTACAATAAAGCTTTGATTACTCAGAAAAGGACAGGAGTGCTTAACGCTCGATAGTGGGACCAAGAAGGAGGATGTTTCTAAAGTGTCAGAGGACACTCTGAACTTGGCAGAGCTGATGCAATGGGTTTTCAAACCCAGAAACCTGTTGAATACCAAGTCAGAAAGTGGCCAGATGACACAGCATAGGGCCACAGTCGGGGGAGGAAAGCAATCGGAGGAGACGTGAAAGATTGTGGTTTCCTGAAATTTAAGATGACACAGAGAGTCCTACAGGACTTGCTTCATTATATTATTGTGCAATTTGGACTCAAACAGAGTAAGGCAAATCCACAAGCTAAAGGGTTGTCAAAGTGGCTTAAAACTCACTCTGAAATCAGGACAGAGCACTCTTCCAGTTAGTGTGACTGCAACATTGATCAATAAACACAGAGGAACATAACGGTTGGCTAACCAATGGTATCCAGGTGTGGGTGGGCTCCGCTCATACTGCTTCATGAAATACACTTTCCTTCCTTGGATAGGAAACCCGGTGGCGGTGTTATGTGATACGGAGTTCTCTGAGGGCCCCAGTGAAAGATTTATAAAGGCTGTAGGAGGCAACACCTCAGTCTCTCTGTCTCTGTCTCTGCCTTTGTCTCTGTCTCTCTCCCTCCATCTATATCTATCTATCTATCTATCTATCTATCTATCCATCTATCTCCCTCTTTTTCTCCTTCCTGGGGTAAACTCCCTGCTCATACCAGCATGCTTGCCACCTGCTACCATGCTTCCTGGCCATGATGGATACTTAAACTCTGGAGCCATAGACCAAAATAAACTCTTTCTCCCTTAAGTTGCCCTGACCATGGTGTTTTATCATGGCAACAGAAAAGTAACTAAGACAAGCTTCCATCAACTGGCCTGTGGAGGTGTCTACGGGGTACTTTCTTGATTGCTGATTAATATGGCAGGGTGCAGTCCACTGTGGTTCGCAGTACCCCTGGGCAGGTGGGCCTAGGCTGTATAAGAAAGGTAGTTGAGTCGGCCAGGGAAAGTCAGTAAACAACGTTATTCCATGGTCTCTGTTCTAGTTCCTCTCTCCAGGCTCCTGCCTTGAGCTCCTGTCATGACTTCCTGCAATGATGAAGTATAATATGGAATAAACCCTTTCCTCTCAAGTTGTTTTTGGTCATGATATTTGTTGTTTCAGCAACAGAAACTAAACTAGAACCAATATCCTTCCCATTATTCATGGATTTATGCATTCATTCAAAATAGCATATACTTTAAAAACATATACCATGTTTAATGTCTTAAGGAATATAGCATTGAACACAGCAAAGTCCTCGAAGTCCACTATTTCATAGTGTTTATATATGTTGAGGAAGAACTATCATTAGAATAGAATATCATAAAATTATAATGTCGTTATTGAAGGAATTCGGGCGAAGGCTGTGACCACAGCTTGCCATAAGCTTCTCATGCTGAAGGGACCTAATGCTTACTACACACTTGTTATGAGCCAGGCTCTGTGAAAATACCTTTGCCTCCTCTGCGGGCAGGAAGTTGAGCTGGCTGCATTCCACAGTGTCTGGTAGAGCTTGTATGCCATTGGACACCAACAGAATGATAAATTGTTATAAATTTCTTCCAGAGATCATCAAGCTATAGCAAAAGAGAGAGAAAAGGGGGGAGAGGAGAAAGAAGGGAGAGACAGAAAAAGAGAAAAGAGGAAGGAAGGAAGGAAGGAAGGAAGGAAGGGAAGGAAGGAAGGAAGGAAGGAAGGAAGAAGGAAAATGAAAGAAGGAAGAAGAGAGATGAAGCAAGAGAAGGGGGAGGGAAGCAGGAAGGAAAAGGGTGAGACTGACTGAAGGACTTTTGAAACAGCTTGGATTTTTGTGCAGAGAGAAATTTTTATTGTATCATTTAACATGGTAAAAATAGAGATTTACGTTCAAGTTCCCATTCTTCCATTAAGCTTTCTGCTCTTGCAATAATTTCAAAAGATCAGTTCATTCCTCCCAGTATTGTAAAGACTTTCTTGATTTACGCCTCTGTGAGTATGCATATGTAAATGTTTGTGTGGGTGTGTCTGTACACTTGTTTGTCGAGGCCAGAGGTTGACATCCGCTCTCTTTCTTGGTCACTTTTTGAGTCGGCTTTTTATCCAAAACTGAAACTCACCAACTCAACAAGCCAGCTAGCCAGCAGCCCCAGGGACCCTTGTGTCTCCACCTCTCTAGCACAGGGATTTCATGCACAAATGCACCTCCACACCAGGCATTTCACAGGGATGCTGTGGATCAAACTCCGATCCTCACTTGTTTGTAGCACTCTATCAACCGAGCCATCTCTGGGACTTTTATTTACTCTATTTGACAAATATCTAGGATGTCCTGCACTGTTCCAGGCATCATCCTTGCTACAGAGGCTCATGGAGATAAGAGTCGATGTCCTTACAAGTTTCTTATCTCCAGCCCTCTTCCTTCTACCCTCTTCTCTGTTTGGAAGAGGAGGAATTCAGATAGTTATCAATTCTGTTATTTGTGGGTGGAAGATAAGGTTCAGTTTTGATAAAAGACCCTCTGGCTATCTCCAGACCCTTCTGGACAATGTCAGGACAGACCAAGAACTGTTTCCCACCTTCCCTTGTCAGATGAACACCAGAAAGGAAATGATTCCTACACACGCATTCATGGCAAAGATTCCAGATCCTGGATAAGCCAAGAGAACACCACATTATTATGTTTAAGAGGCCACTGATAAATACATTCCAAACTGATTTATAGTCTTAAGTAATGCCCTTTTAAGTGTAAACACACTAAACATTTCAAAATCAGTAAAGGGCCATTGAAACAGCTT
This sequence comes from Mastomys natalensis, assembly GCA_021653895.1. Taxonomy (NCBI): domain Eukaryota; kingdom Metazoa; phylum Chordata; class Mammalia; order Rodentia; family Muridae; genus Mastomys; species Mastomys natalensis. The sequence continues at coordinate 160,864 of JAJTUV010002134.1, read as the reverse complement.
AGTAGGTAAAGTGCTTACTGCAAGCCTGGCTACCTATGAATGTTCTATGACTCTATGACATCTACAGAAGGGACCATGACAGGAGCAAAGCCATTCACAAGGTCAATGGCTTCTTTAGTTAATGGACAGCAGATATATGTTAGTTTGTTGTATGTATGTATTTTTGTCTTGCAAGTCCTTTTGGTATCACTCCATGCCCTCTGGGTTAGCTAAGGACAAATGACTTGCTGAATTCTCTGGAAATTTTTAGTAAGTCTAGAAACAAAGCTAGAAAGAGAGATGGAAGGGAGGAGAGGCAAGGCAAAAGAGAGAGAGGGAGAGGGAGAGAAAGAGGGGGGAGGGGGAGGGAGAGAGAGATCCTTGTGGCTCTTCCTATGACTGGCTGTGGACTGACCATGATAGCAGTGGCATAGCCTTTCTTGGGAAATAACTACTCTGAGTACAATGAAGTTAAATGACTGCACGCAGTTTCCTGGGTTTTGTCTTATCAGATTTTAAAGTGGCTTTTAATTTAAATTTTTAATTATGGTGTGTGTGTGTGTGTGTGTGTGTGTGTGTGTGTGTGTGTGTGTGTGTGAATGAGATGATATATGTGTCAGGGACCAAAGGATAGCTTATGGGAGTCAGTTCTGTCTATCATGTGAATCCTGGGATTGAATTCAGGCCCTTTGGCTTGATATCACGTGCCTTTATCCACTGAGCCACCTCACCAGCCCTATTCATTTTCGTGTTCATGTCAGAGGTGGGTGTGAACTGACAAATCTCACAAACCTTGGATCATATTTTTGACCTTCTAGGTAAAAAAAGAAAAGGACAGACTCAAGTGAGGGCCACAATCTGGAAATTCCCTTCTTTCTTTTCTAATGTACTGAGAAAGAAAAATGAATTGACTATATTTTGATTAGTTCAGGTTTCAAAGAGCTGATTCAGAAACGAGTCTCTTTGTTGTATATCAAATCCTGGGTCTTTATCAGTACAAACAAATCAAAGCAAGTTAGAGAAATATGTGTTGACTCTTGGTAATGGATAGTGACATGGTTCTGGTGTCAGAAGCATTTGTTACAGGTTCCACACTGATGACATTTGGAGCTGCTTCCCAGGACTCTCAGAAAGCCATGATAACCAGATTTGGTTTTGTGTGGTGTCTTCACCTTCCACTTACATCACACACACACACACACACACACACACACACACACACCCTCAATCTCAGCCTTCATAGGCTGGCTATGCAGGAAAACAGCAGGCTCCCACCAGGCTAGGCAGAGAAGTCTTTAGAGAGACAAGAGCCGTGTCCATAGCTACCATTAAATGAAAAGTGTTTTCCTTGTGTTGAGCTCATGAAGATCCATATTCTTAGACACAGAGCCAAAAATAATGGACTTGCTTTTCCCGGCGTGGGAGGGACCCTGCCCTATGACCCAAGCTGCCCACACAACCACTGAGTAAGAGCCTTGTGACCTCTTGGAGGAAACATCCTGACTGAAAACAAGGAATTGCCACTTTAAATTGAAAAGTGTTTTGTTGTTGTTTTTTTTTTTTTTTTTAATTTTTTCCCTTGAGTCTTGAGTTAGTTAAAACATTCTGAAAGTTCATTGTGGTTTTAGTATAAATAACAAAACTATTATATGTAGCAGTAGGAAAGCAGTCATCATTGGTGGCTATTTTTCATCTTTCATATTGAAAATCTTAGGGTTTGGGGGAAAATATTGCATTGACATCTCTCCCAGGTGGAAATAAGATGAGAATAAGTTCACAAGACAGTGAAAATGAAGCAGTTCCTAATTTACAGTTCTACAGAAAGGTGTGGTGTCTTACAGAAAAGGCAAAACTGAATGGAGTACTGGTTGGGCACAAAACTGGCTTAAAATTTCCCAACCTGGATCAATAAATTCCTATCATTTTCTTCTGTAGGCCAGGACTTGTCCCTTTCCCAAATCCCCCATCTTATTGGGTTAGGACACAGCCTTAACTAATGACTAATTTCAGGCCCGAGACTATCTCCTTTCTGATTATGGACTCAGTCATATAGCAACCTACCTGTAACTTCCCAACACTCTGTGTTCTGAAATGGACAGACGTCAGCCACCAGCTAGGGAAGAAAGGGTCCTATCACCACTTGCCTGTAACTAAGATCACCTCATATTGAAAATGGACAATAGTAAACTATGATATTTCTTTCTTTCTTTCTTTCTTTGTTTCAAGACAGGGTTTCTCTGGTATCCCTGACTGGCCTGGTTTCAACATATAAACACATTTTGTTTGATTAAGTTCTACACAGGGATAAAAATGAGGTGTTTCAATTTTCTCAGAGCTGTATCATAGGAGCTTCCTGTCCAACTTACAGGCATTTCCCCTGAAGAGTCCCCATTCCCTAGCCTTCCCTTCCCCAGTCTCTTCTTTTCTAGATTGTTTACAGACTATACAAAGTTGGGGACAAACCTTGTGAATCTTTTAGCTCTCTAAGCCTCCTGAGCCTTGTTAGCTTTCAGAACCCTGTACATTTTCTTAGTTTCCTGTGGGTCTCGCAGCAGAAACTCAGGGAAGCTTTCCATGGTGGCAGGCCCCAATAACACGAGAAAGTCCAGAGTTCCAAGAGTTTTATTGTTCATGGTATGTGATAGATGGTCTAGATGGGCACTCCCCCAACCCTCATTTAAGCCAGGGCGGGGCCTGACTTAAATAGGGAGGGGGAAAAGAGGAGGGACTGGGAAGGAATAAATTTAGCTATGCCCTCCAGCCTTTAGGTAACTCATGAATATGGAAATCTCTTGAGGCTGAAGCCTGTAGTCACACCCTCTACCTGTGTGTGTGGACAGTGACACAAACCTCTCTGGGAGAGGCTACTCAGCCAAACATGACTGCAAGGCACAGGTTAAATGGAGGTCTAGACGGTGTGTGCCTGGATTCTGGGGGCATGGCAGAACACCTGCTGTTTCTCCATGGGAGTCGGGGGTTCAAGGTCCATGCCCAGTCAAGAATCAAGATATTCGTCCATGGCCCAATAGTTTCCTATACTGGTTAGTTTTTTGTCAACGTGACACAAGCTAGAATCATTTAAGAAAAAGGAACCTCAATTGAGAAAATGTCCCATAAGACTCACCTGTGGACAAGCCTATGAGGTATTTTCCTTACTGGTGATTGGTGTGGAAAGGCTGAGCTCATCTTAGATGGTGCCATCCCTCGGCTAATGGTCCTGGGATGTATAAGAAAGCAAACCAAGCAAGCCAGAAGGAGCAATTCAGTAACCAGCACTCTTCCATGACTTCTGCTTCAGTTCTGCCTCTAGGTTCCTGCCTTAAATTCCTGCCCTTATTTCCCTGACTGATAGACTACAACTGTAAACTGAAATAAACCCTCAACTAACCAAGTTGCTGTCATGGCACTTTTCACAGCAGTAGAAACCAAACTCAGGTACTTCTGGAATGTGAGAAGCCCTTCTTCCTTCATTGGGATATGTTCCAATTCATAGGACATAGCCACACAGCAAAGGGATGAATGACATTTCAGGTCACATAAACATGTGGCATCACCAAGGTTAGTTCATAAAGAGGAATAGAAGATCTGGAGAAATACACAGAGGACATAGAAGCCAAGTAACAAGAAGAATGAGTCCCCTGTGCCCCTGCCTCACCCTAAGGAAACTTAGCTAAGAATGTGTTTGTAAGGAGGAGACAGAAGTAATTCCAGTGTCTTCCTCACCCAGACCCTTCTTTATCAGACTTTAAAGAAAGTGAGTAGTGAAGACCGTATGCATCCCGAACTCTTCCCAGAGATTCCTGGGATGGGGTGAGATGAACATTGACAAGGAGGAAACAAACTGCTAGAGACAATGGAAGCCACAACCAACATTTATTGAGTATTTTCTAAGGTATAGAGAGCTTTAGTTACATAACTTGCCAAAGAAGTATGGCTGGAAAGCTTAGATTCTTGTAGGCTAAACTTGACCAGGCTGAGCACTGGTCACTAAGGCACTCTGTCTCCTGAGTTATTGAGCACAGAGTTCCTGGCTAAATCTATGATACAGCCGTCCTGGTGGAGCTGAGGCCCAGTGCAACTCTTGGAGAATAAGATTGTATCCTGCTCAACAGATAAAGAAAGGCTAGAAGTCTGGCCTTTGGTAGGGAATGACATGAACATCTTTTCTAAGCTACAAAATAGCTAAATGGGTTAAGATACCACAAGTTCTGTAGCATTAGACTTTGATACAGAAAATAGGAGACTTTGGACTCATGGAAAAGAGTCAGGTCAGAGATGATGGCTTTTATGTTATACAACGGAGCTTACAACTTTTTCTATAAATAAAAAGCCACCAAAGGAGTTTTAAGTAGAATAAATTTAAAAAGTTTTAGATGGATCCGTTTGATGGCAGTGTGAGTTGGTAAGAGGCAAGAATGACATTCGGGTGTTTGGCTGAAGACAATGTAGCGAGTTAGATTAAAGGAGACGAAGAGGTAGATTATGGTGCTAGAGAGACACGAACAGATTCCAGGAAGTCACTGTAGCTCAGCAACATAAAGACTGAGCAAACATGAAGAACAGTGGTCAGGTTTCTGATAGTGGCCATTCAGGGCAGTATTGTTATAAACAAACAAAAACAAAACAAACAAAATCAATGATGTTGCTTTGATATCAGTTTGGGAAACTATAGGTTTGAGGAGTCTGAAAAGTCAGTAATGAGGTGTGTTTAGTGAGCTCTGAGTCTTAAGGGTAAAACCCAAGGGGAAGCTCAAAGTTAGAGACCCAAGTTTGTGATTCATCCATTCACTCACTGAACAAACATTCATCATCACAAAAACACAACCAGCCTGTTGCTTCAAGAGCAACAGAGACCTCATTTGTAAGTCAAGATAAGAAATTTCAACTTTTCCCATACTTTGCAATGACTGGATCAAGCAAGAGAGAAGTAAGTTCCAAGTTGTGGTTTATAAACATCGTTTTGTCAAGAAGATCGAGAAAGCCAAAGGACAGAGAAAACACACTAGAGAAAGTGCCTTAACTAACATGAGCAGCAGCCTTGGAAGGGAACTCAGAAACCAGCAACATCAGCCTAAGTGTGGACAATGAAAGGCACGTCCACAGAGGACACAAAGATGGAAGGACTGAGAGGCTCCATGGGCAACAAGGAACAGAGTTCCAAGATGGGTGATATGGATGTGAGTGGGGCATGCAGTTAAATTATGAGATGTACATGGTATTTCACGATAAAGATGGTCTTTGTGGCTTGTTCTAGGCTGTGATGGATGGAAGAGTGAATTATGAACATCAAAATCAAGTAAAATCAGTGAGATGCTTAGTGTTTACTGTCAAGGATCTCAATGAGGGGTTGTCTGGATTGGGGGGCAGAGCACTATGGGAATGCTAGTGAGGAATTTTCTTAATAGTGGTAAGTGAGGAGAGAGGACCCTTCCTGGATATGTGTGCCATCATTTCAGGGGTTGGACCCTGAATGGAAAAAGGAGAGATTAAGTGAACACAGCGTGTGTGCATCCCATTCCCTCTGCTCCCATTTCAGGTTTTTTCCTCTGGAAAACAGTACATGTTCTTACCATCTCTCTAGCTCTTTAAGCTTTTCTGGTTTTGTTTTTGTTTTGTTTTTTAAAAGCTTAGTTGTTGCCGGGCGGTGGTGGTGCACGCCTTTAATCCCAGCACTTGGGAGGCAGAGGCAGGCGGATCTCTGAGTTCGAGGCCAGCCTGGTCTACAGAGTGAGTTCCAGGACAGCCCAGACTACACAGAGAAACCCTGTCTTGAAAAACCAAAAAAAAAAAAAAAAAGCTTAGTTGTAATAGGGGAAAGCAGAGGATATTTTCTTTAGAATGGAAGAGTCTGATTCTTTTTATAGACTATAAGGATGCATTTAAAAGTGGTTCAGGGTAAAAGAGAGAACAATTAGGAGGCGGGGAAGGGGCTGTCCTTGTTTTGATGTATCTTTTTGCCTGGATTATATATTCCAATATAAGAAAATTATCTTTAAGGATTATTTAAAGTAAATGCAGTTGAGCATAGGCATAGAAGGCTGAGTCCTGCTTTGGACAATCGTTGAGTCCAAACCTCTTCACTTACAGCCTTCCCTGTGCTTGTTAAATAGTTGTGGCTTGCTTCCGTTTGGGAGCTCACAGCTGTGATGGATGGACTGCCTGCCCTCCTTGCGACCTTACCTTCTTGAAGCCACTCAGAGCTCCAGATGCTGTGCTGTGCTCTGCTGTGCTCTGCTCTGCTCTGCTGTGCTCTGCTCTGCTCTGCTCTCTGCTCTGCTTGAGCTTCCATCCTATGACTTAAAGCATCATTGCTGTGAATTAGCTTTGGCCTGTGGTTTGGAGCTTATGACAAATGGGAAAGATGCTAACACTTGCTGCCAGGGATGTGGAAGAATTTCTTAGGAGAAAAGCAATCCAGGAGGGAGGACTCTGCTCCTCACATGCCTCACACATTCATCCTGAGGAGATTAAGGGATTTGTTAGCCTCAGAAGGACTGGCTCAGAGGGCTTGGAGATGGGTGTGGTGACACTGATGTGAGCATAACCAGAGGACCAGCAGCCACTTTGGTTGGTAGAGGAAGAAACTGTCTTGTTTGTGAAGAGAACAGCTAGAAGCAGTGTTGGCTGTTGAAGGGAGGGAGCAGAGGTGATGGGGTTCTGTGGGATTCCTAGTGGTCTTCAGGAAGTTTAAATGATACCAAACTTCACCTTTACACCTTTTTATTTGTTTGACAATATCATTTAAATCATTGTGTCAGTCTCACAGTTGATTTGATGGAGGCCTGGGGGTGTTTAGATTTTACTTAGTAAAAAGGGATAAATTTGATCTTCTCTTCTCCACCTTATCTTTTCCTGTGCTTTTAAATTATTTTTAGGAGTAGATAAGTCTCAAGGTGGACGTTAGAACAGTCGAAAGCTCATGGACCAAGCCTGAGGAATTTACAGAGGTCTTTCAAGCACAGAGATCAGCAATCTATCTACGTTAAGCTCACTACAATGTCCCAGAAAACATGGGATTGGTAGTAGTGGCTTCATGAAGTTCACTGATGAATGAAGAGCAAGTGAGAAGCTGTTCCAGAGATCCAGGAAGAGGTGGAAAGAAGACTCCATTAGGGTGGGTTGGGGGACTGATGGATGGCATGGTGCTCATGGCAGGATTCGCTGCAATAAGAGCAGAAAGAAGGGGTTCACAGAGTCAGACTGTGATCCAGAGTAGGGTTACCTGGATTCAGCCACCCACCTACCTCTCTGCATAGATGAAGCAATTTAGATTTTCTAAACCCAGTTCATGTCAGCTGGACAAGCTGGTAGAAACAGACAGACAAGGCTATGCACTGTTTTCCTTCCCTTAACACCCTTATACCCATTTGTCATGTACCCCCTGTGTCACAGTATCCCTTGGCAGAGTGAGGTCTCCTTCAGTAGCTCCACACTCTACTCTTTGACAATCATCTCTTCTTTGCCCCAATCAGTACACTCCCTTTATTCTTGATCAAGTTCCCTCAAAGTCTGCCAAAGGCCTGAGGAAAGAACAGAAAGAAATCTAAAGACTGATGTCCTTGTGGATTAGCACGTCTGTATAACCCCGACATTTTAACAGATGCATGCTTTTGTGTTGAAAACTGAGCATGAAGATAGTCAGGGGGCACTGGCAGCTGACTGGAAGAGCTGGTTGTCAAAACAAATATCAGATGTTTATACTTCCCAAAAATTAGAACCATGTCTGCTCCAGTCAAAAGCTGGTCTTTGCTTTCTCTCTTTCTCCCTCTCTCTCTCCTCCTTCTCTCCCTCCCTCACTCTCTTCCTCCTACACCTTCCCTATTTCCCTCTTTCTATCTCTCCACCCCTTCCTTCCACCCTTTCTCTCTGCCTCTACATCTCCCTTTATCCCTCCATTTTGTACACGTATTCCCTTCCCTAGGTATACAAAACTTAATTATTGTATATTCTTTAGTATTTCCCTACAGGTTCTATGTTAATTCATTCAGATGTATGTATACATTTTCTGTGTCTTGGTTTGGGTTCCACGTTTTGTAACTATTTCATGCCTGCTTAGACAGAACGGACACCCTTGAATGGTTGACTGGAATGCTTATTGTTTTTAACAGGCTATGTTTCAAATCTTCTACATTGCACTTAGGTTTTTGTTTGTTTGTTTGTTTGTTTGTTTGTTTCCATACACAAATTATGGCTGGATGTGCAACAGTAAAATCTTTCACCATAATGGATTTTATTATGTTTATGCAAAATTTTGCTTGCTATATTAAGTCTGTCTTAGTCTATTATCCATGCTAAGTCTTTGATGTAAGTGAAATGCCTTAATATCTTATTGTTCTCCATTTATTTGTAGCATTAATTTTTTGTCTGATAAGAACTTAACTGTGCCAGCCTCATTTTATAGTATTTTTATTATTAATGCCTCACATCCTAAAAAGCAGTGGTTTAAAGAACCGCTTCCATATCTGTTAGCCCCTCAGTTACTGTAGGTCAGGAATCCTGGAGAGACTTCACTGGGAAGCTCTTGGGGTTGAAGCTAAGATGTTGGCTGAGGATGCAGCCTGTTTGGAGCCTGAGGATCTGACTCACACCATTGGCTGGCAAGTGGGTGTTAATTGTTGGCAAGATGTTTAGGTGCCTCCCTGCAAGGGGCCTCCCTGCAGGCTGCTTCAGAATTCTCACAGCATGGTGACTGGGCTCTCCAGGAGGGATCCTCTACAGAGAATCAAATGGGATGTAATCTCAGGACATTGTACCCCTTCCATAGGTTCCTATTGGAGAAGCCCAGGCTCAAAGACAAAGGAAGCAGATGGTGGATTGTGAAAGGGAGAATGTCCAAAGATTTTCTGATATGTTTCATAGCCGCTATTAACAGGTCTTTTTATTATTTGATGTCTTAGCTTGTATTAAACTTTTCAGGGTGCCTTGTAGAGACAGGTTTGGTTCCTTTCTGGTCACCTATGTCTTTTAACTGAGCTATTTAGTCTGTTCATATTGCTTGTTGGTTACTAATCAATTTGGATTCACGGCTACCATTTTATCTTGTATCTTTAATTTCTTTATCTTTTATGTTTTGCTTCTTCCCCTTCTTTCTTGACCCCTACCTCTTTGAAATCATTTTCTTATATTCCAAATGCTCCTCTCAACTCATTTTAAACTTCTGCACTTTGCTTTCTTACAAGTTTCTTTATACATCTAAGTATTTGTCTTTTATTTCATACACTAAAGCAAATAAATATCTTTGTTGTGAATTTCTTTTCATTCGGATTTTGTCTATGGAATACATTTAAGAATCTTTTTCAAAGCAAACATTACCAAGAGACACAATTTCAAGATGACTTAGACATTGAAATTATTTTTAAAAGTTTTGTGCAGCTATATGCCCTAATAAGTAAAGAAAATACTATGGAAACAAATGGAACAATTGGGAGTATGAAGAAGAAGTGACTGGAGATTTAAAGTACTATATTGTATTGAAACTAGATTTTTGGGTTGTCTCTGATTTCTGATGGCTGTCTTTTGATTTCCAGCACACAGTACAAGAACAGAAAAGTAGTAAATATTCAGCAAGTTGATTGAATTGGTGACAGGAGTAAAAACAAAATTTTTTTTTTAAAAAATCTCATACTAATGGTTAAAAAACCCTTGGTGCGTAAGACAAGGCAGATCAAACCGTACCACAGTGGGAACAGAACGGAGCTGGCAGCCATGACAGGCTCCACGTGTGGTTTCTGTATCCTCATCTTGCTTCTTGTTTTGATATCTTCTTTTTATTTGGTTGTGGTGAGGAAAACCTTCACACAAATGCAATCCAACTCAACAGCCTGAAAAAACATATATCTTAAAGAGCCACATACACGCTTCTCTGACTGAGGACAAGTGTTCCACCCTCCCTTCCTCCCCCTGCAGTGGGCACCTGAGACCAGTGCTGGTGTTCATTTGAAAAGTTTATGATGGCCCATGGAAGTGGGTGTGGAATAAAAGTATACAATGTACATCTATGATAATATCATAACGAGATCCCGCTGCTTTATATTGTTAACTTATGCTAATATAAATTTTTAAAGACTCCTCCCTGAAAACATCGCTACCTCTAAATTTCCATGAATTAAATCTTACTGGGTAAAAGTGAATAAAATCAGACATTGCTTTATGCCTTTCATGACATAAAGTAAAGGCATCCTAGAGTAGAAGGAAAAAAACACCTCCAGACAGTATTCAACTGTCATAGGTGATGTTATCCTGCAATTCTCCAGAAAAATCAACTCCACCATTTGGGGACAACTTTAAAGAAAGCATTTATTAAATATTAAATACCAATCAAAAGATGGACTTTGGTCAGGGCCATCCTGGCCAAAATTCCCAACTGGAATGGTCTCAAAACACTGTATACATGTTGCAGGGGCTAAGAAGGACAAACTTGTAGGCCACCATACTTTTCCATGAGGCTTTGTTATTTCCCAAGACTACAATTCCAGTGTTCCAATTCCAGCATTCCAATAAGTTACCTGGTTCCTGGGCAGGTGGGGCTTACAGATTGATTGGGGAGAATTACAATGTATAGAAAGGCTGTACAGTTTAGGAAGAAGCAAAGGGAGTTAATAGGCTGGCAGATGTATCTGTTAAGGATACTTCCCCCTGGAGCTAATGGAGGACTGCTTTAGATGTGGCTGAAGAGTTGACAGTTTGTTATTCCATATACAAAAGGGGGGGGTGTGCAAAAATGGGCCAATGTCAGGATGAATTAGTAACAAACTGTCCTTGTCAAAGAATCGGGCCCTTTCTCATTTCTTGCTCCGAGGTCCTCAGTCACCAGGCAGGGAGCCATGTTATTGTGTCGAGGTGATACAATAACAGTACGTGCAAAAAGAATCTCAGGCAGTGAAGGAAAGAAGTGTGGCTTCCCATGTGGCCTTTCTGAAGAGGGTGACTTTACAAGAGTGGAGAAGCTCGAGGACAGAGAGAGAGAGAGAAGAGAGAGAGAGAGAGAAGAGAGAGAGAGAGGAGAGAGAGAGAGGCAAAACTCAGCTGAGATCCCAAGGGCCTTCTAGAGTACTAACAACACAGAAGTTAATTCTGTGAATTTCTGTAAAGAATTCATTCTAAGAACGCCTGCCGGGCAGTGGTGGCGCACGCCTTTAATCCCAGCACTTGGGAGGCAGAGGCAGGCAAATTTCTGAGTTCGAGGCCAGCCTGGTCTACAGAGTGAGTTCCAGGACAGCCCGGACTACACAGAGAAACCCTGTCTTGAAAAACCAAAAGAAAAAAAGAAAAAAAAAAAGAAGCCCCAGCTCCTGCCTTTTAAGACCTCATAGTCATGAAAGGGTCAGGACCTTGATACAAAGAAATGGCATGACATATTACATTGAGAAGATGAATAGAGCAGAGTTTAATAAAGTGACTGTTTGAGAAATTACAGGCAGGGGGTCAGGATACCATAGAAAAGGATTCATTACCACAGAGCGTCCCCAGTTTTGCCACCTGTATACACCTCTAAAGAGAGGAGAAATGGTGCAGGAAAGGGAACATTTCCAGGATGCTTAAACAATTTAAAAAGTAGAAACTGGCCCTTGGATTTGGCCTGACAACTGACTTTGCAAGTGCTGAGAGGGGGAAAAACATCTACATTTATTACATTTTTAAATAAGCCTTTCTCTGTAACCCAGGGGCAGTTGTGGGGTGTATGTGTGTGTGTGTGTTGTGTGTGTGTGTGGTGTGTGTGTGTGTGTGTGTAGCAAATCTTTCGCTGTGTTTGTTAGGAATATCTTGGGTCATTGTCTCCAACCCAAGTCAGTGGCAGTATTAAAAGAGTAACTAAAGCACATGGTCAGAGTCCACCATAAAGGAGAGTTGACTGATTAAGTCAGGCGACTGTCAAATTCTTGGAAACCAGAGATCTGCCTCTTAACCTTCTGTCTCATCTTGGACTTTCTGTTTGTTGGCTTCATTTTCAAGTTATAAAACTGAGAGATGCCCCCAAGTTTTTCCATCTCAGACGTGGAATTCTTAAGGAAAGGATACACTGGCCTACTCTGGATCACATGACTATTCCTAGATCAAATCGCTTGTGGTTGGTTGGTTGGTTAGGCAGGAATGTTTATTACAATATTCCTGTCCTGTGGAAGGACAAAAGCAGGCAGTTGCTCCTCATGTCTGAGGGCAGGGCTTTCCGTATTTTACCACCCAAGGGCCTTCTAGAGTACAGTCTCATGCAGTACACTCCATTGGGATCTTTGAAATATGACAAGGAATTCTGCCATGCTCTCTGGACAATATGTCATAATGTCGTCTAAGTTAAGATTATTCCATTAGTCTCCTTCATCATGTGTGTGTACATGTGCATGTGCAGGAAGGTATATGCAAGTATATGCACATGTTAGGGGGTGCATACGTGTGTGCATGCATGTGAAAGTCAGAGGTCAATCTCAGAAGTCATTTCTCAGGAGCTATCTACCTTGTTGTTTTCAGAAACTGTCTCTCACCAGGACCTGGTCCGTGTTAATTAGGTTAGACTGCTGGCTAACAAGCCCCAGAGAACCTCCTGTCTCCACTTCCTCAACGCAGTGATTATAATGCAGACACTATAGTGGGGTTTCACCCAGGGTTCTGGGGATCAAAATTATGCTTATGTACCAAAGCCCTTTACTCACAGAGCCATCTCTCCAGCCTCTCTTTCCACATCTCAAAAGCCTCTCAACTTTGTTTTTGTGGCATTGAATGCAAGCATCGAAGCAGTTGCCTGGCACCAAACTCTGCAGGAAATCAAGTCACACAGTGATCATAGCTATTAAATCAGATTCCCATCAAGGATATTGTTCAGAGTTTAATTATTCAGGGTCTAACAATATTGATTAAGCTTATTATATCTTCCTCAAATTCTTTAACATGACAAGACAAGAAGGAGTAAAAGTAAGTTATAGTAAAAAAAAAAAAAAGTCTTAAACATATTTACATATTTCTTCTTTAATTGCAAGCTCTTTTTTCTCTGAGTCTCTTTTTCTCATTGACAAAAATTTCATCACAACCATCAGTATCCCCTTCCATCTCCACTTTTCATATCGGATCCTCTTTTGGCTTCAGTCACTTCCTACCTAATGGAGACTAAGGTCAGTCTTTTCTGTTGGGATGCCTCAAGGATCTCAGACGCCTCCCATCTCCCATCTACAACACAGCCTCCAGTGCCACATTTACCATATTTCATCCAAAGAAGCCAACCACTGTTGCAGAAAGGTATGAAATTATTATTTATAAAACACACAAAATAGATCATTTTAATTCTACTAGCTTACTATTTTATTTACCCAAACTGCCACATACTCCAGTTTAAACTGTGTTGCTTTCCAGGCCAGAGAATAATCTGATTAAGTAGATTTAATAATATATCTAACTTCATCTTCCTTATCTTCTTCTATCATGATTTCAAAACTACATTCTCAAGTGATGGCATGCTTAGTTCTCCCAGAGACTGCTATTTTATTTATAGTTTCCTGCCTTTTCTTGCTAGCCCACAACCTTGTGTATTTGTCAGCTGGAGTTGTCATAATAAATGCCACTGGCCAGTGACCTAACAGAGAAATTGTATTTTTTTCACTTCTGGAGCCTGGGTATCCAAGCTCAGGTGCCCTAGCATTGGGTTCTTCTGATCTCACCTCTTGCTGTGTCCTTGGGTTTTCCTTTGAGCCCTTAAATGTACATTTAATATCTTTTAGTGTACTGTACTCTCTTCTTCCCTAAACACCCCAGTCTGCTTGGATAAAGGATAACCAGAAGTCCTCATTGTGCCATGACTACCTCTTACATTCCCCGTCTTTGAATGTAGTCAGAGCCTGCGATGCTGAAGATTAAGGTTTCAACATGAGTTTTGCAAGACACAATTCAGTCTGTAGCACCTTGAAATTTCAATTATAATCTTGTTTCTTCCCTCAAAAATAACAATGTGGAAACCTGAATACCATACATACGCAAGGCCCTCCCTTGCCTCCCTCTTTCACCTTGCTTCTGGATATAGGAATGGATTTGCCCAGAAGACAAACTTTCTGGGTTTTGGTTTCTGCTCACAGATTCCCTGAATATGGATGTCTGTGGCTGTCAATCAATTTGAGGCTGACTTCTATCTCAGGCACTGGGGCAATGTTACCTTGCAGTCCATCCCTTGCTATTGACTTCTCTCCTCTAAGTTCCTATACCCTTTACCTCTACTCCTGTGGTTCCTAAACTTTATGTTTTACACACATATAGGTCATATCAACTCAAGTAGATTTAGAAATTTTTAATGGGTTCATAATTTGTTACAAAATAATGGAGAAAATGAAAAATAATGCCACTTGAAACTTCAGAAAAGATTAGCACCAGCAAGAAAAAGCTCTTCAGGGAAACTTCTGTAGCCTCGATTTTTATTTAATAGAAGTTTTGAACATCTATTGTTATGGGGTTTAGGACCCAGAAGTTCCAGGAGCTTGGTCTTACTGATCTTTACAAGGGTATTTATTCAATGTCTGCAACGTGGGGTCGAAACTCAAGACCGCAAAGCCTGAAGTTGTTACTCATTCTAGAGCAAGAGGAATTTAGAGTTTATTTTCATTGGTATTTTGTCCACATTAGTGTCTGTGTGGGGGCGTCAGAAGCCCTGGAACTGGAGTTACAGAGAGTTGTGAGCTGTCATGTGGGTACTGGGAATTGAACCCCAGTCATCTAGAAGGGTAGCCAGTGCGCTTATGAATGAATGGTACCCTATGTACCACAGCTAGCTTACAGAGGCAGCACAACGGAAGCTCTCCTGCAGTCATTATCTCCCTCCTGCTCCCTTCTGCATGAACTCACTTAGGTTTGGTACTTGTCATTCCAAAGTAGCAAAATACAGTTCAACTCACTTTTTAACATTTTAAATTTTATTTATATGTATATGTGTTTGGGCTTCATTTATGTCTGTGGAGCCCTTGGGTCCTTGGTGCCGTGAAGGCCTGAAGAAGGAACTGGATACCCTGAGACTGAAATGGCAGACAGTTGTGGGCCACCATGTGAGGAAAACCTGAATCCTCTGAAAGAGCAGCCCGTGTCCGTAACCACTGAACCGTCTCTCTAGCCCCTCAAGCACTTTTTTAATCTATGTTTTAAAAGGCAAGATAATTTTGATATGTGGAGTATAAATATTTAATCGTTTTGTATAATCCCACTGCTAAGCAGTTTCTTAGTACATAATAGACACAAACCATATATTCAATAAATATACATCCACAAATATATATAAATACAAGTACATATATTTATATACGATATTTGCATATAAAATTATGTAGTTATAAATGCACATATATCTTGAATATTTGTTTCCTCAGCTATTTCAGATTTATTCAGTATTTTAAATAATTAATCACATCAACATATTCATAAAACGGTCTTGAAACTTAAAACAATTAAATATGCAATGTACTCTATGATTCCCTCAAAATCCACTAAGCCAATTTTCTTTTTGGCACGGGACACCCTATTATAGCATTTAAGATTAAATTTCCAATTGCTTTGGGTTTTCTGCTCAGCTGCAATTAACTTTGAGGTTCGCTCTCCCAGGACATGTTTTTCTCAAATCCCTCAGATACCAACTAAGTACAGAAGTAGCATTATCCGTTTTGAGGTCATCTAAGACACTAGATTTCTTTGTAAGCATTAAATATAGTTATTAGCAGATATCACCTTTAGAATATGGAGTGAAAGACAGAAAACAAACAAAACTCATTTCCAAGTTTGTCTAATGTATTTAGGAGGAAATACCCAACTCACTTTCTTTTAAAAGATGATACCAGCAACCAATAAAATAGATCTGTAAACAACATTGCAGGAAATAAGCTGTGTGTTTATCTAAGGAATGTGTACTGTGTGGCTGTGATAAAGTCAGCTGTTACTGAAGGTGAGTTTCAAAGTCAAAGCTCTAAGCATCTACAAGTCACCTGGTACCGAACATCCAGAGGAATCCTAGGAGCCAGGCTCCAACGAAAATGGAAGTACAATCTGCCTGCCTCTACTACGACATGGTAGCTTTGCAGTCTTACAGACTTAAAAGCACTCAAAGGACTATAAAGCATGCCAGCTTTATGCAAGGGGTCCTCAGACCCAAACAACTGACACAGAGAGAGAGAGAGAGAGAAGAGAGAGAGAGAGAGAGAGAGAGAAGAGAGAGAGAGAGAGAGAGAGAGAAAGAGAGAGAGAGAGACAGAGAGAGAGACAGAGAAAGAGACAGAGAGACAGAGAGACAGAGAGAGACAGAGTAAAAAATGATGAACTGCACCTCAGCTGTTCAAGTTAGGTGGTATCATCTTTCTCTACGGCTTTCACAGAGCCATTGGTAGAGGTGTGGAACCTACTTAAAGAACAACAACAACAAAAAAGATGAGCTGGGAATGGGATGGGGTTGGGAAGGGACACACCTTTAATCCCAGTAGTTGGGAGGCAGAAGCAGAAGGATCTCTATGAGTTTAAGGCCAGCCTGCTCTACAGAGTGAGTTCCAGGACAGCCAGGGCTGTAACAGAGAAACCCAGTCTTGGAATACCACACACACACACACACACACACACACACACACACACAGAAATAGAGAGACAGAGTAAAAAACAATGAACTGTACCTCAGCTGCTCAAGGTGTCTTTGAGTTTGGGGTCTGTTTAGTTTGTTCCTGCTGCCATAACATAATACTATGAACAACAGAAATTTGCTAACCATACTTATATATGCATACATATATACATATATACACACATACATGTATATACACATATATAATGTGTATATATATATACATATATGTATATGTGTGTGTGTGTGTGTATACATATATATATAAAACAGTGTAAAATCAGGATAAAGGTTGAAGGTGGAGTGTATATATGTATATGTGCATACACATATTCCATCAGGGCAAGGATAACTTATCTACAGTAGCTGGCTAGATACTAGTATCTATAGTAGCTAAGAGATACTAGTAGGTAAATAGATAAAAATTACTAGTATACAAAAGGTATAGAGGCTGAACCTTGAAGGCCAAGTCCAAAGTAAATAACAGGGTTGTGAAAGAAAGAAAGCATATGATCAAAGCTGGCAATGCATACAAAAGACTAAATATGCAGAATAGGCAGACTAAAACTGCCTTGGTTTTTAGATGTCTTCCTTTTCTTGTATTTCCTGGCTTGAATAGCGATGCTATGTCCTTTGTATTACATTAGAACCCAAAGCTAAATCAGCTTAGTTCCTTATCTCAGCTCCTACTCCACCTTTAAACAGTCATCGTCCTCACTGTACTGTGTTTAACATAGCTTCTTAGTGTTTGATGAATGAAGTCATGAGTGAGAGAATGGATGGCATCTCTCATTTCCTCCTCTTCCTTTGCTTGTCCCTTCTGATTACTCTGTACTGCCTTTCTATTTTTTCTTCTATATTATTTTATCTTCCCTTCAACCTATCCTTTAGAAGTCCAAGCACAGTACCAACTAAGTCATCACTTGTCAGATTAAAACTCAGAAGTCCATGAGTTCTTACAAAAAATGTGGGTGTCAGGCTAAAAGAGATGGCTGAGCAGCCAAGAATGCATATAATTCTTACAGAGGACCTGAGCTCAGTTCTCAGTGCCCACATTAGGTGGTTTTACCACCACCTATAACTTCAGCTTCAGGGGATCCAGCACTCTCTTCTGGCTTCTACAGGTACTGCATGCATGCATGCACGCATGCATATATACATATATGCATATATACATATATACATATATGCATGCACATTTAAATAAAAAAATAAATAAAAATCTCATTTAGCAGAACTTTTCTGGGAGATGGTTCTAGCTCACCTTTGAAAATTGACATCTTCAAGCTTTCTTCTACCTCTCTTGATATGCCCAATCTAATTAGCATCCTCTCTCATTACATTTGAAGTTTCACCAGTGTTTATTAAATTAAATACGTGGAAGCATACATAGTTTATATTGGTCCCTAGCATATGACATTTTTCCATTTCCCTATCTGTGTTTTCCTTCCTTCCTTCCTTCCTCCCTCCCTCCCTCCCTCCCTCCCTCCCTCCCTCCCTCCCTCCCTTCTTTCTTTCTTTCTTCTTTCTTTCTTTTCTTTCTTTCTTTTCTTTCTTTTAAAGACAACATGTTACTGTGTTGCTCAAGCCAGCCTAAAACTCACTATGTAGCCAGGCTGGTCTCAAATTCTCAATATCGTGCCTCTGTTTCCTAAATGCTGAGATTATAGGCATGCACCACCATGTCCAACTCTGCCTACTTTTCTAAGAACCTTTACCCTGCCCACTACCTACTACAATATCTCTTTCTCATAAAATTGAACATCTTCAGGAAGGCTCGGTTCCTAAGCTTCCCTTCAAGGCTAAGGGCAGAGTTTCTCCATCCTCCATCTCAGCATCCTTCTGGGTGTCTCACATAGCATATTAAATTATCTACTGGACAGTGACAGGATGGACCCTATAATGTCACATATGCACATACCCTAAGCGACACTGTTGGAGGTCATGAAGGCTCTCGATGGCTGAAGCCAACCTTTCCAGCCATGAAGACCATCTTTATAATGGAAGCAGTGACGGATAAGGTTGGCAGCAGCCTAAGAGAAAGTGAAAGCCTTGCTCACATGCCATGGACCTGTGTGTGCTCTCATGCAGAAGGAAGTGCTCACTTCCAAGGAGCTGGGCTCGCTCTCCTGGAATTCTCCCAAGCAGGCAATAAGGAAAAGAAGAATCTCCGTTCCATCACCTCACAAGGTCTCTGGTCACCTGCCAACTTCTGAAGTCGGCAAAAGCTAGTTAGAACCAACTAGCTCAAATCTGAAGCCTGGAGTTATGTAAAACCAAGGAAAGGACACATTTGTCCCTGGAGATTAAAGATGGAACAGGATACAGAACTATAAGAGACAAGCTAGGAGGAGGAAAAGTTGGGAAAATCATATATTCCAAACCCTTAACTCCAAGGCCGACCTTCTGTATGGAACAAGAGAAGTGTTAGATGAAATCCCTATTCCAAGTTCTGATCTGCACTGTGTGAATTAAAGTTTCCAGAAAGGAGCACAGGGGTGTGGGAGGAGACACAAATGTGTTACAGATTCCACAAAGCTGATTGACTGACTAGAACTTCCATGGTTGTGGATGGAGAGTTGGAATATTTAGTGCCTGTGGTGCCTCCTCTTGGAGACCTTCCCTGTAAAGGAAAGCAGCAAACCTTAATGAACAATGAAAATCTTTTTTTATTGTGAATCTTTGCATGTAATGGGTCTCAAGGCCTTTCCCTATAACTTTGGCCTGAACTGACTTAAAATAGGCCCCTAGGAGACAGAGTAGCCTAGAGATGGGTGTTGTGGCCTTGAGCTTGCTATGCACAGACCCTCAAGATTTGTGGCATGTCTGAGGCACACAGCTACTGTGAGGAGTCAGTGCTTGCTTGTAAAAGCACAGCTCTGAGCTTTGAAAGTGGCTTCTCCCCATTCTTTGTTTCACCTCTGAACTTCAGAAGGGAAAGGAATGTCTTTGTGGATTTCCTGCAACACCACATTCCTTTGCAATCACCTCACTTTCTTGACTTGGGGGATATAGGAACTTTACCTAAAGAAACAGAATCAACTGCCATCAAGGAGTGCCAACTCCCCTTAGAATTTCACTTCCAGAGGTTCCCCTTTGTGGCCGAGGGTGTGCCTGAAATGGAAGCAGACATCGGAAGTTCTCAGGGCCCTTTATCAGTGTGAGCATCCCTTGAAGACCTGATCCGTGCTTCCTCCTATGCCAGGAAGTCTGTGTGCTTAACAAATGCTGACCATTTAGTTGGCTGCTAAGAGATTCTAAGAGATCTGTCTAACACAGATAGCCTTTCATGTAGCCAGGTACTTGTTGATCCCATCTGACTTCAAAGGCTGGAGGAGCTGGGGCAGGAGGTGGAGACACCTTGGTCATTCTCAGTGATGAGTGAGAGAATCCTTAACTCCCACATTATCTCCCCTTGATCCACCACAGCTTCAATACAAACACTGCTCATTTCTTTGTGCTTTGTGTGTGTGTGTGTGTGTTGGGGGGAGGGTGAAATAGATAGTTGTTATAGTGATGCTATATTCTCAGACCTTTTTCTGTTTATGTAAAACATTTGCCCTGGAAAGTTGAGATTTCCCTCATCATGCAGAGCATAACTAAACTCGTGTAGTTAATAAGAATTTATGTATCTTCTCTGTGAAAAGCTCATGCAAGGTCTTGGGGATAAGAGCCTCTCCCATATGCCTTGAGTTTATAAAATAAAAGCCCAAGACTTGGTGGTGTGTATCTCAGCCCTGCTGCTTCCCAGCTGTGTGACTTAAGGCAGGTTAGTGAACGTCTCTGGATTTGTCAACCCACAAGCAAAACAAAAATAACTCCCACTCCTGAGATGCTTGTGAGAATTTAGATAATACCTGAATTTTGCAGATTTTCACACATGCTTAAGACTTGAGAGACACTATCATGACTGTTCTCACTCTTCTGGATTTATTATTTTAATACAATGACCTTTGAAAAAGATTCTCTGAGAAGTTTGCAATGGTTAATGCCCTGGGTTAAATTACTTTCAAAAACTAGGTGATCCATCATCTGACTGGGCTCTAAAGGACCTTTCGTAAGAATTTTGCCGTTGATGGAAAATTCTGATGAAGGCTCCTGGGCACTGGGCATGAGGCAGGTTCTGAAGGCTGGCCGAGGCTGAGGAGATGCTCCCAGCAGGTATGGGATGGCGTCCATGAGGAGAGCTGTTAATGCCCCCCCCATCCTACAAGCATCACATGAACAAGTACTGCCATGAGCAGGCAAGAGGTGTGCAGAGGAGTGGGAAGAGCAGCCTGGTGTCCTTTCTGCTACACCCTCCTTCCCTTTCTCTTACTTAGCGTGAACCCCTTAGAAGAAGGAAGCGCATAGAAGCACCATTTGAGGTCAAAACACAGAAGCTCTTAAGACGCTGATTTTCTGCAAATCCTTGAACAAATATTAACTCATTCATCATCTCCTCACCTCTGAGAGTTGAGGAAGCAGGACCTGAGTAGAGGTGGGAATGTCATAATCCCATCTGTAAATTACAGTGCCAGCAGCGTTCATTAACAGACCTGGCTGAGACTCCAGGAAGCTAAATGCTCTCTCGTCTCTGCCACAGGATTGGCTCCAAAGGTGTTTGCACAGAATGGGGGAACCGTTAATGCTGCCCTGCTGTAAGCCAATTGGCCATTTCATGGCTCACAAGATAATGGCAAGGAGAAAGAGAGAGGAAGGAAGCAGGAGAAAAGGAGGAGGGAGAGGAGAGGGAGGAGGGAGAGAAAAAGAGGAAGCGGGAGAGGTAGGAGGACTATGAGGAGAATTCCCTTTTTCAGATTTATTTGAACTATAACTTAAACATTTTTAAGTGGGGGAAATGCTGGTTGAAAGATGCCCATTAACCACAAACATTTGAAAACAGAATTCCAACAATTTCTACTGTGTCTGGTTAAATTAAAACATGCACAGAAAATTATGCAACTGAGAGTCTTCCCAAACAACAAGGACAGTGATTGATGACCAGGACAGGACTCAAAAGTGGAAACAGGAAGTTGAGTAACCCTTGCACAGGACTGCCTGCCTGAGGCCACATTTACAGCCGAATGTTTGAGAAACTCTTTGGTTCCTTAGCTAAGAAGCCCTAGGTAGATTCTCTGCCCCAGTAGATGCCCCTTACTCTCTTCCCATGAAACACATACCTCACTAACCTCCTGTCCTTTAGATTTTGCTTCACGATTTTCTTGCTGTCCTAGACAGCTTAGAAATAAGCAAGGCTCCCCCAACTCTTCCCTTGTTTCTGTCCATTCCACCCCTCTTTCCTCAAACCCCTTTTCTTTCTAGAATAATTACTGTGATAACTGGAGAAAAATAGTCTCACAAACATGAGGGATGTGTATTTAAGAGAAAGCCTAAAGTCATGTGCTCCTTCCCTGATTGTATGAAGGGGTCTTTTACTACTTGGAAGGTCAGAAGGTCAGTGATAAACTTCTGTCTGCTGGAATCCAACAAGTCACCTTTCACTGAGTCTGGAAAATTCTCTCCCTCTCCCTCTCTCTCTTCCTCTCTTTCTCCCCTCTTCCTCTCCCTCTCCCTCTCCCTCTCCCTCTCCCTCTCCCTCTCCCTCTCCCTCTCCCTCTCCCTCTCCCTCTCCCTCCTCTCCCTCTCCTCTTCTCTCCCTCTTCTTCTCCCTCTTCTTCTCCCTCTTTCCTGCTTCTGTTCGTACTCTGCACAAGATGTGCAAAGACAGAAAAACTCACATCTCTTGTTAAAGAACCTACTCCTTACAGAGTATCATCACATTTAATATGACCTCAGTGAAGACAGTGAATGTCAGGCCCCATTAGTCTGTCCTTCAAAGCCACCACTGGAAGTCACTTCAGAGACCACAGCAAAATGTAAGGTTGCTATCACTGACTCTCTTTCTTCTTAAATGAAAATCTATCACCCTGGACATTCAGGAGAACTAATAATTTACCTATTTTTTTTTTTAGATAATATGAGTGTTCAACATTCTTGCTGCCATGGCAGTGTCAGGTGGGATTTTACTTCTTCTGAATTAGAAAACATCATACAAAAAAACAAACTAAATATCCAAGATTTTGTGGTTCCTTGAGACTTAAAGGTAATGGATCATTCTAACAAAATAAATTCCAAATTATTCTAATTCATATATTTCAAATTTGCATCAATCTGTTGTTAATTACTCTGATGCTTAAGGGAAGCTTGATTTTTTTTTTTTTTTAAAATAAGTTACTGAATCACCAGACGTAGTAGCACACACCTTTAATCTTAGCATTTGGGAGGAAAAGGCAGGTAGATCTCTGTGAGTTCGAGGCCAGCTTTGTCTACAGAGTGAATTCCAGGACTAAGTAGAAAGACTATCTAAATAAATAAAAATAAATAATAAATAAATAATAATTTACTGTGGACTTTTCTCTTGAAATTAAAAAGTGGTCTAGAGAGATGGCTCAGCAGTTAAGAACACTGGTAGCTCTTCCAGAGGACCTGAGTTCGATTCCTAGCACCTACCTGGTGGTTCATAACTATCTACAACTCCAGTCGCTGAAGATCTGATACCTTTCCTGGCCTCTGTGGGCACAGCAAGCATGTGGTACATCAATATGCTGGCAAAACTCTCATATACATGAAATAAAAGTAAGAGATAAATTAAAATCTCAAAAACTGTTCAAGAAAAAAAAAAGCAAGTTTTGCCTAAACTAGGAGCCCTTGGATACCAAATGCCTGGGCAGCCTCATGCCTGTGGCAAATTAGGTTTCAATATGGCCAAGATGACTGTTTCCACAGGGTTCCAGCTGCTGCGCCCTACTACCGCACCTCAGTCCACCCACCCCTACTTCTTCAGGGTGGCGAGGATGGGAAGACAAGACGCTGATCTCATGTGTCCACCAAGTGTGTTACTCATGAATGCCCCCTCAGTTCCCACACTCTCATACTTTCTGTGAAATGATGCATTATGTGTATTTTTTAGCCAACACCCAAAATGCTGCAAGGATACTAAACAAGGGCTTCCCAAGGGTCAAAGGACCCACAAAACGCTCTCAGAAGACCAAGACGTTAGACCGAAAGAGAAAAAAAAAAAACCTCCTCTTCGAAGCAGATGGCACTCAAACCATTTTATATAGAGAATCCTTCCTTCCTTGGTATCGCCTAGGAAACCCTCTTTAGCCCTGACTTAGACAGGGGACCCGTCCTTAGTTAAAAACAGAGCTCACAAATACAACCCTTTTGATACCTTGTTGATACAAAGTCAGCCCAGATCTATATCAGAACCTGACCCTGGAGCTGCCAAATCCATTCTAAAACTTGCATTCGTTTCATTTCTGGGGCAGATAAGGTTGCAATGGAAGATCATTTGGCCCCTCTAAAAATAACAGTTTTATGGTGCTTTCCTAGAAGTCTAGACTAGCAAATTGACGAGTTCTCCAAGGGAAAAAAAAAAGAAAGAAAGATTTTTTGTATTTATGCCTTAAAAGATATTTATCTATATTAAATATACAGTCTTTGGAACAAAGAGAACAGTTTCCCCTTTTCTGTAATGTTAGGCGTCATTATTATTTTAAAAGATAATCATGTTCACCCACTGCCAGATGACTGTTCCCTCTGTATTTTTTAAAGCATTTTCTTTCTAAAGGAAAGCTATGGAGTCTGGGGACGAGTAATCCACGGCCTCTCTCTCACCCCTTTTCTGGCCGTGAGAAAATTGTGCGCCTGGGAACTTACACTTTGTTTCTATAATTCCATCAATTTTGAAACAAACAAACAAAAAGGTGTATTTCTGGGGAAGAGACCACAAGATGAAAGGGAAAATGGCGGCAGAGTGTGTGTTTGAAGATCCAATAGGCCAGCATTTGTCTCGAGGGGAACTGGGGGAGGGAGCGCTCTACATCGCGGGTTTTCTCTTTCAAGCCTCACTTCTGTTCCTTGGTATCAGGAAACACAGTAGACATTTGTCACCAGCAGCTCTTCGGAGTTTCCAATGTTCCTTCCTACCAAGGGTGCAAAAGGGGACTTTGAACATGTAAGAATCCGATTTTTTTTTTTTTTTTGCAAATCTGCAGAATTGCAAAATTGTTTATCAGGCACTCAAGAGGCTTCGAAGGCAGACTTTGGGAACTGGTTCCAACAGTTCATAAATCAGACCTAAATGAATAGGGTGTCCTCTTTTGTGACAGCCTCCTGAATCTCTCCTTTATGGTCTCTTTACTAGGGCAGAATGTTATGTGACTAAGAATTGGGGGGTCTAATGGAGTCGGGGTGCTTTGGGTCACTCAATGTTATTTGTTTTTCCTGGCCACATCATGAAAGAGAATTGCATTCTGCTCTCTGTTACATTTATACGATACCATCTCTTTTGATATTGTCAAGGGTTTTATGCCAGGCTGCATAGCATTGCTGATAACAAAGTTCTTTGGGAAAAAAAAAAAAGAAATTTGTGGGGTTTTTTTAAGCCATTTTTCACACATCAAATAACAGCAGCTGAAATCAGCTGGAGTTTGTTCTTGGCTGGCCAGACAGTATAATGTGCTTTTCATATGCAATTTCTAGGAAGCCCTGGAAACACAATACAAAGTATTCTAACCCCTTATGCTCTGCAACTGACAGAATCTATGTGACTCTTTTTAAAAGTTATATTTGGCATACTAACTAAAGAGCAGCGTCACACAAAGACTCTAAATGGTGACCTAGACTTTTGCTTTTGACTTAATATATTATCAGTGGTCAGAGCACAGTGATTGGTTCTCCAGGAAAGAAAGTTGTTTTTGGTTTTTTGTTTTTGTTTTGTTTTGTTTTGTTTTAGTTGTTGTTGTTTGGTTTGATTTTGGTTTTTTGAGACAGGATTTCTCTATGTAGCCCTGGCTGTCCAGAAACCCACTTTGTAGACCAGGTTGCCCTCAAATTCACAGAGATCTACCTGCTTTCTGCCTCCTTAGTGCTGGGATCAAAGGTATGTCCAGTGTTCTTAATCCTAGGGAGGACATAAAACCAGAAGCTTGGAAAGACTCAGCACAATCTGAGTTACAATCAGGTAAATTCCACGTAGACAATCAGAGCCAAGCTTTGAAATGCAACCAGCTCCCCAATGCCAACTAAAAGAATGGTACTTCCTATCTACCTCATCACAGAAAAGCTTCATCAACGTTGGAATACAAGTTAATGACTAGTAAGATGCCCAAGTTCTGGTGTCTGGGTCTACACTCTTAACTAACCTTAGTCAGTGTTTTTAACTTGACATTGAGTTTGAAATCACATCACTTCCTTAAGGAGCAATGACCAGATCTTCCTCGCTACACAGTGAACCTATTCTCCAGGACAATGGACACAGAATTATCTGATATTATTAAGAAAGGTTTGAAACTGTCATATTCATGATATACTATAATATTAAGAAGGGGCAGCCTTACAATGGGCTCTTCATGGTATATGCCCGTCTGCCATATCAACATTCTTGATATAATCTGGATTTACCATAGATCAAGATGTTTGGGGCTGGTCTAGGTTATCAAGAGATTCAAGCCCTATTTAGCTACATGTTGTAGCAGTGACCAGAACCCTGCTTCCTGGCAGAGAAATATTTGATTTCCTTAATGACTTTCAGTATATTTCTCTTGAATCTTACTCCTCCCCCTAGACTCACCTCATCTTGTCTGAGGAAGCTTCACAATGCTCTTGTCCTCTCGTGTGATAAAACAGAATCATCTGTTCACATTACATTTTTAAGGCAAATTCAGCATCTTGGGGCCTTGTTGTGTGATTTATTTGGCCCTTAGGGGGTTTCTCCTGAAAGTGCTGAAATGCCACACTGACATTTCACTTGGACTTGCAGCCATTGACACTTCAAGTAGGATTTATTTATGACTGGAGGGTTTCTCCTATTAAAACACAGTGTGTGATGCTTCCACCTACTGTGGAATCAATCTGCTAACAGGAAGACAGGGAGCTGAGAAAGGAGGAGAACAGGGAGGAACCGAAAAGCCATGCCACACCCTAAGGAAGGCAAATCTGACCAGGGAGAACTTTCAAATGAAGCCATCTACTTTAGCTTTCTACCAGAAATCATCCTCAGAAGAGAGATTGAAATACACAGGAGTTTCGGGTGAGAGGTCTCTAAAGCAGCAGCTGGAAGCACTTTGTAACAGTTCAGGGGCTACACTTACAGATGGAACTTGGCTACTCTTGCCTCTAGTTGTCACTATCAAATAACACAAGGTCTGAAGGCTTTCAGAGCTCTCCAATGGAAGACCAAAGACCCAGCAAGTCTTAAGACTTTTATTCCATCCACAAATTTGATAAAATGGGAAATGATATACAAATAATGCCATTAGTATGCAGTTGTTGGTTGGTTTTGGTTGTTCACACAACACACACACACAACACCCCACACGTACATCATGGCTAACATAATGTGACCACTTATTTACAACAAAACCCTTTCAATTCTGCAGGTCCTTGTCCTAACAAGATGTCAGGCTTGCAAAGGTATATGGTGATGACTTTGAAGATGCCACCAAGTAGACAAAGGTCCTCTGTCTCCTCCTCCTCCTCTCCTCTCTCCTCTCCTCCCCTCCTCCTCCTCCTCCTCCTCCTCTCCTCCTTCTCCTCCACTATTTCACATCCCAAAGACCAGGTATCTGTAAACTTAAGCCTGTATTCCACACCTATTCTAGGTCAGCAAGCTCTGACTAAGCAAAATTCCAGCAAAGAAAGATAAAGACTCTGCCCTGTTTATCTGGATTCACGGGGCAAAGGAGAGAGGTATCCCGTCAGGAAACATAATTCTCAAGACAAGATGTACAAAAGAAAGAGTCACTGGGCACAAGTTTCTGCACTGCTTAGCATCTAGCCTTGACCATGATTGATGGAGTTCTTACAGGACCATGGTAGTTCTTTGACCCTTAGTTCTTATCTATTCACGACACAAAATTAAGCAGAAAGCTTCCATGGTTAAGGAGCGATGATAGACATTCTCTATTTACAATTTTTATTACAAAGGAAATGATTTAGCAACTTCAAAACCAAAATGTATTCACTAAATTAGACATTGGAGTAGAGGCTCCAGTGAGTAAGATCAATGAATATTATGAGAGCCAAGACACTAGCATTGTAAATAACACTTCCTGTTGGGACTCTACATACTCCATCAAAAAACATCATGGCTGTTGATTTGGAGTCAGTTTTAAGAAATCCATAATACCTGAGTGAGTTTCCCTTAAAACCCAAAACTCTCTTCATCAATAGTAATCCAGTGTCTCCTATACTTTCACAGGGACCCATTTCGAGACTCCTGGAGTCCCCGTCTGCCTTACAAGGTATGGTGAGTCAGCAGAGAAGAGGGAAACTGCCTGTAACTTCTCAAGGCAGCATTTTAAGCCATCTGCCAAATCCGGGTTGCCAGCTGGCAAGGAGCAGTACTCTTCCATCCAGCGAGGAATCACGTATGTGTTGCTGAAGATAGACATAAGTTGTTCCGTTTTAACCTGAATCATCCACATGAATAAACAGTGAAGTGTATTCCCTTGGTAAGGTGGCTGGCAGTGTGAGCCACAAAGTAAATTATGAAGGATTAATTTCCCACTTTGTCCTTCCACCAAGAACACAGTGTCCAATGCTATTCCCAAAGCTTCTTAAACACCCCCATCTTGCCCATGTTGGTACCCCAACACACACCCTCCTCTCCTAGGTCTGGGTCCAACCTGCCTATTTTGAAAATAAGCTTGCACTTCAAACGAATGACTCTACATTTCACTCTCTGAACTTCAATATTCACAACTTTTGCCCGTCATGCATCACTAAGACCTCTCAATCTTACCAGCACTATGTAGGGTAATAAAAATCCAATAAAACATCTCACAACTAGAAAGTATACAATCTAACTAGAAAGCATACAATCTAACTAATATTGGTGTCTTCACACCCAGGACTTCTTGTATACTCCCAAGGACTGAAGGAGAATGACAAGGGAAATCTCTTATCTTGTGGGGATTAACCTTATATAACACCAAGCCAACTGTAGTTAATTCCTCTCAAGACCATCCAGTGTCCTGGGTAGAACTGTCTTGTAAATCCTGCTCTGTGGGAAACAGGATTTAGCAGAGTTTCTTACAGTGTGGTTCTGGGACAGTGTCTGTGGTTAACACATTCCTAGCTCTATTCCCAGTTATCTCAAAAATCGCTTAGGAATCCTCTCTTTTTGCCTTCTTGAGAAAGGTTTGCTTGTAGCCCAGGCTGGCCTCAATTTGTGTTCTTCCTTCATCAGTTTCCTGAGTCCTGAGATTTCAACACATACCCAACTAAACACTTCAATTTCTTCTCCCTCTTCTTCCTCTCTTCTTCCTTCTTTCTTCATTGTTTCCTTCTTTCTTTCCTTCTTCCTCCTTCTTTTTTCCTTCCTTTCTTCCTCTTCCTCCTCTTCTTCTTCTTCCTCCTCTTCCTCTTCCTGCCTCCTACTCTGCCTCCTCTCTCCTCCTCTTGCCGCCTCCTCCTGCCGCCTCCTCTTCTTCTTCTTTTCTTCTTCTTCTTCTTCTTCTTCTTCTTCTTCTTCTTCTTCTTCTTCTTCTTCTTCTTCATTTTTTTCAAGACTGGGTTTCTCTGTCTAACAGCCCTTGGTCATCCTGAAACTTACTTTGCAGACCAAGCTGGCCTTGAAGTCACAGATCATCTCCTCCTGCCTTCAAGTTCTGGGATAAACAAGCATGCCACCATGTCTGCAATAGCCCACTTTTTACTGGTGTTTCCTGGGTGTTTAGAGTTTGGTTGGCTTTTAGTTCTTTAATATTTCTTACTTTAACCCTCTGTCAGATGTATAGCTAGTAGATCTTTTCCACCCATTCAGTAGGCTGCTTCTTCAGTTTATGAATAGTTTCCTTGGCTGGAACACAGAACTTTTTTTTCCCCCCACGAATTTTTAATTTCACAAAGCCCCACCTGTTGACTATTAGTCTTATTTTTTGGGTGACCAGAGAACTAGTCAAGAAGTCCTTACTTGAGCCTGTATCCTGAAGTGTCTTTCCTGTCTGTTCTTGTAGGGCATTCACAGTTTAGGCCAAAGGTCTTTGATCCATTTGAAATTGATTTGTGTTCAGGATGAGAAAGAAGGATCAAGTTTCATTCTTCTACATGTAGATACCCAGTTTCCCCAGCACCATTTATTAAAAATACTTTCTCCCATGTGAATACTTGACATCTTTGTCAAACCTCAGGTGGTTATAGTCTGTGAACTTCTGTTTGGCTCCTCGAGAGATCTATTTTTTAACAAGCTTCCCATATGATACATACCAGAACATTTGGAAATCATTTGTCTAGATTTGTTATTCTTAGGTATTTATTTGCTTAGGAATATTTTCTTCTGAAAGGAGATTCTACATACAAATCAACAAGATAAGAATAAGATTTTCATAGAGGAGGGGCTCATGATACTCCATCCTTAACTGAGGAACTATTGGTAGGTCAGGGTTGAGAAGGGAAGAGTCAGTTTTCTTCAAAAGTGTGAGGCTCATGGTGAGTTGCCCATGTTCCAGTGGATGGCCCTGATCCATGCACTATATCTTGTCCCTTGGCTCTCCTTCTCTATTCCTGCTTCCAGGCCACCATGAGTCAAATGGCTATGCTCTCTCCTACTCTCTGCTATGATGTTACTATATGGTTAAGAGCAATAGCGCCTGCTAATAAAACCTTGTACCAAAATAAGTATTTCCTATTACAGTGTTTTTCTTGAGTATTTTATCACTGCAACAGAATGTCAACTAACAGCTCTGTTCTGGACATAGTTAAAAAATATTTCTTGCTTTAATGAAACGCTTTACTCCCTATGAATCCATTATGCAGGAACAAGCTGATGTTCAGGGAGTGATTTATACATAGCTCTGGAATTGGTCAGTAGTAAAAGTTGCCCAACATTGTAAATGTGCTTGATGCTACTGAATTATACACTTTTAAACAGAAGGGTAAACTTGATATTGTATATTTTTATTGAGTTGAAAAAAAAGATTTATTCACAAAAGTATTCATGTCATCATTATTTATGGTAATGGGAATTTTAAAATGCTGAGGCTCAACATGAGAGTTGCTGTCACATTACAGTGCCTTGGGAAATGCTCTGACATGCGCAGAAGAGAAAAACAAAAAGGAGGGTGTAAGACTGTGCCATTGGCTCCTCATGTTCATAGGTTTCAGAGCTGTGGTTTCATCCAACTTCAGAATAAAAATACAGTTCTGGACAGGCAGTGATGGTGCACTCCTCTAATCCCAGCTTTTGAGAGGGAGAGGTAGGCAGTTCTCTTGAGTTTGAGGCCAGCCTAATCTACAAAACAAGTTCCAGGACACCCAGGGCTATACAAAGAAACCCTGTCTTGAAACACTGAAAAGAAAAAGAAGAAGAAAAGAGAAAGAAGATACAGTTCAGACCATGATGCATCATTCAGGATGTGTTATGGTGTTTATCCCTGTAGTAGATTTGAATAAAATTGTTCCTTGGTTTGCCACTTAGATCACATTTACATGGTCTCAGGCCTATAAATAATCTGTAATTATTTAAAGAAGTGATTCTCAACCTGTGGGTCTTGACCTCTTCGAATTGAATTGAGCCTTTCCTGGGGGGTCACATATCAAACACCCTGCATATCATATATTTACATTATTATTCATAACAGTAGCAAAATTACAGTTATGAAGCAGCAATGAAAATAATTTTATGACTGGGGGTCACCACAACATGAGGAGCTGTATTAGGGAGTTGCAGCATTAGGAAGGCTGAGAACCACTGCTTTAGAATATAGAGAAGGATGTAAACACTGCATCATTTAATAGGAGAGACTTGAACATCTAAAGACTTTAGTGGTCTCAGGGGCCTTGAATCCAGTTCTCTGCAGAGAGCAAGGGTCATCTATATAAAATATCACCTCAGCTATTTCCTCAAAACTAGAGCAATCTAGATGGGACTAAATCAGAGTATTGCTAGTAATGTAATCTAGAGGAATGGTAGGATTATTAACACTTTCTTAAAACTTTCTAAAATTTTCTAAAATTATTGTTAGTAAGCAAAGAGTTCTAAAAGGAAAGAAACAACAATAGCCTTACTGGTTGGTCTCCATGAAGTTGCTCCTAATTAATAAACAAGGCAATATTCATCTCTAATCCTAAGTAATTTTTTTGTTTGTTTGGTTGGTTGGTTTTGGTGTTTTGTTTTGTTTTGTTTTGTTTTCTGAGACTGTCCTGGAACTTGCTCCATAAATCAGGCTGGCCTTGAACTCAGAGAGATCCACCTGCCTCTGCTTCCTGAGTGCTGGGATTAAAGGCAGCTCCCCCCCCCCCCACCATCTGGCTATTCTTAAATATTATTAAATATGTGTGGAATTTATGAAAAGACAACAAAAATACTAACAGCAAACAGACTCTGAGTTTGGAATTGTGTTCAGCCCTCAGCATGTCTTGAGTCATAGCCTCTGAGATAAACATCATTGTCACTCAGGATTACCCTTGGCTTTAAAAGAGACGCAGAGGTTTTATGTAACCTGCCCCAAAGCAAGATGGGTAAAAACAGAAACCTGAAATTACCCACAGGGCTCTGTTCCTTCCTTTTGTAGATTCTACGATAATACTTTTCCCGTGGCTTTGCAAGTTTGTAGAAGCTGCAGAGCATATTCACTAACTTGTATCCTCCTTTCTTCCGTCTTTGACCCATGTGATGTCTCCTCAATCCCCTGCTTCTGTCCTTCTTTACGCTCTTTTCTGACTTTCTTGTCTCTCGTGTAAGGATTGTGTGATTCACTTAGCCAATCTAATTATCTGGAATAACCTGACTCTATTTCCAGAACCCCACTTCCATCATATAAAAGCACCAGGGCATGAACGTCTCTGGGAACTGTAACTCAGTTTACCACAGGAAGATATAAAACTTCAGCAAATGGAGTGAATAGTGAAACTCATCTGAACCGAATGTGGTGAGCAGATAGGGAGGTTTTCAGCAGCTGTCAAATACCCAGAGAATATACTAATGTTCGCTGGATAATTGCTTTTAAATCCTTCTGGCTTAAAACCTTATAAATCCTTCTTAAACATGTATTTTCTTAAAAGAGTTTGTTAAAATGACTCTTCAGTACTCAAGTCTATGGAAGTAACCGCTAAGATGAATAACACAAAAACTCAATAGTTCATGAGTTCATTCCTTTCAAGTTGCTATACCTTAGATCTTAAGCACGTGCTAAAGATCCCTGTGGTAAAGGCTTGATCCCTCAAGGTGGTATTTTGGAAGGTGGTGGGAACATCAGAAGCTAGAGCCTAGTTGGAGGTTTTTCTTTAATTTGTTTGTTTATTTACTTATTTATTTATTCTTCTCTCATCCTGACCAAAGTTACCTCTCCCTCCTCTCCTCCTAGTCTTTTCCCAACCTCCCTTCTCTCCTAGATCCATTTCTCCTCCATTTCCCTTCAAAACATAAAAGAATGAAAGAATGAAAGAACAAAAGAAAGAAAGAAAGAAAGAAGGAAAGAGGCCTCCAAGAGATATCAACCAAACATGGCATAATAAGTTATAGTAAGAGTAGGCACATAACCTCATATCAAGGCTGGACGAGGCAACCCAATAGGAGAAAAAAGGGTCCAAAAGCGGGCAAAAGTGTCAGAGGTATTCCTCACTCCCACTATTTTATACACACACACACACACACACACACACACACACACACACACACACACACCTAGGTCAGATCCATACAGGCTCCCTGATTGTTGCTTCAGTCTCCATGAACTCCTATGGGGCCTGGTTATTTGATTCTGTGAGCCTGTTTTCTTGTGGTGTCCTTGACCCCTCTGGCTCTTACCATCTTTTCTCCCCTTCTTCCTCCCTGAGCTTCGCCTAATGTTTTAGCTGTGGGTCTCTACATCTGCTCTCATCACTCGTTGGATGAAGCCTCTCTAATAATGATTATGCTAGATAATTAATATCATTAGAAATCATTAACTTCTTTTTTTCCCAATCATGTTTGGCTCTGTCCTGGATCTCTGAGCTATCCAGCCTCTGGTTCCTGACTCTCCAGGCAGTGTCAGGTATGGTCTTCCTCTCCTGGCATGGGTCTCAAGTCAGACCACTCATTGGTGGCCACTCTTACAAGTTCTGTGTCACCTTTACCCCAGTACATCTTGCAGGCAGGACAAATTGTAGGTGGAAGGTTTTGTGTCAGGGTTGGTGTCCCAGTCCAAGTAGGAGTTCTAGAGGCAAAGTCTTCAAGGCACAGTATTGGGCTTTATACCCCATTATGGCTACTCTGCTTGTTTCTGCATGATGTGCCTCCTGTCAACAGACCCAGGAGCAACAGGACCAACCAACTACAAACTGGGACCTGTGAGTCCATGTGCCAAAATGCATATTTTCTCATTATAACTGATTGTGTCAGGTATTTGGTACAATAACAGAGAGCTAGCATGTATATAGAACACATATCCTGGCTTCCATATGATACACATTCCAAGAAAATAAGCCCCCTCACCTTTTGTTTAGAAACAACGTTACTAAGTTTTAGCCTCAGCAGACCCAAAATAAACCTGGTGGTTGACTCTTTGTCTTAATAGAATTCAAAAACTGTCCTAATTTATTTTTCTTTTCCAATATTGAATTTATCTTAATAATGAAATACAGAGCATGTTTATAAATCTGTGTCTTTCTTTTCACCCTGAGTTCATTCAGACTTATGATTTATCAGAAGAATTGCTATTATATAGCATTCTGGCATATTTAAGACTATTTTCTAACACTGAATTTTAGGAAACACATGTAAGAATTAAATAAATCTTACTCCCATCCATGTCATCTTTGGAGTCTATGCTTGATAACAACAGTGCAATAATACTAAACATAATGGAGTAGATATACATACATGGGCAAATTCATTGAACAGTAAGTATTTACTACTAATTTGAAGAGGAACCAGCTTATGGGAGACACAGATTATTGATGCTTGGGGAGTCGGGTCACACTGGCCTCCAAAAGCCAAGTGCTAGCAACATTTTTTCTGATCCCTGCTTCAAGGACATGCATCAGTAGCTTGAGTTCCGTCATGGTGAAAGAATTTATACCATAGAAATTGGCAGGCACCGCCGGTCTGAGATTCATCCAGCTTTTACTAGTGTATCACTGTACATATGAGTTATGCCATCACTGAACTAAATACTAAATAGCTACATAAGAGGTAATGAAAGTACAAAGCAAAGACTCAACCTAATGTTCATTACTGAAGGCTCCTTTGGGGACTCAACTCAAGTGAACATCTCTGAGAGACTCTCCTCTATACCCTCAAGAAACCCTGCTTTCATTTACGGCTAGCATACTACATTCTTTATCTCTTTCAGTTTGCTTCAGTGAATGACTATCTTTTTTTTTTTCTCTTCTGTTTATATGTGACCCTCCCCTTACCCCCATCCTGTTACTGGGATGTAAACCTTTCAATGACAAAGTTCTTAATCCTTTTATCTTTGGATAGTAATAGCCTTTCAGAAGATGGTAGGTAGCTCTTGAAGGATTAGTAGGATTTGGCCAAGCAAAAAATTAGAGAGAACATCCCAAGCAGAGGAGACAGGAACAGGAAGTGTACAGTGACCAGAGAGAGAGAAAACCAGAGCTCAGAATGTGAAGCTAAATCAGCGTTAGGGTTACCAGGATGAAGACTGTAACACAGGGACATGAAGAGTCCCTCACTGAGCATGGCTAACTCTCAACTCCAATAGATTTGTTAGAAAAATAAGAAAAAAGGAAGAAATGCCTCTCTCCTCAAGCACCACATACATAACCGATAGACTGAATTTCTTTTGCCTCACAAAAGGGGGAAGGGGACCACACCCTAGAAAGCAGCATTAACATCATTCAAACATGAAACATTTGGAACCATTTAAGGTAAAGGGAATACTCTGGTTTCCGGGATATGCATTGTTAACGTCCTTCCAAAGATAACTGTGGTCTCTTGCCATGACTGCATGTTTCAGAAATTCTGAGAAGTGTCTTAAGGGATTTTCTCTTAAATGAAGAAGCAGGGAATACCAGTCCTAAGGAAGTAACCTAATCTGGTGAGACATATGGTAGTTGCTCTAGAACTACTAGACTGCAGTAGACTGCACAGCGCTTCCCCCACTCCCAAACTGCTACAGCGTATACACAAGGAGACAGACTCCTTAGTGGGCGGAAGAGACGATTCAGGAACCCAGATGATGGAGTGACCATTTCCACAGGTGGAATTGAGGAAGGTTCCAGGGGAAGGTTATATTTGGGTTGGCCCTGGGAGATGAGTAGAATCAGCAGGCAAAGAACAGGGAAGGGGCCACTTGAGACAGGAAGATCCCTGATCCAAGCCGCAGAAGCCTGAAATTGGGCTGTAGCTATATTTAAAGGCTCAAGGAACCGCCACACACAGAACAGCTTACACACATCTCTACGGAACAACCACCAGCATTCTTTTGCAAAATAACATCCTAATTTTGCTTGGGTTTTCATAGTGACAACGTGACTCATTAGTTCCTACTACACATTGCAATTTCAAAACAATAAAACACCGAGGGCCCTTTCTTAATTAGGAAAGGTCACATGGAGGGGAACTAAATCAAATCTACTCTTTCTACTCAGCAAATCAGCAGCCAGGAGAGGTACGTGACAACCCTGCTCACACAACTCCCAATCAGTTTTGTGTGTACAAGATGAATAAGAAGAATATTTCTGCCTTTTAATACCCAGGGTGTTCATATGTGCTCGTAATTCAGCATGGAGATTTAGATAGGTCCCAAATCAAACTATGCTTGCCAAGGCAGAATTATCTACATTGGACAAAAACATAATTCAGGTAAAACAGTTGGAGTAAGTTCAAAATATAAGAGTAACTGATTTCCAAAGCAGATAAGTTCTGAGGCGATTGCTTTTTTCTTTTTTTTTTTTTTTTTTTTTATCTTTTAAGATCATTTATTTAATGGATGTGAGAGTTTTACATACATAAATATTATATGTGTACTTCATGTGAGCCTGATGACCTCAGAGGTCAGAAGAGGGTGTCAGATTCCCTGGAACTGGAGTTACAGATGGTACTGAATAGCTGTGTGTATTCTTCAAACTGAAGCCAGGTCCTCTGGAAGAGCAGTCAATGCTCCAACCCTCGGAGCCATCACTCCAGCCCTCTGAGGCAATCGTTTTAATTTTGCTTTGCTATTGGTTTCACTGAAATAGTAAGTTTTCAAGTGGAGCTTAATTTTCTAAAATTGATGTCCATACACAAATACACTTAATATGTATAAAGCAAAGTACTCGAAGGATTTGGTGACTCAATTCTGGCTGACTGGAGTTGATACAAAACTTTGCATTGAAGATGGTGCACGAAGAACCAGTTGGCAAAAAAAAAAAAAAAAAAACGTAAATAAAACTATAGTTCTGTACATTAGGTCAAAACTGTAAAGCACCAGATGGCTCATCAGGTAAAAGCTCTTGCCATCAAATCTAAGTACCTGGGTCATTCCTGGGCCTTGTGTGGTTGGAGGAGAAAACTCCTGCAAGCCATCCTCTGATCTCCACACACATGTACCATCCCCCACTGCATCCCCCACAAATGAACATAATTTTTAAATTTAAATCTGAAAGGAAAAAATAAATGAAAATGAGACTTTTCCTAAAAAGGAGCATCGAACTCTTAATAGCAACCACAAAAGCCAGGAAAAAAAAAAACAACAATAATGAAACAATATTTGTAATGTTCTGGGGAAATACTTTTTTTCAAGTCGAATTTGAGGATAAAGACAAATAGTTCAGCGATTAGAAACACTTGCTGCCCTCCCAGAGACCAGAGTTCAAATCCCAGCACCCATGTTGGATGACTCACAGTCACTTGTCATCTAGCTCTTGGGCATACAATACCCTAGTCTGTCCTTTACAGGCACTTGTTCATATAGGGCAAGTAATATTATAGGCATGTACACATACATACAAATAAAAATAAACCTTAAAAAGATGCACAGGAAACAAAGCAACTCCCAAGAAATATCACTGAGGGTCTGGAGAGATGGCTCCGTAGTTAAGAGCACTGGCTGCTCTTCCAGAGGACCCTGGTTCCATTTCTAGCACTCACATAGCAGCACATAACTCTCTGTAACTCCAGTCCAGGACATCTGACATTCTCTTTTGGGTTTCTCAGTCACCAGGTACACATGTGACACAAAAACATATATGTGCAGCTAAGCTACCCTATGCATTAGTAATAAGAAAAATATTAAGAAATATCAATCATTTTGACAAATCAACTATACTTCCTAACAAGAATGTACCCAAAAGGTAGCCAATAACTCCCAGGCATTTAGAATATCTAAAAATTTCCAGAATAACTTTTGAGTCAAAGGCAAAGTCTGGTTGGAAATTCATATGCAAAAAACAAATAAGAATGAATATTAAACTCATAGTAGTTATATCTGTAACACATTATTCTTTTTCTAGGCAAGATAAGGAAGATCTGAAAATAACATAATAAAATACCAGCAGTCTTTGGAACCAGATGGTAGGTGCACCAACGTCTGTTACATTGTTTTTATATATTCAAGATATTCCATAATTATTTTAGATTTAAAGATAACTACTTATTCTGATATACCAAAATATGACTTACACCTAAACCAATGGAGAATCTGGTAAAGACCTGTTGATTTTATGTTTCTTTTCTGTGTGACAGACAATGTAGAAAAGAGGCTTTTGTGATGTA
Source organism: Mastomys natalensis (assembly GCA_021653895.1). Classification (NCBI taxonomy): domain Eukaryota; kingdom Metazoa; phylum Chordata; class Mammalia; order Rodentia; family Muridae; genus Mastomys; species Mastomys natalensis. The sequence goes on along the minus strand of JAJTUV010002134.1, from coordinate 122,627 downwards.
TAAAAGGCATCATGCAGTCTGAAGATCACATTGCTTCTGATCTGCATGTCTCATCTCATCTCACTAGAGGCTCAAGCCAGCTGTTCCCAGCCTGCCCTGGGGTAGGGGAAGGTCACCTTTAGATCTCTCAGAAATACTTTCTGCTGATTAACAGAAAAAGTTGTAAAGCCATCATTTGAACACACTGTAAAATATCCCCCACATAGGAAGTCAACTCTGGGAGCAAGTGAGTGTTTGACTAAACTTGTGTTTGTTGGTATCAGGACTGGTTCCGAACCCAATGACATCACATCTAGACGACCCCACATTGTTGCCAAGGCAATCGCCATACATTCCCAGAATCCACTTGACTCACCTCCCACCTTTACCTGCGAGAGGCTATGTCACTAAATAAATAGGCAGAGTCCCCTGACCTCCTCTCTCTCTCTACCTGCTCTTCTTGCTGTCACCTTTGCCCTATCTCCTGAATAAACCTCACATGGAACCATTTGGCTTGGTGTGGCCTGTCATGAGCCGAGGGTGTCAAACAACATGGTAAGGAGATATGGGAATATGTTCTATGGGTGTGTAGAGAGGTATGGGGGAAGGGGATGTCTCAGCAGGCCTATGCAGAGGCATCTCTTCCCCTGAGGGACCAGCCACACACCGGTATAGTATAGAATAGAGTTTATTCAGGGCATGGGGTGGGAGTTAAGAGGATAGTAGGGGCAGGAGAGGGGGGGGAGGGAGAGGAGTACGAGTAGAGAAATAGAGGCTGGCCATGACCATGGGAAGAGGGGGGAAGGGAAGAGGAAAGGGGTGAAGGGACAGGAAGAAGCAAGAGGCAAGAGAGGAGCAAGAGAGCAAGAGAGAGAGGATGGGGCAAGCACCCTTTTATAGTGGGCCAGGCCTACCTGGCTGTTGTCAGATAACTGTGGGGGTGGAGTTTAGACAGAATGCTAACAGTATTGATCTTATTTTTAAAATGTTTTAAATATTTCTGATATAAAAGTCAAGTCTGTGCACATATTATAGTTAAGTCACATCCTCCCCTTTTCAATATAACTTAAAGTAGTCATCTTAACAAAATCTATAACTTCCCATGCCCTCAGCCCAAGTCATAGGTAATCCTCAGACTCTCTTAGTTCCCACAGTTAAAACCTTGGTGAGTCCTTATATCACAGTTCTCTACCTCTATTATTATCAAATGGGAATCACATACACCCTTCTTTTGGAGTAAACACATTATCGAGAGCTCCTAATGTTGACAAATTGCTTTCAGTAGACTGTTACTTCAACATAAGTACACACATTAAACAATTAGAATATCAAGCCAAATTTCCAAATTGGAAAACTACCGAGCCAACAGAGGTTGAGTTAACAAGAGTAATGGAACCATTTATATGTCAGTTAAAAACAGCTGGCTTTAGCCAACCGAAGGCACTAGACCTGTCAGAAGACAGAGGAAGGAAGAAGTGAAAATGTGTTTCCCTGTTTCCTGCTTCTGGCCAAGCAAAACACCTCCTCCCTCTTTGTGCTCCTGCTTGGTTTTATTCATGTATTTAGTGCCCCAGGCTCCTGCCTCTGTTAGTATTATCTATTCTCTACTTCCTTCCTAGGGATGGCTTGCTGAGCCACTAACCCCTGGGTTGCCTCCCACCCCTTGTTTGGGTTTTGCTTCTTTTTTTTTTTTTTAACTTTTTCCCTTTATTTTTCTCAACATACTAAATTCCTTTTATTAAAATATCTGGTGAAACCTCCTGTTTCCTGACCGTGTTGCGGCTAATATAGGTCATATATAAGGGTTGAGAGAGGTGGGAAGTGACCAGTAGGAAACAAGCAGAATTCTTCCTCACCCACTTATTTTTACAGCAGTTATTATATTCCGTGCTTCCCTCTTTTTGTGCATAAACTAAACCAAGAGAATGGATCCCCCAAAGTCTATGTCACAACTATTTCATGTAGAAGCCATTTCTGCTCCTCCAATGTCCTATGCCTCCATACATCATCAGAGGGATTCAACTGGACGGTGTTTATCCCTCAACAGGGATGTGCCAAAATGATGAATGAGCTTCAGTGTAGATACCATGTCGGGGAGAGTGGTTGAGCAACCTAGATATCTTTTCTCTACCAGCCCCAAAGCATTCAACTCCTAGGAGAAATCCATCAATCATTTCCATTGAAAAATGATGAGTGGGTTGAGAACAGATTCTATTTTCCTTCCTGGAGTTCCCCTAACATTATATGATTCATCTGCAATTTCTTTTTGGAATTATCTCACCAGACAGACTAGGGTGTGAAAGAAAGAAGAAGAATGATCCCTCTTCATGGGATCAGGAGCAAAGAAAACACTCTCTGGTAGGATGACCAACGCCTTCTCTGTCTTTCAAATGCCAAGATACTCACTGCTCAATTATAGTTTTAACGGCATAATCAACAACTACATTTTTGCCGGTTTTCAAGAATGTGAATATTCAAAAGACTGGAAACGCATGACTTCTCCCAGGGAAAGAGAAACTAAAAATGAGTGATATTAAACATTCAAGAGAGTCAAAAAACTCACAGGACATCCTTTGTTGATCTTCAAACCACCAATGAGATGTTAAAAGAAACAGAGTTTCTTTGCGTAGCCCTAGTTGTCCTAGAACCCGCTCTGTAGACCAGGCTGGCCTGAAACTCACAGAGATCTGCCTGTTTCTGCTTCCTAAGGGCTGGATTAAAGAAGGCATGCGTTACCACCCAGCTAATGCTAACCGTTTTCATCTCAAAGACTTTCAAAAATGCTCCAGCCTAGACAAAGGATTTATTTCTACAGTGGTAGGTAGTGACCCTAAGGCCCTATCCACACCAGGAAAGTACTGTCCCACTGAGTTGTTAGCAGCCACCCCTCCCCCCAAAAAAAGCAAACACAAAATAAAACCAAACAAAAAACTCAGACAATCTCACCAGAATCTCCACTGGAATCTCCAGGAATGGGTATTAACATTTTTAAATCTCCTCCTATTGTTCTTTGAACCAAGAACGAGAGTTGTTGACCTTAAACAAGAATAAGGAGTTCTCTTACACAGAATTCTTTTCTTGAATGCGTTGTTTTCTCTGTGTTTGTCCATTTCCCCTTCCTGTTCTGCACTCTTTTGACTAATGGTGACCTGAGGGATACTAGAACTATAGTAAACAAACTTGCAATTTTATTTTTCTTGTTACATTATGCTGTTATGTGTCACATCCTGAGATGTGAACAAAATCCCTAATCACCTCAGATAGGGCACTGATGACAACCCTCACCACCACGGCCCCCTGGAAACAATTCTACCCAAGCCAAGCTTTGCAAACCAGTAAGTTTATTGAGTTACTTGATGATTCAAAGCAGCTGGACCACCAAAAGCCCAACACAGTATGGCTGATGACGCATGAAGATGCGTCTCTGGAGTTCGCATCTCTGGAGCTCTGCTCCTCAGGCAATCCCCTCTCTTTAGCAATCATTACTGAATGCATAACTTTGGGGAGGAGACTTGTGACTTTTGTTAAATTTAAAGAGCTTGCTAAGGGCCTGTGAGTCTGTTCACTCTTGTAAGTTTCCTTTCTCTACTGAACCTTACAGGCCTCCCTCCACCCTCCAGAAGCAAAAGTGGAGGAAATAACTTCACAATTGTAAAGTGAGGTTTCTGTGTGCAGGAGTGGAGTGACTTCTGCCAGAATCCTGACTGTTTGACATTTGTCTCAGGAGTGGCTTTAACCGGTGCTTACATCCAATACAACTATCACTAATCTCTGGGTTTGTGTAACTCTTCCTTTCAGTATCTTCTGGCTGCTCCCACGTGGGATCTAGCACACATCGACCTTTGCCACATCAAGAATGTCCAGTGCACATTATTCTCCAGAGTCCAAGACTCTTTCAAGGTGGACATCACTCACTTAGCTGAAAACAGTGTATGAATGTATCTCCTGAGAAAGCTAAGAACACACAGAGGCTCAGCCCAGGGCTCCTATAAACAATCTTGCTAGGTCACCTAACAGAAGCTTAAATAGGAGTTTACTATTTCCCCATGACCCAGTGCATTATCTTGCATCTCCCTTGAGGTATTTAAGCCTTACTCCAAAGGATGCTGGTCTAGTGTGCTGTGAATGCTGCCTGTCGAGGAGGTAATACTTTTGTGATATGATACTAGAATATAAATATACTGACTGGTGTTCTACACTGCACTACATTCTACAAGGAAAATGGCTAGTTCTTTGCTATTATCCACAAGTTACTTCATGGAACACTCTAATGAAATTAGCATTTATGCCAAATGTTCCTTTTCACAATAGATTTTGGGGGAGCCAGTCTGATACTCTGAACACTTTTATTCAAATCATGTTTGGAGCTAGCTTTGACTGTTGTAGGGGCTACTCTAAACCAAAAAGAAAAGAAAAAAAAAACCCTATCTCCAGGTTACCTTGCTAGAGTGATACAATATCCAAATAGCAGTAAATGATCCAGTAAGATGGCTCAGTGGGGAAAAAACACTCCACAAGCCCTAGTAACAAGAGCTTGACCCTTGGAACCCAGGTAAAAGATAAAAAGAGAACTCACAAAGTCATCCTGTGACCTCCATCCGTAGACCATAGCATGAATTCACACACACACACAAAATGTATATATATATCACTAAGAACATCTTTGTCCATTATTGTAAAGAAAAGCTTTTCTCTATAATAGGTTAGTGTGATAACGAATATTCATTGTTTTGTTGCAGCCGTGGTTTGTGGTACCAGAGAGTGAGCACAGGGCTCAGACATGCTAGACAAACACTGTATCCTTAAGCTGTATCTTTAGTTCTGTTTTATACTTTTTTATTTTGAGATAGAGTCTCACTAACTTGCCTAGACTGGCTTTGAACTCACTCTACGCCCAGGCAGATTATGAGTTTATAATCCTCCTGCCTCAGACTCCTGATTACAGGCCTGTGCTATAACACCCAGCAAATGAATATTCATAATGAAATGTATTTTATGGAAAAGATACAGTATCTCAAAACCTTTGGCAAATGAACGAATTTCAAGAAAAAAAAAAAAGAGAGAGATGGGGTGATTCTATCAGGCTCGGTCAAAGTGGGAAGTGAGCTGAACTGAGCAAGGTGGGTCCCAAATCATGCAATTCAAGTCCTGCAGCTTCATTCTGGCTCTGCAGCCAAAGAAAGCCATCCACCCAAGGTCACGCAGCAGTTAAATGGCAAAGTTGAAAGCATTTCCGCAGAGCCCTTGCTCACAGCCTTTTCTTTTCATCTACAACAACGACTTCCCTATCTATTGTTTACCTTCTTTTCTGTCCACCTGACACACAACACATGAAGCTTGAGATAATCTGGGGGATGTCTTGTGAGTCAACCTGACTTACGGAACCCATGCTTCCTCCTCAGGGGTCTCTCTCCTGCCTCCCTGTACTCTTCCTCATGAGACAGCTCTGTATCCCCAATTGCAGGGTTCCTGTGTGTCTCACCGGAGAGTCCTTCTAGGATTGCAGGTGTGGGCTGCCTGTCTTTAAAAATAAAATTCCATTTACTTGTTGGGTACAAGGAAAATCAGTTGTCACTGTGGAAATGTTCTCATGCAATTGTTTAACTGACTTCTAAGTTCTGTTTTTAAAAATGCATCTTATCTACAGAGGTAAAGGATTCTGCAGATTTTATCCATTTGAGTCTTTATCATTCTGTAATCATGGCATTCTGAAAATATAATGACAGATAGCAAAACTGCCTCCCAGAAAAACAATACACAAAACATACAAAAGCCATACAAAATGCTGGCATGCATATAAAAGCCATACAAAAATCTGCATATGGTAGTGTTCCCTGGCCAGGAGACAAGATTTTGGATCCCTGAATTTGATCTCCTTCATGTCACTGAAAAGAACACTAAGTGCTAAGTGTAAGTCATTTTCTGAGTATGGAGTTAATTAATGGAAGAGATCACAGTAGAATACAGGTCTGACCTTCCAGGCACACGGGTCCACTCTAGGACGACGAGGGTAACCCAGAGCATGCTTGAAGATGAATATGTAGGTTATTGGTAATTAAGCTGAGGCAACAAATATAAGCTGGAGCCCTTTCAGGACAAACCTAGACTAAGGTCATTCATATCAAGAACAGAAACACTCTTAAGCCTGCCATGTCTTCTGTCACAAGACAAAAATTCCCAAGGAAAAATAAACTGTGACTTTGTAATACGGCCTCTGAATCTTTATCCAGAAGCAGCTTTAAAAAAAAAAAAAAAACAAGCTTGTGGTCCCTTGTCTGAATGCTCATTAAATGTAGATTACATATCTCATGAGTAGAACGTACAAAGGAAATTTATAACACTCTACAGCACAGAACCTACGTTTGCTTCCGTCTTCCCAAGGGGCATCTCAATCAATTTTTGGTTTTATCAGCAACACAATAGTGAAGATCAGAACTTTCTCTTTGCTTCTGTTTGTAATGTCAGTTCTACTCCTGGGGTTTGATCATTTCAGTCTGACTATGCAGAGAGAGGATAAGAAAAATTGATTGCACTGCAAAGAATCTCCCAGAAGGGCTAAATCATTCATAACAGTCTCGACTTTTAGACACCATCTCTAGCAGTACATGTTCCAGAAGACTGTGAACCCCTTTCCTTTCCTTTTGTCAAATGGTGGCTACTGTTGTGCCCTTGCTCTTTGGCTGGCCTTATTTCTTTACGGCCAAGCATCTATGTTCAACTCCTTGTTCTTAGAATGTTAATACAGGGCTGTCTCTTAGCTTAGTAAGTCTCCAACCATGCCAGCAGAACTTCCAGTTCTGAATTATAGTACAATATAATCTATCTGGGTACCCCAGACCAATGGCTTTCATTGGCTATTAAAGTAACAGAGAAATTTCCAAATCTCTCTTGTTTGGATTCTACCTCTTGAGATTCTGTTTGCTAGACTGGAGTTAGGCCCAGGCACAGAAACTTTAGAGCCCTCCCAGTTTCTAATCTGCACCAGAGTTAAGGACTAACCTTAAGCCAAAGAACAGAGGACACCACAGGCAGTTCAAGGCTCAGGGATGGCACTGGGAGTTGGCTCAAACAGCGGTGAGCTTACAGAGAAAGGAAGATGGCTAATGAAAGGTCCTGGTAGCCTAGAAGCTAGCTAATAGGCACACCCTATGCTCAACTCTCTTAAGTGAGCCCAAGAATATTTGAAGCATATAAGGCAAACATCCTTGGAACATCTCTTTTGGCATTATGGGCACAAAACAACCATCAGATTCCTTCGTCTTCCAATTCAACACTCAGGTGGCTCATTCTACACTGCCAGTTGGAAGAAAATCAGGCTTCAGACAGCCTTCCCCACCATGTTTCCCTACTCCTCCCTGCGTTATTACCTCAGCAGTATCCAAGCAGCATAAGCTTCCCAGACAGTGTAGAAAACCAGCCTTCTTCCTCCTGCTCCCCGTGTAATCACTAGAACCCTGTGCCCATACACAACAGTAGCAGGCACATACTTCACTAATGTCCTTCTGGAATCTCCTGAAACAACACAGAGCTGTCGTTTTAGATGCCGAGACTCTGAAAATCCTAGGACACTGCCTCAGAAAAGATCCCTTATCCCTGCTCCCTAGAACTTTTCAACTTCCTATTCCAATAATAAATACTTGGCCCAGAAAGCACAACCTCCTCTCTTTCCTCTCCCCACTCTCACCCCCAAATGTGGAGAATCCAGCTTGATACGTTGTACTGGATGCTCTTCAATTCGTTAAACCATTCCTCACTCTGAATAGGTACCATGTTAGCTAATCCATCCATCCACAGAAGAGCAACATCAGCTTAGAAAAACAAGATGCCCAGAGGTTTAGCACTGTGCCTCTAACTGCATCCTGAAACATAGATTCTGAATCAGAAACACTGGGGTGTGCTTGTCTCTCAAGAGGTCTGCTCATCTGAGGAGGAGGGGTCCTTTGCAAGGTCTCCATATGGACTGGATGAATCCACAGTGGTTCAATGTTTGGTTGTTAGCCTCCCTGGTACCTTGATGAAAACACAGAAGCAATGATGGCTGTAGAAAGATATATGAAAGACGATGATGAAAACAATCTGCTTGACTAGAATGCACCCTTCCCTGTAAGTTCTTTCTTCAGTAGTTGCATGAAAGCTTTCCCAAATTATTTTTGTTTGATTATGTGTATGGAGGGAGGGTATATGTGCATGAGTACAGGTGCCAGCCAGAGATGTCAGGTCCCCCTGGAGCTAGAGTTGCAGATGCTTGTGAGTCACCTAACATCAGTGGTGGGAGCTGGACTCAGGTCTCTGCAAGATCAGTATGCTCTTAACAACATCCTCTACACCCAGTTCCAAGAAAATGCAATTCACAAGTCCATCTGAAAACCTGGCCTCTTCTAGGTGTTCTATTTTTTGGGGGGAGGGGGGTTCTTTCTGTGGAAAAAATCAAGCTAAGCAACTTTGTCAGGACTTTTCATAGCAAATCCCTTGGTTTCCAGAAACCAACCTCCTGCCCTCCTCCCTGTGTGGTTGCTGCCCACAGAATCACCAAAGGCTTTGTCACACCTTTAGGATTGCTGAGCAGGTTAAGGCAGCTCTGACATGCATTAACGACTTGGAAGTAGACAGTGCGGAAAATAGAAGACTGCTTTCTACCGCAGAACTATTCAGATACCTGGCCCGGGGAGCACAGACACCAAGAGGATCCTGGGCTATCTCTGCACATGGATGCTCAATGGAGTCAACATTCTGTGACACACTCCTAGCACTGGCACAAGGCAAGTGCTTCACACTGTGCATGATACCATTGTACACACGTACACACTTGAGGTGTGTGCTACCTCAAGTGGACCCAGCATCTCGGGGTTAAAAGACACTCCGAGAAGATTAGTTTGTGACAATTACGCCAATAGATTATGACTTCAAATAAAATACTTACCCATAAGTTGGGCCTTGAGGCTTTCGTGTTAAATAAATTGGGGCTTTCACCTACCTAAATGGAAAAGACGTTTTTCCTGTAAAGCAACGTTTGACTCACTGGCAAGGAATAGTCCAAGCAGAATCAAAACTACTAAAATCCACATGTAGAGAACTGCTCAAGCCTTGCAGGACTATGATTCCTAGGTCCAGCTCAGTTCCATGCCTGGTTGCCCCATTCCACTCCATCCCTTCCGGCTCTTTGCCTCTGGCCTCACTTCAACAAACAGTGCAATTTCCTAACTCAAGCACTTTAGGCAAATCAGAGCTTTGATCATCAACATGTTTTTAAACAAGCCAATTTTGAAACTACAGGGTTGTTTTTTTTTTTTTTTTTATTTCCAAATAGAAAGATAAGGAAAAATCCACCATGCTCCTGTGCTGTGAAGAGCAATTACACACCTAAAGGAGAAAAGAATGCGCTTTTCTCTGCCACCAGACACTTCACGACACAGTAGTTCACTCATATGCTCTTGTAGATTTCTGATGTATTTTTTACCATATGCCCACGAACTCAGTGGGGACTCAACACACCAACTTATAGATGGAAAAAAACAAGCTTTAGTCCATTTAAGTACTTGGAGAGCTAGCTCATCATGGAGAAGCCCCAAATTCAAAACTAAGTTTCTCTTCCTTCTGTTCCTGTTTTGTTCAGGTTTCCTGTTCACATGAGGCATAAAATATTATTAGTGTATGTGTGAATATTTCTATCAGAAGAAAATAAAGCTCCATTATTTCTTCTACTAGAGCCCTTCAAAATAGAAGAGAGTTGGTTGTCTTTTTTTTCTTTCTTTCTTATTTTTTTTATTGAACATTTTATTTATTTACATTTCAGAGTCATCCCCTTTCCCCATTTCCCCTTGCTAGAACCCCCATCCCATCCCTCCTCCTTCTTTTTATGCTTTTATACTATCTGAATTATATGCAAGTATTCAGGTCAGCTCTAGGTTGAGGGACTAGCAATACAATAGAGGCAAATAGTCAAGGAACAAGCAGAACAATAAACACAAATAGTCAAAGAACAAGCAAGGCAATAAACAAAATTCCATGAACACTCCTGTGATCACTGTTTCTAAGGGCTTATCAGAGCCCTTAGAAATATCAGAGCCTACTTCCCTGTCCTAGCCCAAGGTCATTTCGTCAACTATCTGTCAGCCTAAAGTTTAGATTCCTGCCTGAAATTACTTCTTTGTTCTAGCCCTAATATTTAGGTTCCTGTCTGAAATTACTTCTTTGTTCTGCCTAAGATTTAGATTCCTGTCTGAAATTACTTCTTTGTTCTAGCCTAATGTCAGATTCCTGCCTGAAGCCTACTTCCTTGTCCTTGGCCAATGTCATATTTTGTCAATCAGCCCATTTCCTTGTCTTTGGCCCATGTTAGATTTTTGTCAAGAAATCCCAAAAGCTATCCACCTCTCCACCTTTTTTATTTCGTTAACAAGACTGAGCTTGTCTTAGGTCATTCTGTCAAGAATGCCTTCCTTACCCATCATGGAATATGAATTATCAAAAGCAATCACTTCTGTCTTAGGTTGATAAACCTCTGTGCAGAATCTTACCAAGTCGGTTGTCTTTAAGTTCCAACACAATGTTTGCATTACTCTGATGGGACAGGATGAAGACCGGAATTAGGTGGTACGGATGGCAAGTAGAAAAGAAGGAGACATTGTAAGATACAAAATATTTAGAAATGGCATATTTCTGTTTTCTCTGAGTTTGTCTCATTCTTTTTATTAAGTATTCATCCTTCAACTGTCCTGACCCAATGTTACAGATAGGATATGTTTATTCAGTGATGTGAACACTCCTCCTAGTGGAAGATTGGAAATGGATATTTTTTTTAAAAAAAACTAACTCTTTTAAACAAAGAAAGTAGTATAAGAACCTGTCTCTAATCACGAAAGAATAACCAAAAGATGGAGCTTGTGTCTATGGCAAAGGGGAAATTAGACCAAATGAAACCCTTAAGATAGAATTTTTTAATCTGATTATTTGTGTCAGCAGCCAATCAAAGGATGGCTTGGCCTTGTTTTCTGCTTTAGAGTCTCTCACAGACCAGCCACAGTGTCAACCAACACAGAGCTGCAGAAATATCAAGACTTAGGTCAAGGCCAATAAAATGGGTCTGTCTTATCATCTATAAAACAAGACTGATAACTTTTCCATAGTTAGGCTGGGGACAGATCATGCACTTATAATCTGTATGTGCTGATTCTGAGCCACATTGTAACACAGGAGTCATGGCAGTATGCTACACGTGTATTGACAAAACTTATGTCACAGCTACCATATCCTTGGCTAACAGGATAAATCTTCTGCTTCTGGTTATTGCTAAACAAAAAGTAGTTCCTTTAGAATTTTCTTCTGAATTTGGGATTGGCTTAAAGGCTTAAAGGATTCAGTGTGTTTTTTGAACATGGATCAAGCCCCAAGAAAGGCAAGGAAGACATCAGGCAAAATATGTAACACTGAAGATGTGTGTCTTTTCATAAAGTGTATTTCCCAGTTGTATGTTCTTTCTTTGCTCAATGTTCTTTATTATTTGGGGATAAGCTTCAAAGATATACTGGAGGGAACCAAGATACAGGCTGCTCTAGGGGGCTAGGAAGACATGACACACAAGAACAATGGGATGGGGCTGGTACACACCCTGGCCCTTTCCCAAGCAATGGCTCCAATTCATTGACGTGAGTCTCAGTGGCTATATCTTTACTAGGTGATATGAACCATGGATGGTATATTTAGCAGTGATGTCTGTAATAATATAACCAGGGTCTTCAGATTGCCTCTCCAAGGACCATGAACATTTTCATTAAGTAAAACAGTCAAAGTAAAATTCAGGGCAGGGACAGAAGTCCAAGGTGACAAGACAGTCACCCAGCTGGGTCACAGGTCAAAGCAGAAACCCAGTTACCAGAATAGAAAAACAATGTCAGAGGCATGCACGGGCCCATCAGTGTTCAACCTGCATTTCAAGACCCCTTCATTCCCAACAGAGGCCAGTTCTGGGTTGGTCTCAGACTCATGAGCCTGCAGGCAGGGGCCCAGGAAAAGCAGTCAGGTTCCAAGTACAAGAATCCAGTGTTCACAGAGCCTTCTCCCAGGCTTCTTTTCCATGATGACACAGCACTGAGGTCTCGGTCAGCATGACTGCCAAGCAGAGTGGGCAGCAGAGAGGAAGGAAGTCAAGGGAAAGGGGCACTGTCATTGGCCTGGCTTGCTGGTCCTGCAGGGAGTGGTGTCTGGGGGTGGAAAAGAGAGAGGGCTGCATTTGTTTGTTTATTTCCTCATGGCAACTCACAAACTTAGCCAAATGCAGATAAAAAATTAAGTGCATGAAAACTTTCCTAACCTTCTGACTCAGAAATGTTACTAAACATGTGGGTCAGATGTAGGCGGATATAGGCAAAATCCTAAGCCCTGCCTAATGGTCCTTACACTGTTTCCCCTCTGCCATCCATACAGAAAGAACATCTCAGTGTGACTGAGATGATTTGTTAGAGTTTTTAAAATGACACAAAAGGAAACCCAATGTCCACCTTCCTTATGTCACCTAAGCTCAAACCAATAAAACACATGCATAGACACTCAGCCACAATTTGTGATTGGTTATTTCTCCCATTTGTAATCTCTCTTATTTCTCTCTGCTCTCACTATTCCTATGACAGCACATGACTAGGGTTTCCCAGGACTAAAGATAATGTCTCTAGTGGGCTGAGACCAAGGATCAGCAAAGAAGATGTGGATAGAACAGTGCGACTACAGCTTCTGACATCACTTGCTTTCAGTGTATATCTCCTGGTGAGGCAGGTTTACCAGCAAGGGAAAAGGAAACTTTGATTCATTTTCAATAAATATTGGGTCAAGAATTCGGTTGATCAACACACCCATTTCTAGATTTCATTTGTGCTTTAATGAAACTAGTTGGGGCAGGTAGAAGGGGTGGGGCATCTGTAAAATAAGGGAATTCATGTTGGACACACCAGAGACTCAATGTAAAGCTCAAAACAGTTTGCCACATGAGGCTAAAAGGTAACTCCGTTGATAAAGTACCTGCTGTGCAATGTGAAGACCTAAGTTGGAGCCCAGCACACATGTGAAAAAGCCAGGTGTGGTGGTTCACGTCTCTAAGTCCAGCACTGAGAGCAGAGAGTCAGGCAGAGCCTGGAAGTTCATTTGTCAGCCAGCCTAGCCAAACTGATACCCTTTGAGCTCAGTGGAAGACTCTGTCTCAAAAATCAAAAGTGAATTGAGGAAAAGCAACCAACATTGATGCCTGACCTACACACTCCCACATGTTCCCACACACATGCACACACACACATTTTTAAAGGAAAAAATGTCACCAAACTTTACAAAAGAAATAAAAAATTCTCTTTCCTTAAAAAAAAAAAAATTATTTACTTATATCTTTTGTGTGAGTGCTTTGTCTGCATGCACTTCCACACACCAGAAGAGGTCACTGGATCCCATTACAGATGGTTGGAGCTGCCATGTGGGTGGTGAGAATAGAACTCAGGACCTCTGGAAAAGCAGCCAATACTCTTAACCACTGAGCCATCTCTCCAGACCCTCCTTTCTCCCTTTTTAAAAACCACCTTTATTTAGTGTAGATTTCATAAACTCTTTTGCCCCCTGATTTAATCTGAGCTAGATTCAGTGACACATGCCTGTAGTCCCAGCTACTCAAGAGACTAAGGTTAGAGAGACATTTGAGTCCAGAAGTTCAAGGCCTTCTTAGGAAATACAGCAAGACCCACCTCTAAATGCATCCATCTAGTCAGCAATCAACATCTATACCTGATAAAGTTGTAAATTACCAGAAGAAACAAGAAAGTAAAAATAAGTAACAACATATGTCTTCATCCCCTGACTATTTGGTAAATAAAAATTTACTGCATTTTTGTGCTGAAAGAAGAATGGGGGCAGAGCTACTAAGCTACTGTACCTTGGACATTCAAAGCTCTGAGAAGGGTATGTCCATAATACTGACCCAAGATTTCCTCAGTGAAGGCCCAGACAGCAGTAGCTAGCACATAGCAAATACTGCATAGGCACCTGTAAGGGGGGGAGGGGCAAACAATCCCATTTGCATTTGCCTTTAATAGAGAATCTCTTGTCCATACTCCCCCTAACTGCTACCTTCTCTCCCGCTGGACTCTCCTCCCTATCTTGAGGCTTGGCACCTACATCAGTCTATTCCAAATGCTCTTCCCAGCCGACATGTATCAAGGAGTCTTTTCTTGTTTTAGTGTGCATGCCATGTACCTATGAGTGTGGATGCACTTTAGCTGTTATTCCTCGGGTGCTATTCATCTTGGGAGGAGGGTTTGTTTGTTTGTTTATTTGTTTGTTTGCTTGTTTTAAGGCAGTCTCTCACTTGATCCAAAATTCACCATGTAGGCTAAGCTGACTGTCCAGTGAAGCCCAGGACTTACCTGTCTCTGCCTCCCCAACATTAGAATCACCTCCCACCACTGCACTCAGCTTTGTCTACATGGGTTGTTCAGGATTCAACTCTGGTCCTCTGCAAATTACTTTACTATCAGAGCCATTGCCTTGGCCCAAGATTTTTTTCTTTATGTGGTTCTTGGAGGGAGAGCTTGCAGATTAAGCTACTATACATTATTAATACTCAGGAAAGAAAAATGTGCAGTCAGGCCTCAGCGCTGTCCCTTCTTGAATTCCATCCATCTGCTGCCTGGATCATGCTGACAAAACCTCTATTTCACTTTATAGATTCGTTCATTCAGTAATTTCCCTGTTGATTCATTGGTCTCAAGTCAACCTGTCAGCATTCTGCCTTGCAGATTCAGGAACACAATTGGGAAGAAAGGGAAGGTAAATGTTGGCTATCCTCTGGCAGGAGACAACAAGATGATTCATTCCTCAACATTTTCTGCTTTAAGGCCATTTCCAGGAATGCCACAAAGCAAGAATGGAGATAGCAGCCAACGCGCAGTTGAAGACATTTTTGTGCTTTGTTGATTCATAAGACCATTGGTCACTACTACTAGAGAGATCCTATCCCATTCAGGATGGTCAATAACCACCAGCTAATTGCAAACACCAGTCAACACAGCAACTCCCAATACACGCATAGAGAGAGCCTGACTCATTCCCCAGAAGTCCAGGTTTCCCCAGCCTGTAAACATAAATATAAGAGAGGCCATTTTTTCTATTATTTATGGCAACTCAAGACTCCATTTATCAAACAAGCTGGGCCTCAGCCTCCTTTCCTGGGAATCCTCCAAGGTGGTGGTGGTTTATATACTTTCCTGAGTCAGTTGATCTCTGCTTCCTCAAGTCCAGGCCATCAATCTCTACTCTGTCCATGGGCCACTAAGTCCAACAGACAGTTGCCATTTACCTCTTTAGAATACTGCCGACCCATTTCTGGCATATACTGCTGTTTCTATGCTGTTCTTGCTTGGGGAAGAAAGGAATAGAGGAAGGTACCTCTCATTTAGGTATGCAAGACATGCTGCCATACACAGAACAACCCCTGAGACCAAGTCTTGAGAAAGAAAGGAACTGTAACTTTACTATTCCAAACTGGTTCCACCTCCCAGCATCACCTAGAGCCTGACAGTAATTCAGCAATGCAGGTCTCATCCTACCTCCTAAATCATAACCAGAATGCCAATAAGACTCTCAGGTCATATTTATGAATATTGAAGTTCAAGAAAAATACATTTCAACAGAGAAGGATTTTCATTTGTGAGCCAGGCACCTACTGTTGCCTTGCTAGACCCACTCACTGCCCTTCTCCATCTTGTATTCTGCTCAAGATGCTGACCTCTGTTAAAACACACCAATAGGACTTCCTCTGTCAATCAAGAAACAACGATGAACAAATGAATCCGTGATGACGGAAAATATTTTGTACTTTACCAAAGGAGTGTGTGTGTGTGTGTGTGTGTGTGTGTGTGTGTGTGTGTGTTAGAGATAAAATACTTTCCATATGATATACACTTGTGATTTGCTAAGCTTCCTTTGAGAAGCACATATGCAATACTTTTTGGAATTCAGAGCAAGGGAAGTAGATGACAATATTACAAGAACCAAGCACAATCATCTAAAATAGCTATATGTTTTTCTACAAATACAAATGCCGAGTCTGTACTAAGAAACCAACATTCCTCATGAAGAGATTGGTTAAGCCAACAAAACCCACAGGGTACAGAATGGAATAGGTGAGCTGTTGGGTGCTACCTGATCCTTCTTAGAAATGATATTCTGAAAGGTGATTTGTTTGCATACTTCAGCCTGACTATAACTCTAATGGCTTGTTCAGTTCCATCTGAAATTACTTAGTCCAGCTGATCTAGGCGAAAAGAACATTTTAGAGTTTTGTATAATGAACACTACCTCTCAGGCAGTGAGTTGGCCCATTCATATGGTTTCTAAGCCAAAAATTCTTCCTCCTCTTAGCAAATGGAATCACATAAAAGATCCCCAGAGAATTTACTCAAATCAGCCCAGAGAAGAGGGCTGAAGAAGAGTGAGTCTTTCCTTGGCAGCGTAGGGTGGGCCAGCTGACTCTGTGGGTCTCCTGGGATTTTGAATCTCTGGACCACCTCCTGTGCTTTTAGATTTCATCATTTTCTCCTATGTGAAGAGTGGCCTTGTCAAGTCTATGAGAAGCTCTCAGAAGACACTGAAGAGGTAAAAGGCAGCATTACAGCAACTCTGCTCTTCATGTTCATAAACCA
The DNA here is from genome assembly GCA_021653895.1 of Mastomys natalensis. Lineage (NCBI taxonomy): Eukaryota > Metazoa > Chordata > Mammalia > Rodentia > Muridae > Mastomys > Mastomys natalensis. The sequence goes on along the minus strand of JAJTUV010002134.1, from coordinate 105,975 downwards.
GGCTTGAGGACTTTTATGTTTTTAAATGGTCTCTCTTTTTACATGAAAAAAAAAAAACATTAAGCATAAGCATTAACACACACAGAAAAAGACATACTATTAATGAGAAGCAAAATTACGTATGAGAGGCTAGGTATAGATCTTACAATATATATAAGAAAAAATGTGATTTTAATTAAATACTGTAGTGATGTTATGTAAAAAGAGGGATCAGATCACTTAATAAAAGAAAATGATAATTTTTTTTTAAATGTATGAACAGAACAAGCAGCGTTCTTGGGATACGATGAAAACACCAAATCTACAAACTCGAAGCTTAGAAGAAGGAAAAGGATTCTAAGTGATGTAGTAAAGTAAATGTTATAACTTACCAGTCACAAGAGGACTCAAGATCAAAAGATAATTGGAACTATGAAAGAAAGAAAAAAGAAAGAAGGAGAAGAGAAAAAGGAGGAGGAGGAAGAAGAGGAAGAAAAGGAAGAGAAGGAAGAGGAGCTGCCACAGCCACCACCATACTTCCAGTGCCTGCCAGTGTCCTCCCTTCTCCATGGAGAACCTACTGGGCCACCTGCTTCACGTGGCTCTTGTTAAGAGACATCATTTCCTTGGCTCCACCTCCTTGAGACCTACCTTTAACCTGTCCAGTCCACCACCCTATCTCAGGTTTCAGTGGCTTATAGACACATAGAAAAAGACAATGCCAACAACCTAACTCCAGGTGCCCAGGTCCTGTGGCAAAAACATTAAGTAATATGAAAATAAACACCATGCTCTCATCCCAATCACCAGTCCATTAGTAATGGTTCCCAGGGAGAGCGGCTTGGACAAACTTCAAGACAAAGGATTCAAAGGAGCAGTTATAAAGATGTTCAAAGAATTCCAAGAGGATGTGAATATGCTGCTCAATGAACTTAGAGAAGACAGGAATAAATGGATAGAAGTCCCAGAAAGCACAACTGAAGGAAATAAGGAAGATAAATCGGGATATAAAGAAAAGAATCCAATAAAAAAGAGCGACCAAAGAAAACCCAGACTGAAATGAAGCTGGAAATGGAAGCTTCAAGTGGTCGAATAAAAAGCTCAGTGGAAACTCTCCTGCAACATGAGAAAGGAAGAACTTCAAGGTTTGAAGACAAAAAGAGGGGTCAGATCACTTAATAAAAGAAAATGATAATTTTTTAAAAATGTATGAACAGAACAAGCAGCGTTCTTGGGACACAATGAAAACACCAAATCTACAAACTCCAAGCTTAGAAGAAGGAAAAGGATTCTAAGTTGAAAGCATAGAAAAATAGTCAATAAAATCATAGAAGAAAATTTCCCAAATCGTGAGAAAGAAATGTCCACATAGGTATAAGTTGATGCCTACAGAACACCAAACAGACAGGACCAGAAAGCAAATTCTGCATGCCATATTATGGCTAAAACACTAAGTATACAAAACAAAAGAGGAGTTATTGAAAGCTGAAAGAAGCATAAATCACATATAAAAGGAGGCTCATCATAATGACAGCTGATCATTTGATATAAACTTTTAAAGCAAGATTGGGTCACAGAAGCACTTTGTTATAAGCCACAGTAACTGCAGACCCTCATAAGAATGCAGAAAGTAAGTAACAGCTGAATGCTCATTCCCAAAGGAGACATCCGTATCACCCCCTCCAAGGCTCAAGGAACCACACAGAAGGGGGGCTGAAAGAACATTAGAGCTGCAGAAAGGATGGGGTGTTGTGGAATAATCCGTCCAGGTCCAGCATAAGCATGAACTCATGAACTCCTCATGGCAACTCTGTGTACCTGCATGAAACTCGCACCGAGTTAGACCCATCAATAGTCTGTCATGGAGGAAAAAGGGCTCACAAAGCCCACCGTTCCCTGAGGTCCATAAGCAACTCACTTAACAGTGCTGAGGGAAGGAAATAAATTTCCTTCAATGGTATAGACACTGACATGCTTACACTCCTATAAATAACCCCTCACCCATGCTCCTAAGAGCAGCTTCAGTGAAACTCACTGGGTCACCAAAAAAGACCCAAGAGGCAGGAGGGGGTCAGGAGAAGTGGATAGGGAATTAGACAGATTAACAGGGGTGAATATGATCGAAAGATGTTTCATACCTGTATGAGGGTGACATAATGAAACACATTATTATAATATAAAACTAATGGGTGTTAAAGAAACAGAAAGAATGAACATAAAATTAATTTCTAAACATAAAAAACAATGGTGAGATAAATAGACTAAAATTAAAATATTAATAATAAAGTCCAGGGTTCAACATCAAGCATCAGATAAAAGAGGGGAAGAAGGAGCCAATAGCGAATTCAACACAGTGAGGAAAGATGTTCCGGTTTGTAGGGAGTTTGCTCCCGCATTCATGTAGGATAGATAGTGCTGTGCTGCGAAGTTTAAGAGGAGTTTGCCCACTGCAAGGTCTTGAGGTCAGTGAGAGTGCTGCCTTTTTAAGGAAGTAAGATTAGTTCTCCAGAGAGGGTTATTGCAAAACGGGCAAGCCTGGCTCTCCCTTTCCTGTATGAGAATGTGACCTCTCCCACCCATGTGCACTCCAGCATCACGCCGTCTGATGTTGGCTCTTCATCAGAGGAGGCCCACAAGGGCTGCCTCTTAGAGACATGTGATCAGATCTGGAGTGACTCAAAAATGCACAGCATAACTAAATTCACAACAATTTCTTTCTGGTTGTAACTTATGCAGATGAGCAATTTTAAACGTCTGTTCATTATTTTCTTTCCTTCCTAATAAACTTACAACTCAATCAGGAGAACAAACACTGTATAATTTAAAAATTAACAAATGAATATTTCTTTAATAGCTCTTGACCAGAGCCAAGGGATAGCTCAGTCAGTAAAATGTTTGTTGTCCAAGCATGAGAACCTGAGTATGGTCCCTAGACCTACTCGGAAAGCCAGACATGATACGGTTTTATGCACTTGTAATCCAGTGATGAGAAGGTGGACACTGGAGGATGCCTGGGACTCAATACCCAAACTTCTTAGCATCCCTGGTAAGTACTGGGGCAGTGAGAGAGCCTGCCTCAGAAACAAAGGTGACGGCTTAGAATAGAGCTAAGCACTGGAGTGTTTGCCTAGCATGTGCTGAGTCCCTAATTCAATTCCTAGCACTGTAAGACAAAAAAAAGAAAGGTAAAGTCAGAGGTTGATCAAGCAAGTTAAGTGATCCACTGCCTAAGCCTGAAAACTGAGTTAGAGTTTGATCCCTAAAACACACATGGCAGAAGGGGTTCATGAAAGCTGTCCTCTGGCCTCCGTATGCTCACTGTGATCTGCATACCTAGCTCTGCACATGTAATACACATAAGTGAATAAATAAGTAGATGTAAAAACTGTTGAGTGTAGGAACATCACGTGAGGAGTAACACATGGAGTTGTTCTCTTCCTTCTATAATCATACACACACCTATACCTATACACACACACACAAAGCCTTAACCAGTTTCTTAGCCATTATTTCCTTCCCAGCATCTCATATATTAAATTGCATTAGTCTTGTAAGTCACATACAATTGAGAAATAACTGAACACTGGGCCAAAGGCCCAAAGCACAACCTGGACCAAAACCCATGGAAACTGATGAGATGCTGGGATGCAGTCCTTTTTCTTTGTGGAAACCACTTGGTTCTTTTCCAGTGCACCTGATAGATAATTTGACAACTGCAAAGGAAAATGTGGAGCTGTGTATATGGAAAGCTACATCAGAACCCAAAAGGAAACTCTAAGAGAAATGTAAGGGAGACTAAAATAATCTGTGTGGTGGATTCAGTTTTAGTCACTACAGCATGTGCATGGGAGACTGGGGTATGGGGGCCGGAAAAAAATAATCCTGTTGATTCAGAGTGACAAACTCGTTAATAAAAAATGTATATAAGAATTTTTTTGGAACAAAAAAATGGCACAGTTGGTAAACTGCTCGTTATGCAGATATGAAGACCCAAGTTCTATCCCGGAACCCAGGGTGTAGCTACACACACTTGTAATCTCAGTTCTGGGAAGACAGAGATGGGAGGATTCCTGGGGCTTGCTGGCTAGTCAGCATGGCCCAGTCAGTGAGCCCTGGGTCCAAATGAAGCTTCATCTCCAAAGACAAGGTGGATGACTGCTGAAGAATGACACCAAGGTTTGGCCTCTGGTCTAGACAGACAGACAGACAGACACACACACACACACACACACACACACACACGCATGCACGTGACACACAAATATTTAAATACCACTTTCTCTTCTAACTTACGGCAGATAAATCTGTAGCCTGTATTCAAAGTGCACATTACCTAGTGGAGCTGTTTCTTGGCAGACACCCTCACATCTCCACTCCTTGTCACCATGGACATGCTACTAAGTGGGACTCTGGTCACATGGGTTTTCCCTGCATCCACTGGGGATAATGTGGATGTCTTCACACTGATCCCATCCTAGATGCAAAGGGCTGCAACCCGTCCTGCTGTGTGTGTCGAATCCTGCCAGTGCTTTTGGCTATAATTCTGTGCTGAGGTTCAGTTCTGAAATGCACCCCTGGAGTTAGTTAGCATTAGACTCCAGAGTTGAGAATACTATCTCTAACATGCCTGCCCTCACTTCAGATGCCAGTCCCAATTCAGGGATCCTCAGGCCTTGGCAAGTCTCACCAGCTCAAGTTATGACCCAGAGCAGTGTACAGAACTCATAAAAGCAACATAATTATAATTGATAGTCTATTAAAAGGATATCAGTTAAAACCAATCAAACAGAAAGATACGTATGGAGAGGTCTAGGAGGGTCCAGGAGACCTGGACCTTGTTCCCAGAGAATCTGATGTGTCAACCGTCCCAGGAAACCAGTATGATCACATCCTGGAAGCTATCCTGAGCTTCAGTGCTCAGAGTTTATTATACTAGGGGGTTAGCATGAAGACAAGACTAATAGAGTTGGACTCAACCTCCAACTTTCTTCTTCTGTCCCCAAAGGTTCAGAAAGTGAGATGGCATGTGTCTCAAAGCCCCACCCTCTAATCACATGAATAGTATTGGCAAGCCTCCCTCAGTCCTGAATCATCTCATTACTGACCATGGCCCACCGTGAATAACAAATATTCCTATCCCTCAGGAAATTCCAATGGCTTTTAGAAGCTCTCTCTCTGGATGCAGAGAAAGACCAGACAAATTCTTTGGCTTAGAGGCTCCTTCCCTGAATCCAAGGAGAAAGACCAGATACATTCTTTAGCATGCTGTGGCATGCACCTACTCCTGAAGCCCAGTTCATGACTTTCCAGTCCTAGACCTTCAGGAGGCCAGTCCCCTGGTTCTCACAGTACTTCACCAACTGAAGATATAAAACTCATGGTTGCTGCTCTGAAATGATTTTGATTTACAAAAGAATCCCCAAAACTCCATTTGGGCACCTCCCTCAAATTGAAATCAAAACTAGATAAATAAAAAGAATGTAGACAGAATGGGTATATATAAAATACTAATGTTTACAGTATCCTCAAAGGATAATAAAGACTATTTAGCCTGGACTTCATATGGAGAAGAAAAGAGCATGAGATCCAAAAGACTTACAAATATAGAAAGTGAAAGTATACTTTTGTAATTTTCTTACATGATATAGCAATATTTTAAATAGGTTAGTTAAGGATGTATGCTGTCAATTGTAGGGACGTTAGTTATTACAGGCTTTGACATGAGAAGCAATGATTCTCAGGACAGGGTTAGGTATCTTAGTTCAGACTGTTAACAAAACATCATGAAATTGTTCCTTACAAATAGCATAAACTTATTCCTCATGGAATTCTTAATACCTCAGGTCTAAGACTAGAGGGCCAGCATTGTCGAGTTCTGGTGAGGATTATTCATTGCTGTCTTCTTGCTATGTCCCCACATATATCTCCACAGGGTGGAAAGAGAAGGAGAGAGCTTTCTAGGGTCCTTTTATAAACTACTAGTCTTGGGGCTCCTGAGATGGCTCAGTAGTTAAGAATATAGGCTGCTTTTTCAGAGGACCTGGGTTAAGTTTAGGGTAATACAAAATCATAAGAAACAATATGAATAGACACTCCTAGCACCCATGTGACAGCTCATCACTGTAACTCTAATTACAGGAGATCCAACTTCTTCTGGCCTCTGAGGACACCAGGCAGTCAAGTGGATCACAGACATGCCATACAGGCAAAATACCCGCATACTTTTTAAATTTTTGAAGGAGAATGCTGATCCCATTCATGGGGGTTTCATTTACTTCACATAATTACCTCCCAAAGACCCCACCACTTAATAGCATCATTTGGGAGCTAGGAATTTTTAAAAAGGGGATTTAAAAGAGGGACACAGTTTCAGATAAATATACTTGAACTTGTGCAGGAAGAAAAGAACAAAATGTGGTCAGTTGCCTTGGATCCTAAGACCCTCACACCATACACTACACCCTCACACCATAACCCGCCAGGTTTTGATGCCAACAAAAGACTGATGGGCTGACATTATCCTGGGGACCTACCTCTTTCCCAGACTCAAAGCCTGAACGCAATTCCCTTGAGAGGTCTCAGCCCATCCGGATTCTACTGCACAATTTAGAAGGTGCTTGGGCCCACACGACCTTAGTTTAGGTTTCAAGAATTCATCTGTTGGTTTTAGTTTGGCTTCCAAACACATATATTCCCACAGACATTGTATTATACATTATGGCTAAATCCTCAAAACTGCCCACAGAAGGCTCTTTAAGTTATTATATTTGAATTATGTACTAAAATAGTACCGTATCAACTATGCTAACCCAGCACTTATAAGTCCATGTAGAAAGAGAAAGATGCATTCCATTTTGCAACTGGAGAAGTCAGAATTGCCTAGGAGGGAGGAGAGTTAAGGATAAGAGCCAGGGATGCCTGGGGATTCTTAACAACCTGGGTGTCAGAAGCAGCACCCAAGGAAGACATCTGTTGTCCATCATTCATTTACTCCATCTGGAAACAATATTTTGATTGCACATTGGGGAACTCACTACCCCCTCCTTTCTCAGTGTGTGTGGTTGCATCGGACTTAGTCTGACCTCATACCCACACTCCAGGGTGGCTGCATGACAGAGGCTGGGCTGTCCACAGTGACTAACCCAGAGATGGCCACGGCCTGCCTTTCTTTCCAGTTAGAGCTCAGACCATATGTAGGCAGGTATCATGCCATACCAGATTTATCCCCCAGACAACACGGTTCTGGGCACACAAGATATTGCTGTGCCCAAATAAAGAAGGAAATGATACACATTGACCAAGTGCTATTGGTTTCTATATCACTTTAAGGCTTTTTACATAGTAGTGACTGTTGACTGCCTTTCTCACAAATGTATGCTGCAGACCGAGTGTGATTTTTATGGAGACATAATAGTCTGAAAATAAAATCTCAACATTATTGATTTAAAAATATTTTACCTTAAGCTATATAACAAGACTATATTTAATTTTATTAACTATCTTCTAGTGATATTGCTCTCACATGGTGGTATGTGTCTTGTAGGCTTAGGGTTACGTTTAGGGTGATACAAAATCATAAGAAACAATATGAATAGACAGATAACATTAAAACAATAAGAAATAACAATGAGGATGATCCCACTGACATGCAGCTCAAAGACACTCCTCTCAGAGTTTCAAAAGAGTAAAAACTAAATTTTTAGTGAGCTTTGCAAAGCACTGTGCAAATATTTCTGTGTCATTTCTGTTACTATGATTTGACCCCCTTTTCTTCTTCATTCAAGAGAACATGACATCTAAAAGTCAAATCAAGACGATTTGAAACCATTTGCACCTAAGCTGTAGGTTTCTTTATACTGTGCAATAAATGAATAAATTAAACCATATCACAGGCACACACATACCACCCACAAAGAAATCATAAATGTGATTCTTTTCAATATAAACAAAAAATATTCATTTTCCCTCCGGAGAAGTGTCTGCTCTAGCAATCAAACTCTATAATAAGAATTTACACTTACCTTATTGGCTAATAGCTTTGTGCTAACCCAGAAACTCATTTACCTCTATTCTCAATATTACATTCTTTTTTGGCTAAAATAATCTTTCTATATGCTTAAAAGCAGAGTATCCACTTTCAGAAAGGGTGTAATTAGCTCAGCCTTGAGTTTGCTGGGCAGGCGCCTCAGAGGCCAGTTATGGAAAACTTTATTTCCTTGGTCTGTTTCTCATTATCTCAAACACATCCTTACTTAGAAACTGTAGCCTGCAGTCTTTCAAACAGTATCCAGGCTGCGGGCCCAGTGAAAGCCAGCGGCAGAAGAGGGAAGATAATTCAATGTTTAATCGCCGCCTTGGGCTCTGGGGCATTTTGTCTCATTAGCTGGAAGAGAAAGCTAGAGACTGTCCTTTTTCTACATACAAACAGGCAGATAATAAACTGATGTCCTGAGCCTGGCTCTGATTGAAGCTAAGTCTCTAAGAAGATGGCACATGTGGTTTTTAAGCACCTGAAATGCAAGTATGGTTAAACCAAAAATGCTTATAATCCAAACTTCTTGCTTCTATTTTTATTTATGTCAAAGTGGATGATGATGGATGGATGGATGGATGATGGATGGATGGATGGATGGATGGATGATGGATGGATTTATGGATTTATGGATAGATGGATGGATAAATGAATAGATGGATGGATAAATGGATGGATGGATGGATAATAAAAAGTTCCTATTCCAGGGTTCTAGTGCAGGAATTTTCTAGAACCGTTAGTGAAATCGGAATGCCATATTTCAATGCTAGAGTAGGACAATCACCAACAAAACACAGCGACTTTGGTATAGAAATCCAGGGGGGATGGATCAGCAAGAGATAAATTACTGTAGTAAATTCAACAGCAACTCTATAGCTACTCTTTAGCTCACTCTTACTGGGGCAGGCAAAGTCTGATAAGTATTCCCACTTCACGGGGAGTCAGCCTACCATTCTGATTCCAGATTCGCCCTGCTAGCCCAGGAGATCTTGAGCAGAGTGCCTCACCAAGGGCTAGAGACAGTATCTAGCACACGGTAGACACTTGTGAAACATGAGCAAAGATGATATCCACCACTCTGTTCTCTGGATTTCTCATCTGACATATTAACTAATAAGCAGTTTTCACATGTGCAGTGCAGATCATTACGTCAGGCACTGCAGTTTAAAAATGATGTTCATAGCTGGTGAGATGGCTCAGTGGGTGGTGAAGGCACTTGTCATCAGCCTGATGACCTGAGTTTCTGATTCCCAGAACCCAAGTTGTCATCTATCCTCCTTCACATGTGTGCTATGGCATGAGCATATTCCTCTCTCTCTCCTTCTCTCTCCCTTTCCTTCTCCTCTCTCTCTCTCTCTCTCTCTCTCTCTCTCTCTCTCTCTCTCTCTCTGTCTCTCTCTCTCTCTCTCTCTGTCTCTCTTTCTCTCTCTCTCTTTCTCTCTCTCTCTCAACAACACACACACAGACAAAATAATAATAATAAATGTAAAAAAATGTATAATTTCATAATCATTCTTTGGTAGTCTCCACAATAATTGTGGGAAAACAGTGGAATCAATATTATATTTGTTATTGTCAGTGGTGACGTTGTTTCAGGCATGGTAACTAGGAAACCATGAAGCTAAGTGAGTTAAATAGCTGCTTAGGTCTTTATAGAGTTGTTAGGCAACTTACACAAGATTGAATGAATAATATTTATATGGGCAGGCAGCAGAGCGTCATAATTAAATCACATACTTTAAGTTCAGTAGCTGGGCTCCATCACTTACTGGGATGGCTAATTTTATGCACGAACTCAACTGGATCACAGGGTATCTGTACATTTGATTGAATATCATATCTATCTCTCTCTCTCTCTCTCTCTCTCTCTCTCTCTCTCTCTCTGTCTCTCTCTCTCTCTCTGTGTGTGTGTGTGTGTGTGTGTGTGTGTCTGTGTGTAAGGATGTTTTCAGAAAAGATTAACATTGAAATCACCAGAGTAAAGGTTACCCAATATGGGTGGGCTTTAACCAATTAATTGATCTAAACAGATTCTTCCCTCCAAAACAGGCAAAACCAGCAAGAATTCTTCTGCCTGGTGATGTTTAAATGATTTTCAACCAAGACTGCAATGATAACCTGGCTCAGTGTCCAGCTGAATGCAGTAACTCTCCTTATTTTATTCAATCTTCTTTCTCCCTCTCCTCATCCCTTCCTGCCCCCTTCCCCACCCCCTCTCTATATGCATGTATGTGTGTGCATGTCTATGTGTATACCTCTCCCCTCTCTGCTCTCCCCCAGCATGTGTGCCCAGACACACACACACACACACACACACACACACACACACACACCACAAGACTGTTCTCAGAGTTCTGGAGAACTTAGAAAAATGCAAATCTTATTACTAAGAAGTACAGTGCTATTACAACAGTACCAAAAAATGTGGACGTGTTTTAAGAACTGGATCACATGTAGAGGCTCGAAGGGTTCTTGATGTTGGGAACAAACAAAAGAAACTTATTCTAAGCACTACCATTTCATTTTCAGAAACTAAATTCAAGGTCCCAGGTCCTAGGGGATCTGGGGACTTCCCTATTGGTGAACAGCTTCTGTTGTAAACAGCTGTCTGAGTCCAGACATATCAAAGACAACTTTTCCATCTTGCTGGCAGGGTCAAACAAGTTCATATTCCTAAGTCTAGGAACAAATTCCTATCCCATTTCTCCAAATGTATTCTTAATTGTCTGTTAACTGGTGAAGAATATAGACATTGCTACCAAGGTGTACATGTTGTAAAAAATATATAACCATTTGCCTGTTGTGCCCTAATTAACTATATGCAACTGACCTACTCCTTTGTCTGCTTATCACTCTGAACTCCAGACCTACTGTCTAGGAGAATGAATTAAGGACCTTGAAGCCTGGTGTCCAATGGATATTCCCTTGCTTAACCCATAATGTCAAAATACAATTGAATAACTCTGCAGCTCCCCCCACCCACAAATAAGCAGTTCCCATACTTTAAAAATGTTGTACAATCTCCCTTGGGGACGTAGTTCAGATCCCAAACTGGCCACCTCCCTGAGCTCTATGAAAATAAAGCTTTCGTATCTGATATGAGTTTTCTCGGCTTTCCCCCAGCCCAACACTGACACACTAGAAAGAGCTGAGATTGCTGTGAAGGATTGGACAGGCAATGCCGGTAAGGGTACAGAAAGAGGAATAAGAACTATAAAGAAATCTTGCATATTTTTGTTCTTTGTTTCTGATTGTTGGAACAGGAGCTCCTCTATCCCTGGTGAACCTTGACCTCGACCTTCTGAGTTCCCTGCCTCTACCTTCCAATAGTTGTGTTTACAGGAGTGAATTCTCACACCCATCTTCTTGGAGAATACATAAGTAAAATGGACAGAATGTTGATAGAAACAGATGGTAAAGGTCATTCTGATGATGAGGTCACGTAAATAAACACATGGAGGCTGGAGAGACGGCTCAGAAGTTAAGAATGTGGGCTGTTTTCACAAAGCGACGACTGTTGCATTCCCAGTACCCCTTCAGATGAGATGGTCTCACAGTGACTTGTTTGTGATTCCAGCTCAGGGCGAACCAGCGCCCTCTTCTGGGCTCCTCAGCATCTGCACTCAAAAGCACATTTTCACATACCGACACAGCATACACATGATGAAATAATAAAATAAGTTAAATAATAAATGAACACATTGTTGGATCATGGAGAAAGGTTATTCCTGTTGTAAAGAGGTAACACTGTTTTATTGTGTTATGAAAGGTACAGATTACAAGCATTAAATTTGGTTATTTACCATGAAGATATATATAACCATTTGTTTACTTTGTTGATTGTGTTGTTTGCTTGCTTGGCACAGGGTCTCAGGTAGCCAAGGCTAGCCTCAAACTTGCTACATAGCCAAAAAGTCCTTGAATTTTTTCATTCACATCACAAGTGTTGTGATTATAAGCATGCTCTGTGATGCTTGGCTCTATGGAGATTTCCACACAAAGTTTTGGAGGATCTTGGTTCCTGTAAATTATTTCTTTCTAACCTGACAGGCCTTGTTGTCTTTTCATTGCAACAACACCACTTCTTAGTGTGGTAAGTCTTTGGCAAGTTAGTGTAACAACTGAACCTTGAGGTCAGAGCAGAAAGGGAGTTTATTTAGAACACGGCAAAGAAAAAGAATTGGTCATGGAATCTGAAGGGACTTTAGCTAGCTTGAGCATGGCAAACATGGCTTTGGCAGGCCTTGCCCTTTCCTCTATTCCGTCGGCCTTGCTAATAACAGTTCAATTACATTCCGAAAGCTATCCCCATAAGGTCTAGTCCTTTATTTGGCCACTCCTTTCTTCTGAGGCTGACTACTGTTGCAGATTGGTTCTAATGCCGTTTGTGTTAATTTGGCTCCCAATATTACACAGGAAGCAGTCTGTAAGACACCAAGGGTCCCTGCCCCTAGTTGGTTTTAATTGGTGAAGTAAAGTTGCCTGTGGCTAATGGCTGGGCAGGGAGACACAGGCAGGACTTTAGATTTCCCTGGCAAGGGAGCAAGAGAGAGAAGGAGTTTGCAGAATCGCCATGATGGGAAGCAGAGAGAGCGGACTTGAGGGAGCAAGAGAGAAAGCATCCAGCCATGCAAGAGTCAGGGAAGCGGCCATTTTCCCCACTGGGTCTAAGGTAGCAAGAGTGGCCGGGTCTTTAAGGCATATTAAAAATAAGGCGCTGTGTGTGTGTGTGTGTGTGTGTGTGTGTGTGTGTGTGTGTGTTTCATTTGAGAACCCAGAGCATTTTGGCAGGTGGTAGCCCCTCCAGCAGGGAGTTCAGAGTAGATTAACAATTTATTGCTTCAGAGTATCAAGGTCCAGCTTCGCAAGTATTGAAGTCCAGCAATCAAAAGTCTCCTTAGCTCACCTGATTCCATGTCCAATTAAAATTAAACACCTAACACAGGGTTTCCTCTTTTACCATTATAAACTGCCATTTTCCTATGGGCCATTTATGTCTCCTTTCTATCCAGGGACAATCCCTTGTCCCCCAGGATGAATGTCCCTCTTGCCTCTCCCTTTGCCCCTTTATCCCCTCTCCCTTCTTCCTTTCCCATATCCCTCTTTCTCTATCTCTTGTCTGTGTCCCTTTGTCCCTCTGGGGCAAATAAATTTCCTTTGTGCTTAGAACTTGGTCTTGGGGTACCAACTTCCAAGGTTCCCTACAGAGGCACCAAAAAGAAAACTTACCTGCAAATGTGAATAAGGTAGATATTCAAAGTACAACAAAGTTCACATCACACTAAATTTAAAAAAATAACATGACAGAAATGTTACATTATTTATGTGTTATATCAGCATTCCTTATGCTCCTGTCACAGAGTATTTTAGTGGGAATATGCTTCACTGAAATTTGAGAATACTCAGGAAACTGAGGTAAGGGAAAGTTATTAAAGACAAGATAATTAAGGGAAGTCAAGCAGATATTCTGGTCCTTCTCTTCCACCATTTGGGCCCCAGAACTAGAGCTCTGGGATTTGGAGGCAAGCCCTTCACTCATTGAGCCATCTAACAGTGCACATCAGCTCTTTCCAAACGGTAGTATTTGGCGACAGTGAATGATATCAAGACTGAAACCAGCCCAAGGTTGAAAAGACAGTGGCTGGACAACTCCTCCTGTGGACGCACTCTTTCTTTTGTAAATAAGGCTTTGGTGGTCACTGACCTTACAATTCATGCTGTCTTAGTCCTGTGGAAGACCCTTTCCTTCATCATGTCCTAGCTCTTGATTTGTTTTGCTAGGAGTGACTCAAGCAATTCCATTTTCATACTGACAGCTTTTCACATTTCTTTTACAAGAGCCAGCACCACCACCTCAGGTTCTTCCTTAAGAGTTACTGACGGGGACATCTCCATACCTGCTCTCTGAATCTACCTATCAAAACACAACTGACTGTCAGGATCAACCTCTCCCAAAAACCAGCCAATATCTCAAACGATGAGTAACCTCTGACTGTAATCCATAGACATACCCAGTGTGTAGATCAGAGAAATCCCAAGATTAAATAATCAGTTGATGAGTATTCATGAACTATTGCAGCTGGCAGACCATAGGGAAGACAGTCTTTAAACTTCCCAATTACCATGAGTCTGCTCTATTTCTAGGCTTCCCAACTTCCCTGATCTCTAGTTGCTCAATTTCTTGTACAAACAGGAGCCCTCGCTGCACAGGAAGATCCCTTATTTCTGTGTGGATCCTCCCAACTGCCGAGGTCTGTTCCTCATGAAGAGAACACAAAGTCTCTTTTCATAGAAGTTTCTTGTCAGGAAAACTTGGCCATTTCAATACTGAGCTAATGCTCCAGAGCATCCGTACCCTTCCCACCAGTGCTGACCACAGCTGCCTTACCTGCGTTTTACCTACCTTTTCTCCGAAAATCAATGATGACTTTTTTGAAAGAGGAACAACTGTGAGTCTGTCCAAAAAAAAAAAAATGGCAAATCTGTTAGAGCAAGATTTAGTATGGAAAATTACAGCTCACATTCCTTCCTTCTTCCTTCTTCCTTCTTCCCAACATTCCCATCCTTCCTTCTTTTCCTTTCTTCATTTTCTCTCCTTGTTTTTGTTTTTGGAGACGAGGTCTCACTGGCCTTGAACTCGCTATCCTCCTGCCTGAGCCACCAAAGTACCAGGACTACAGGCTAACACAATCACATCCAGCTTCAACAACCCATTTGCCAGCAGATGAATATACAGGACTTTCCTCCAGAGATAAAATGGCCCAAACAGGTTATTGAGTCCTCTTATTCACTTACCACTCTCAAAAAGGATGGTACTCACAGTCATTTGCATAATGCATATTTAGGCCAGTGGCTCTCAATCTTCCTAACGCTGTGACCCTTTAATACAGTTCCTCATGTTGTGGTGAACCTCAACCATAAAATTTTTTTGTTGCTACTTCATAACTGTGATCTTTCTACTATTATAAATTGTAATGTAAATAACCAATATGTTGGATAGATAATATAGGAACCCTGAAGAGGTCATGACCCACACAGGTTGAGAACCTCTGATTTAGTGTACTGAGATAACTCCCAATCCAACTTGGGCATGGCAAACTGGGCCTATAATGCTAGACTTCTGTCTTATTCTGAATGAACATTTTCGTGTAGACCTTGAATCCTAGAAGGTCCTGAAAATCACCCTATTTGAGATTCTTGGTCCAACCATTGTTTTTTATTCTCATGTTCTACAAAATCCCAAAGATTATAAAACTATTACAAGGATCCTGTAAAGGCAGCAAGAAAGCAGGTAAGATTCTCAGCCATGTCACCCCCTTTGACATTTTGATGTGTTGTCCACACTGGATGCTGCAATATCATTCTAGAGTTCTAAACAACACTGAAAATACACTTATACAATAAGTGTTGGGAGAAAGGCCAGAGCTGAACAAACATGAGCTCAAGTCTGTTATATTCTGTATCTTCTCTTTATTTATAGTATAGGAGATCATACCCCAGCCTTTGAAATTGCTAAGTAAACTTCAAGCATTAAGTTATATCCTAAGCATTTAATCTTCTGTTTAATCTTTGTCCCTCCAGTATTTAGGATTATTAAAAAAAAAAAAAAAAAGTCAGGACACTGGCATCAGCCTTGGAGGAATCGTAATAAAAGTTGTCTATCCAAACTTGTATGGGAAGATCAGGAAGATTTGACAGTCAGCCAAAGATTGGTACTAAGACTTTGGAAGTTCTATCCTAAAAAGTCGGTTCTGCAATTCTCAGTGACTCAAGCAGGAAACAAAGACTTAGGATGTCATTCATGAGGGTGGCAGTGGGAGATAGGAAGGTGGGACTTGGTATTACTCTCCCTTGCATGGGAGATAGAGGCCAGTAAAGGTCCCTTTCACACTAACCCTGCAAACATCCAGGACTTCCTGGCATCCAACATCGCAAGCTTACTAAGCATGTATCTAGACCTTTACAAAGCAAACATTTAACCTTAATTTTACTTCTTGTCTGTACCATTCCCTGATCATCCCATAACCTATTCCATAACTAGTCTATTAGTTCTTTCTAGTAACAATGTTCTTTCCTAAAGAATGGTTAGCAGAAGTTGAATATGCAAATAGATAATATTACTGGGTAGAGGAAAAGGCAGACCACCAGAAGATCTGTATTCACATTTAAAAAAAAAAAAAAAAAAGAACCTATTCTGACCATTTAATAAAATGTTCTGTTACAGTTAATACTAAAAACTATTGAATGTAAAAACGACCAAGTCCTGACAAAAGGAGATGTCACTATAGAGAGAGAGCTGCTTTGTTGCATGGCGTTTTATACTAAGAATGTTTATCTACTGTGAATTAGACTTGATATTGGGGCAATTTGTCATAAGCTCATGATGTTTCTCTTCCCAGTATCACCTGATTTCTTACTTCTGGCGTGCTGCATGCTTAGTGAGAGTTGACACTGTACTGGGAGAAGTGCAGTAGAAAGGATCTGAGCTCCTCTGATCATCCCCAGTTCCTACCATAGTCACCAGAAGTGCCCAAGGACATAATGACCTTTGACCTCCCCAGCACTTTTCTCACCCTTCTGTCTCTTGAGTCATTTTGCCTCTTCTCCTATCTCCACATCAAACCTCCATCTCTGTATGCCTTCCCATCAATAAAAATCATTCTACTTGCATCTTTTTCCAATCAGGATCTGCAGTGTGTCTTATATTTTCAATCTCCTGATGTTTAGTGCGCCAAACACAGCTGATCTCATCTAGAAACATGAGCCACAAGTCAGAATGTTTTGACACAATGTCAGATCCCGACCTGAGACTGACTCTGGCACTGCAAGCCTCCCCTTAATGCCAAGAGTCACATCTGATGCAGAAGCAATTGCGAACTGTTTAGATGTCCCTGACACCATCTAAATCCATTACTTCACTGAGATATTTTGCTCAATGTCTTCTTCCTTCTATGGATGAAAATTAACTCTGTCCAACAGTGACCGTCCTCACTCCAGGCCCAGGCCAGCTGTGATGACCCAGTAAACAGCTCCCTAGGAAACCATCCTCCCTCCTGATTTATAGCTGGAGAGTCAGGCAATCTGTACAGGCAGGGTAATAAGTGTGAACTAGAGAAAAGGGAGGGGTGGGTTTTGATCTTCACTAAAAGCCAGACTGAACTGTATGAAATTGCTGGGATTTTTTTTTTTAAGTCAGAAGTGATCAAATGTAAAAGATTGTGAACAGAAAGCAATGTATTCGCAGTCCAACAAAGTTACAGATGCCATCACATATAATTGCAGAAGTGAAGTACGTCTTGAAAGATCAGTTCACTGCCGATTCTATATTGAATACATAAACAGAAACACTCCTTAAGGGCACATATATACTGCAAGGTTTACTCTCTTGATTGGTTCTATTTTAAAATATTGACCAAGAGTGATTGAGCTCTTGTTCCTCATCTGAGGAAATGAAGGCACCACACCCAAGCAAGCAAGACTGATGGGAAAACATGTGAATGAAGGATGCTTTTCTTATTTGGATCCCCAAGTCAGAGGGCTGATTCAAGAGACTGCTTCATTGCGGTTGGTAATTTATCCAAGCATGAACCTCAGAAAGAGCACCACCCTCCCATGGGTATGAGATGAGGTACTGGCCCAGGGAGGCATGACTAATTCAAGGTCATCCCAAGGTCTACAGGCTGAACAAGGGGTGCACCTCAACTCTACCAACGTCTGGCCCTAGCTTCACCAGGAGCTGTATTTCCTCTTTAAACAAGGCAAGACTGTGGCTACAAAACTAAAGATCTCCCTTGTTCTGGGTCCCAGATGACACAGGCACGCCTTTGAACAGACCCAGATGTACTATTTTCTTTTAAAGTTCTACATGTAGTGAGTATTGTGTCCCCGATTCCTTCCTTCTCGACCTTCCTCTTTCCCGCTTTCTCCATCTCTTTCAGACCATTTTTTCTTTTACTCTCTGAATTAGAAATTAAGATCCTCTCTGTAAGACCCATATACATGGAAGCATATATATATATATACACAGCACTGAAGCTGCCTCTCAATTATGTGAATCAAGTCAAAACTTGTAGATCAAAAAAGCCATCCCAATAATCAAGCTTTATCTAGTTCATGTAGGGAACCTCTAGAGGATGGTAACTTGACAACTTTGTGTCCATTTTAGCCTAATTATTTCTAAATTGTGCCCCCATATGTTTTTTGAACCAAAGTAATTATTAAAGCCTTTTAAAAAGAAATTCGGTGGGCTAGGAGACAGCTTACTGGGTAAAAGAGTTTGCTGGAAGGTCTGAGGACCTGAGTTCAGTCCCCAGAACCCACATACAGGAGAGGAGAAAAAAGAAGAAGGAGGAGGAAGAAGAGAAGAAGGAGGAGGAGGAGGAGGAGGAGGAGAACTGACTCATAAGTTGGCCTCTAAATAAATGTAGAAAAAGTGTAAAAAAAATCCAATATTTACATTTTTGTGAGTAGTCAGGATGTAACATATGAGAGAAGAAATGTTGTTAAGAAAATTAAACTTTAAAAAAAATTATCCAAAAGACCATGTGAAGGTAACAACAGAGCCTCCTGCCTCTAAATAAGTGAGACAAAGAGTGTCAGGCATGATTGATGGGATAGCGATCTCAATTTAAATATTTATTTTCACTTTTCTTTGGCCAGGGATCTTGAGAACTTCTTCCTCTTCATGCTCTAAATTTCATTTCATTTACCAAATATTCATTGAGCATCTTAGAAGATACATAGCAAAGGGCTAAATTCTAATGGAAACATAAAACTCTAAGAATCGTCATCAACTTCCTGGAGACTAGCATCCCATGGTGGGAGGGGAGATGACAAAGCATAAAGCCCTGACAGTTTCCTACAGAGAAACACGCATCTCATGATTTAATAGTTTTTATATGAATAAAACACCCCCACATCCATGTGGATTTTAAATCTGCGAGGTTAAACAGGGGTTTTTCCTGTTTGGTAGGTTTTTCCCAAGACTTTGATTAGCTGATACAAATTGTGAGTCTGCATGGGAATATAAAATACAGTGTATCTGTACCTCTTGCTCTTGTTGCCATTTCCTATCAATTGCATGGGGAGAAACATTAGGTTAAAAAAGACAAAAAAATAAGTAATGAAAGGTTTCTTGTCTATTCCATTCACTCGGGAACTCTAAAAAACGCAACAGAATGTTGGGGAAAGATTTTCAGAGATTAAACTTAAGCAGAACCCATAGGTATATAAACAAACAAACTAAATAATTTCAGGCAAAACAGAAATAGAAGGCTTTACACTCTCATAAGAATAGAATCTGCATAGGGCCAATGGGAGAGAGGGATTTCTTAGGAACTAAGACATGAATGCATCAACATTTAAGTCAAAGTGAACACACTGCATTTACAACCCAGGGAAGAAACATCTCACTCAGGGACTGACCCATTGGAGAAAGGCAACACAGTTGCAAAGCTGAAAGAGCTGGCTTAGATACATGGTCCTAATACCTCTAGACTAACAAGCATTGACTTGATCATCTTACAGCAAATAAACTATAACATCTAGGACTAGGGAGGTTACCGAAGATCTTAGAACCAAATAAATAGCCAAAGCAAAATATCCCCTCGAATCTGTCTAATTACAAAGCCTCTGCTTCATCAACTCCAGAGGTCTATTGTGAAATCAAATTTACAAATACAAATTCATACAAAATTAGATTGAAATAGTATAATGCGTCTAATATAATGCTTCTAAACAGAATGAAGATCAACTGACTAGGGCTCTAAAGCCATGTCAGAGAACTTACTATATATATATATATAATATATATATATATATATATATATATAATTACTATATATATAGTAAGTATATATAACCTACTATATACATATATATATATGTATGTGTGTATATATATATATATATATAACATATACATATATGCTAGACTAGGGAGGTTATATATGTATATGTGTGTGTGTGTGTGTGTGTGTGTGTGTGTGTGTATCACAACAGTTGGGTATAGGGGATTTCCCAGGAAAAGATTAATGTGAAACCAGGATTGTAGGAGAAGTTCAAACATGGTGCTCATGACAGATTACAGGAAGAAGGAAGGTAAATCTGAGATGCCATTTTGAGATACTTCAGTAACTTCAGCTCGGAGATGTGCTAGGCAGACACAATAAGTACTCAAAGACAGTGCTGTGCCATGCAGGAGGGGCTCCTGACATGAACACTGAGCCCTGCAATTCAAAGGGAGGATTAGAGGCTTTTAGTGACTGACTGAAGGTAGATGCTAAAGAGAAGGAAGAAACCAACGTGTTCTTCACTTTCTTTCTTTTTTTTTTTTTTAAAGATTTATTTGCTTTGTTTATATGAGGACACACCAGAAGAGAGCATCAGATCCCATTACAGATGGTTGTGAGCCACCATGTGGTTGCTGAGAATTGAACTCAGGACCATTGGAAGAGCAATCAGTGCCCTTAACCACTAAGCCATCTCTCCAGCCCTCTGCTTTCTTTTCTTGTCTCTCTTTGCCCTAGAATGTGAGCGATGGGCTGCCGAACCACTGTGGGAAAGTTAAGGAGAGTGTAAGGGGTGGAGGGTGTCCAGGGAGGGTGTCCAGTGTTGTAACCCTAAACTGAACTACTTTAAGTAAATTTCCTTAACATCTTCTTAAGCTCCAATCTCTCAGCTTCAAAATGGAAAAGATGACCTAAGGAGTTCATCTGAGGTAGTAATTCTATAATTTATATAATCAGCACCAAATGACAGGTCTTTGGCTGGAGTTAAATGTCTTCGGACTAATCTGTTCTCTGGGCTTTCTGACCTCTCCTCTCAGAACAGAAACATACGTGTGTGAAAACGCTCATTGGCTGTAGACTCAAATCCAATCTTTGTCTTAGTTCCTGGCCTCTAAGTCAGGTCACACAGCATGAACAGTGACAATTAAGCTGTGACCAACCTGGACTTTTCCTTCTAAGACAAAAGGAGCTTTCTGTAGTAGTAGTAGTATGTACGAATATTTCCTAGATGAACCAGATTTCACAGAGAAGTCAAAACATTTTGCCTTCACATAAATACGTGAGAGCATGGAGACTCAACATGCAGTTAAGTGTCTGGATTTCAATTATGCTCAATCCCTCGTGTTTACTAATGGGAATCTGTCCATGAATTCGTAATGATTGCACCACAGGGGTATCTGTTTCCCTTGGAGTAGTCAAGCAAGCTTTGCAGAAGTCTGGTCAACTCACTTTGTTTTACTGAATTCACCCTTTTTCTCCGTATGGAACTCAAAAAAACAAAACAAAACAAAACAAAACAAAACAAAAAAAAAAAAAAACATGCATTTTGGTTGGCTACACATAAACTCTTTGGTAGTCCCACTGCAGAGTTAATTTCAACATCCCCAGTGGTACCAGCATTTTCAATTCTGCTTAGGAATATATGCCTTCCAATGTTCCCCAAACAAAAGACGTTTTCCCCCTCTGTGATCAACAAAGCTATAAAATGACTACAAAGGGGCAGAGGCCTTGGCTGGGAGCCATAGAATACACATGGAGGGAGGACTGCTGGAAGCAGAGCTATGCGAATCACTCCTTTCCTCACCTGAGCCCAACAACACTCCCTTGGGTGTCTGCTCAAATGAAAAACAGATAGAACCTGGACCACTGTCTGCTCCATTTCACATGGTTCTCTCTGGAAATGAGAAGAGAATTTTGGTCAGTATAGGAGTGATGGAGCAGGGGATGGGGCGCGTGTGTGTGTGTGTTGTGTGTGTGTGTGTGTGTGTGTGTGTGTGTGTGTCTCGAGCCAGCTGACTCTGAAACCGTAAGAAATACACCCCAACTGTCAGAATAGAGTTCATCACAAGCACTAAGTAATTCATTACCGTTAGATGCTGACATTTACTTTTTTTAAAAGAAAGTGTGTAAATGTGCATATGTATGTGTGTGTATGTATGCACGCATTTGTATATATGTATATGCATATGTGTGGAGGCCAGAGGTTGACATCTAGAGTCTTCCTGTCTACCTAATTCACGGAGGCAAGCTCCCCCAACTGAACCAGGGCTCACTGGTTCTGATAGTCTAGGGAGTCAGCTTGCTCTGAGGATCTTCTCTCTCTTCCATCTGAGTGCTGGAATTATAAGCAAGCCACCACCCTCCCCAGGCCTTGTATGCAGATCTTGAGGATCAGAATTCCAGCACTCAGGACTAGCACCTCAAGTTCCTTATCCACTAAGCCATCTCTCCAGCCTCCTATTCCTATTTACTAAGAGTAGGAGAACAGGAACTTAGGAGATGGGTGGAAAGGGTTCTAGTGTCTAAGATAGTTTTTTCCCATAAACAGGTCCTTAGATAATGATCTAAATCCACATAAGTGAAAGGAAGCCCTGGAGGGTAGTAAAAGTACCTTGAGACCTATTCAAACCCAGGCTCTCCAGGAATACCAAATCTTTTGCCTTATTTGTTTGTTTGTTTATTACTGTTAGTGAAAATCTTGTCTTCTTCATATACAAGCAAGTTTCAAAGTCTTAGTGAATAAATATATGCAATTGTTCTTCATCTTCAATTAGAAAATGTTGTCGCTGCCTCCCTGCTTACAGTCTAACTAAAACTATGGCAAGCTTAAAAGGACTTCTAAGTCACACACTGATACATTTCCAGCTAACTAGCTTCATGCTGTCCAAACATGTCTAGTTTCTGCCTGTCTTTGCTTTTAACTTTTTCACTTTATCTAAATAAAGTAGCTGGTGGCTCTCAGAGTAGCCCTGTGCTCAGTGGAAAGCTTCCATCCAAGTCTCTCTTTTCTGGCTTTGCGTTCACGATTCCCTCTAAAAAGAAGACACTGCAATGATTTTGGGAAAAGCAATGCATTTGAGTAAGCTACCAAGATGGAGTCATTGCAGCGTATCCCACATGCAGTTCTCTGTATACGCTCAGCTAGCGCTGAGAACGAAGTAGAAGGTGCCCAGCATGTCAAAGATCCACACTAGAGCTCTTGGAAATGCCTGTTGCGCTTTGTTGAAAATACATTGCCAATTAATTAGGTAACACTAAAAACCCTTTTGATTTTTCAGGTATTGGGTATCATTTAAAGACAATATATACTGTTTGCAAAAACTGAAAGATGAACCTACCATTGGGCACGAGCCTGAAATTCCAGCACTTGGGAGGCTGAGGCAATCATGAGATCGAGGCCAGATAGGGCTACATCGCAAGACTCTACGAAAATTAGAGAGAAGAAGAAGAAAGAGGGGAAGGAGGAAAGGCTTGTTGAAGTCATTGTCAGAAGACTGCTCAGTCAATAAATGGCTTTGGAATCAGAATAAGAAACCATTTTAGCCAAAAATAAAAATGTAAAATCAAAATTTGTAGTGATTTCTTCTCAATCTGTCAGAGACCTTCCATATGCTATTTTCTTCCTTTGCTTTTGCTAATCAATTAACTAGAGATCTAAGGTATTTCCCCCAAGGAATAAAAGTAACATGGCTACATGCAGCTCAGAGAAGCGGGGCGGGGTCTAGGGGAAGGCAAGCATCACCATATGCGGAGAGTACCACAGTTAGTCCAGAGTCAGGCATGAATATGGTTTATTGAATCTAGGACAACAACAACAACAAAACTGGAAAACAATGATGTGAGAAATTGAATTGAATTTTTTTTAAGTCGGTTGAACACAAAAGGAAACTAATTCCTTATTATGGTGGCTTCTAAAGTCCTAACCAGAAAAAGTCCTAGTCCTGTGCCAAGGATGCCTAAAGCCCCTCCTGTCAAACCACACTATAATCTCGTGGGCCACACGGAGAGCTGGATGCAAGTCAAAACAACAGAATGGTCAGTAAGGGATGGTAATCATTGCAGTGCAAGAAACTAGAGCAATGTAGGGCATGAAAAATTGTAGGGGAGACAAAGACCTTTCATTTCAATTTAAACCATTCTAAAAGTCATGATCTCATTGGATAGGAATACCTTGTTCTTAGAGAAAGAGAAGAAAATAAAACAGAAAAGCTCTCTTTCCCAGCATTCACTGATTCTAAACCATCCCTAACATGGGACCTAATGAAGCCTCCAATAAAGGCTGAGGATTGCCCAATCATTAGGGGTCAATATTGTCCCTAGATACAGATGTCTAGAGAGTCCCCAAGCATACATTGTGTCCTTCTCATTTATCTTGATTAAAAACATAAGTTAAAATGGTAACAACAAATACATCAAACGTACTGTACGCCAGGCTCTGAATGGTTCCAACCACTAAGTGCCATAACTACTAGGTTCTTGCTTTACACGTGAGATAAATGAGGTTTGGAGATTAACCAGGATTAAGTTACTTAGCTAGGACATGGTAAATGAAAGTTCCAGTACAAGCTTTGGATATGCTTTCAGAATGTTCTTTCATTGTCATGGGAATATCCCATCCTATTGTCTACCAAGGGTGAGACTCTTGTATTGTTCTAGTTGACCCACAGATCTCTACCTGGAACACTCCCACCAGGAGTAACTAGATTCTTACTTTATGAGTTCCAGGCATCTTAAGAGCCCTGACATTGCTCTAAGAAGGATTAGTATTGAGACTCAGCTACTAACCCAGTTGCCAGTGTGAAAAGTTCTGGTGCATACAGACCAGATGTGGTCTGGTAGGGGGTTTCAGTTCAATAAGTCAGAACTATTCAAACAGTGCTCACCATAGCAGGTGTCCCCGAGGACTATAGCACCAACCTGGCAGCATAGCCACTTTTAAACTACTCCTTAGAATCAGGCTTCAGTCTTTGATGCCTTGGTTTTCTGCCAGTCCCCACGGCTTCTTCCTGTATGCTCCTTATCTCTTAAGACTGAAACCTTGTCAGGATGCTTTAATAGGAAGTTTAGGATTGCAGTAGCCTAGAGTCAAACCACTGGCAACTCCCACTTAGGATATAGGGTGAGCTTAGAATAGATGACCCTTTATTCCAAAAGCAGGGCTACAGGTGTTGAAGGGAAAGTAAGAAAAAAAAATTAATCATCAATAAATGTAACCACCCTACACAAAGAACTACAGGCAACTAAGGAATGCTGAGAGTGGGAGAAATAGTCTTCCCCAGGAAAGAGCATACCAACTGGTTAACCAGTACCAAACCATCAGCCCTGAAAACATATGTACAAGTAACATATAGACTGAGCAGGTTACATTTAGAATATATATGTACATATCTGTAGCAGTGAGTTTTCACTATATCTCTTTGTGCTCTTGGTGGGTCACATGCAAGTACCCACCCAGGAGCTATCTTGGGTCTGCAAATTGAAAACACACACACACACACACACACACACACACATGCGTTCATGCCAGTCAATTTTAAAATGCCTTGGCTAACTCAAAGTCTAGGCACTCCTAAACCTACCTATGCTACCCCAGGCCCAATCAGGAAAGTAGCCAGTGGCCACTTACTCAACGTCTCACATGGTTAGGTGGCTTTTCTCCTGACACTCCTGCATCCCATCCTTCTACCTAGAGTGATGGCAATCTCCTCTGTTCCCCTCTGTGTCCTACCCTCAAAACTCTAAGTGTCTCGTTCCATGCCCAACTATTGGCCATTGGCATCTTTACTGATCGACCAAAAACCAATTGGGGACAAGGATCTTCAGTATCTGGACTCCCAGATTCCCAATTGAATCAAAGCATTAGAACCAGCCTCCAACATATATCTATAAATATATGCATGCAATAACAATTAATGAAAAAAGAGGCCACTGTTGATAACTAGGCATCTCCACTGCCTGCCCCCAGGGACCAGCAACAGCAAATGTCATCACTAGTTGCCAAGATGCAACACATCCCACTGTTGGCAGGAGTCATATATCCTCCCCCTGTCCATGAGCTACATCCCCTTATGAAAGACCAGTCCCTTCTCTTTGTCGTCTGTTTTCCTCCACCCTAACTCAGAGGCAACCTCTATATACTCTCTCCCCAATAAACCTCTCATGTGAAATCTGTCACATAGTAGGACTTTACCTCATCTGTCAGTTGCTTAGATCAGAACAGTTCTGAACTTGAAAGAGAGTAAGGAGGGATATATAAGAGGGCTTGGGGAAAAAAAAAAAGGAAGGGGGAAATGATGTAATTGTATCATCTCAAAAATAAAAGAAATATTTGTTTAAATGTATCTACTACCAAGACCACCTCTGGGATTCCCTGGCACTAAACTGAGATAGAAAAAGTGAGAGCAAAACCAAACCTCCCGTGGTCTCTGTCAATCTCCACTCCCACAGCCTGTCTGACCACTTCCACCACAGCATCATAAAGGCTTTCTCCCCAGAAATGCCCAGAAGCCAAAGCAAAGCAGACACTAAGCAAATACTGTCAGATAAACAAGTACATGGGCAAGTTCACAAAAGATCATGACAAAAAGGTAGAAAAACGACATTCAGACCTGGGACCTGTTGTGCCCAGCTGTTTATTTATTTGCAGTTACGTACTTCAGTTGCAGTTCGTGCTATCTTTCTTCCACGTTAACCATTCAGCATTGCCTGCACTCACACTGAGCAGACTTCTTGAGTCTCCTTGTGTTGAAGGCGTCTGGGCACTGGGAAATAAGGGCAAACTAAAACACGAGTGCAGTGGGGCAACAGCAGGTCTCTCTACAACAGTAAAAAGGGGGAATAGAGTCAAAATGAAGGCAGAAATCAAATGACTCGTGGCTGCTGGAAGGAAAACTAATGATGTTTTCAAGAGAAAACAGTATATTTCAAAAGAGAAAGAAGGGCATTGACAACACACAAACATATACATATATATAAACATGCATACATGCACACACACACACGTATATAACATACATACATGTATACACACACACACACACACACACACACACACACATGCACACACACGAAAGGCATTCTAGATACTGAGAGAACAGATCTTGGGTTCAGACTCCATCTTAGAGATCCTGACCTAAGGTTGAACTCTAGCACCAGTTTCCAGGTTACACCTCAACACACCTGTGCCTCCGGTTGCAAGCCTGCCCTTAGCACCTCACTTTTTAATAACCACCAATCAGGAGGAAAGCAGAAGTTAAGTTTATGGTTTGGTTCCCAGCACCAGCCAATTATTTTAAAGGACAACAAAATTCCATAATAGCCCCTCAATCAGATATGTGCCAGCCTAGAACCCCCCTCACTTGTTTGCCATTTCCTATAAAACCTTGTCCTGCTGAAAGCTTGGTGCTTCACCCTCCCATCCTGCTGCATCACAGATGGCGGTGTGGCCCAAGCTCGAGCTTGAATAAAAAGACCCTAGTGTGATTGCATCAGACTCGGCTCCTCGGTGGTCTCTTTGGGGTTCAAGAACACTGAATGGGCACAACAATATCTAGCTAGCAGGACATTACAAAATGGAGTCTCGCATTAAGAACGTGTGAGACTGCCAACCCATTCTTCTATTGCGAAGAATGCAACAGGAAAAGGGAAAGAGCATGTGGCTTGCCTGTGTGCTCTCTGAGAAGGCCCAGCTGTCCTCTGAAAAGCAAAATGTAGCCTCAGAAAGCAGAGCAGAGCCTCTCTGGCTGATTGAAAAAATATGTACAGTCTGAGAGTAAACACAAGGCTAAGAACATCTTGCTGTGCACCGTGTGGTCAGCAGGCTCTGCTGAGCTCTTAATACACAGCAATTATCCACAGTGCTGACTCATGATCCTGAACTCCACAGATGGCTTCCATTTTTAAAGACTCTTTTAGGAGCCTCTCTGTCTTTCTCGTGGGTGGCTGGTGTGGACTTTGAAAGGAAAATCCCAAGAGAAGACTTTCAGTGGGAGCACCCAGGGGGAGCCCCCAGAAAGTACAGGTATCATAAAAACATTTCCATCCTATCCTATTGATTGAAGCAATCGTGAATGTATGCTCAGGGTTGAGGGGTTGGGGGGGTTTAAATCCTACCTCTCAGTGGAAGGAAATCAAGATGTAAGATCCTCTCTTAAAACCGTAACACTGGCCTGGCAAGAAGGTTCAGTAGATAAGGGTGCTAGCTGCCAAGCACAGCAAGCTGCAGTCACTCTCTAGACCTGATGAAGTAGAAGGAGAGAATCAACTCCAGAAAGCTGTCCTCTGACCTCCATGTGCTCACTGTGGCATATACATGCCTACACAGAGAAACACAAAATGAATAGATTAAATGGTGTTTAAAATAAAAGATTAAATGATACTAAAAACCACAGGCATCACCTTCTCCGTTCAACGGAGGTTCCAATGTTTACATTATTCTGCAGATATCATCTTGCAAAAAAAAAAAAAAAAAAGAGAAAAGAGCTAAGGGACTCAGAAACATCAGCCCTGGCAATACTGAGCTAATGAGCCAATCAGAAAACTATTAAAACCTCCAGACTTTTGATGATGTGAGAAAAACCAACTCTAATTTATTTAGACATTCTCGAGTTCTTTTATTGCTTATAGCAAAATAGTTTCCAGCCAGTGTACCACCTCCGCTGATAGACATAGTAGGTGCAGGGTGCCATCAACAGACCTGTATCCAGAGGAAGCCAGACATAGAATTAAGAAAGCTATGTGAAGGCATTTTGGACTTTTATTATAGCTTCTGAGGTCTCATCAACTCTGGCTAAGCCTCAGAGAATTTCAAAGCAAAGCATATTTGTAGCTAACTGACATAAATTTGGGGTATAAAACTGACATGAAAAATGCATTATCCTTAAAAATTGGTAGAGCACTTAATGACTACAAAGCACTTCCTGGTCTTCAGCCCCGTAATTGGAGTAGGTGATTTACACTCTCGTTTTCACTCAGTGTCAACCAATCACAATGTACAAAATGAAGACATTTGTCTCATCCAAGAAATTATACCCTTAGAAAACAAAGCCCGGACGGACGCAGTATCAGGGATTCAGAAGGAGTGAAGGAATGTCAAGTGCTCCTCCAAAAGGCAAGTTGAGGAAAAGCTCAAAACCAATGAACTCCTCCCTCCTCTGATACAAGGACTCATCCCAGCTTTATACCAGAATACGGAAACTGAGAAAGAAGACCTCACAGGCCCCCCAGCCCACTCGTGGGCTCACCAGGCTGGGTTTGCTTTGGGGTTTATTTATCTCATGTACAGAGCATGTGGCTTTCATGATTGTTCCTTTTATCTCTCTCCGAGATGAGATGTACGAGGTCTGTATACAGACCTTGTATAGACTCTGAGACCCAGTTATGTTCTGAAGTTCAATACAACTCCAATACTTGCCAGTATTTAGAAAGCTTGGAGCTTAACAAGCAGAATAGGAATTGCTGGACCATTCCTAGAAACACTTCCGCTCCCCATCCAATTCTGGATCTCCATGGATGTTCCAGCATGTGCTCAGACCTCACATCACAGAACTCTCCTGTGGAGAGGAGTTTCCTTTCCGATATTGACTTTTAAAAGGCTAGCTCTTCTTTGTGCCAGAACCATGGTGTGTTCCAGCCAGAACTTCTGGACTCCATTCCTGTATCCCACCCTTCCCAGTATGCAGGACTGAAGACCTAGCATTGGTCTGGAAGCTCTGCTCCTCAGATCTCCAACAGAACAAACGGCCCACGAGAGTACCACATCTCCTCAGAGGTTATCCAGTAAGATGGAACTCCTGGACTAGCTGCAAGCTTCAAGGTGCCCTTGGAAGTCCGTGGATTTTGAGCATTTAATTCCTCTTTTAACCTAGCAATGCTTTGTAACACATGAGCTCTAAATCCTAGGACTGGAGCCCTGAAAAAATCTCTAATGAAATACATGACTAATGTAAGACAGTATTGTTTTTTTTTCATTTGCTTGTTTGTTTAGTTGGTTTTGTGCTTTTGTTGTTGTTTTTAAGTGAATAGAGAAACACAATTATACTTTTTCCTAAAGCTTCTCACTCTCCTCAAATTTTCCATTTGGATGCTGTGTTAAGCCTATCCTTTGTGACCCCAGCTAGTCATTATCATTATGAACAAGAAAATAGAGCAGATGTCTATTTGGATAATGATGCTGACTTAGTAATCTAGGGAACACTCTTACGGAGGAAAGAGCTGCAGTGAACACCATGTGTGTGATGAGGGGCAGAAGTGCAGTTCATTGGAGACATTGTACCAGCTCCATCAGAAGTGAGAGATGTGCACGTGCCTTTGTCTATGTGCTCAGCTGCACATTTGCAATGTGCCCATTCAGAGAAAAATGGGATTCCTCATTTTGCAATGTATTTGGTTTTCCTATTTTCCCAGCAATAAATAAAACCTGTCTTGTAAGGTCAAAGCAGCTTACATACAATACCTTAGAATGCCCTGCTGGATCCTAGCAAAGTCTGCATGCTCAGGAATCACTCTCTCCAGAACCAGCATCCTACTGCAATCCCTAAATGGGTCCTTAAGCACTAACCAAAGCAGTGTCAGCACTTCAAAGTTCACAGATGCGTAAATTAGACAGGAAGGTGAAGGTTCAAGGAAGCAGGTTTCTTCATTTCTAACTGCTGCCATCTGGTGTGAATCTAACTCCAGGGAGAAGCAGACCAGCAGGTGACAGCTTAGAGCATGACTACTCCTTTATGAATGCCACCCAATCCTTTTCAGTGTAATTGGTACCTGAATTTACATAGATTTGCATAAATTATGTATCTGTTCAGATCCTCTTAGTGCCCATTTAGCATTAAAATAATTTGATATGTTTAAGATACCAAGTCTAGGGAGCTTTTATTATTTCCCTTCTCTTTTTTCTTATTTCTGTGTTACTCTCTGTCACTGTGGTCCCCACAGTGGTTTCTATCTGTCAATGGTGAAGTCATTCATTTATTAAGCATCATGTAAATTGAGGGAGTCTGCAATTTTGCCTGTCCATTTTCACTATCAATCCAGAGCCAACATCTGTAAACTTTTTAGGGCTGGCTGTGGGAAACAATGAAGATAACACTTCCTTCCTACTGGTCCCAGAGGAGGCAAAACCCCTGGCAGATAAACATGGCATCCCATCCCACAGTGCAGAAGTCCACAAGCTTGGGGTCACTGGTGTATGCCCTTCTATTGTGATGATGGTGCTCGGTGCACATTCAACTGTATCCATCCTGTCCTTTTCAGAAGCGGGGGAGATAAAAGGAATTTGCCTACTCTGGGGCATGTCCTCTTCTCTAGTTCTTGGAAGTTCTCGCTGACAGTGCTTTGTCATCCAGGACACTTTCTTCTCTGCTATCCAAAGGCTCTTAGGAACACACTCACACGCCCTCAAAGGCCCCGTCCCTCCTCACACTGACATGAAACTATTCTATATACACAATAGATTTCTTTCTTCCTCGTATTCCAGTGTTGAGATTGCTAAGGATCCTGGGCTTGAAACTTAGACAGCCCTGTGGCTTGGCACTGCCATGTTATCAGGATTCATGGAAGATGCTCCCCCAGGGACCTAAATTAAACAGAGCGAATGAATCTGGGCAATCAAGCTTCGGTATTTAAAGCATCTGCAGATGCTCCTGAGCTAGAGTTGAGAATGCTGTAAATCACTGGATTTACCAGTAAAGGAAATCTTCATTCAGGAGGGTGTAAACTCACAGAAAGACAAACTTGGGGTCAACACCAATAATTACGTGACCACTTAAGTGATTATCAAATATTTTCAAGAAATAAAATAAAACAAAAACCAAAAGAAAAAAGAAAAGAAAAGAAAGAAAAAGGATAGAAAAGGAAAAAAACTAAGAGTTTCCCCAGGGTTGAAATTAGGAGAAACATTTGTCTTTAGGGTAATTCCATCAGGAGTTAGACAGAAAATGAAATTTTTTGAGTACAAGACCCTACTCTTCCAAGCTTTACTTTGACTCTGAAACTCAGAGTCCCCTGTGCCCTCTTACATAATAATAGTAACATACACCCTACTTGGCAGCCTTCTCCATGGCTCCAGCTGGACCTGGCTTCACAATCCAAGTTCTAGAAGTCAAGAGTTGGTTTGTTGGAATTTTTAACTGGAAGCTCCTTAGTCTAAGTCTTCTAAATAATCTAAATTTTAATCTTCCCCAAATTCCAGAGAGTTTTCAGACACTTTTCCAGGAGTATCAGATATCCTTAATCTAAAAGTAAACAGGGATTTTTAGCTCACTAGCTCTTTGGCATCCCTTGAAGCACCTTCCAGAACCCTCAGGTAATCATTTCCTTTTCAGTAAAAGAACATTAAGCCTTAATCTGAGACTTTTCAATATTAACAAAGATCAAGAACACAGGAATGGTTAAGAGGGCTCATGGTTGTTGCCCTTAACTTTCCATATTCCCATGACTAAATCAAAAACTATACTAAAAACAGCCCCAAAGTCTATGCTCTACTAAAAAAGGGTGTATTTCTATCTAATGTAGCCAAGAAGTCTTGGTTGAATCATGCTCAAGAACTCTGTGCTACTCAAAGACAAATTATTTGTGGTCTTATACTATACTATATGGCTCCCTGTTGCTGGAGATATTTAAAATGGCGGCATTCAATCTGGCTTTTCTTAATCAGCCTCCATGTTCCCGACTAGCCTAGGCCTGCAGCCACAAGCGAACAGGGGAGAGAGTTCTTGCTGCTGCCGCTGAGGCTCAGGCAGCCAGAGACACCAGCCCTGGCACCCATGAGACACCAGTGTGGGAGATGGCTCTGCCAATCTTCCATGCTGTCTCTGCAAGGCTGGACTTTGCCCAGACCATCCCACCATCCACACGGGCCTGGTAGGAAGTGAGACTCTAATGCTTAAATGTTAATCAAAGGCTTTATATATTTGGTAATGCTCAATAACAATATGTCCATACAATTAGAGGTGTTTCCCAATTAACTAACCTAAATATAAGTTGTTACCCAGGACTGCTCTCCATACCTGCATGGCTCTTCATCCTCCTACATCTCTGCTCTCTCTAGCTCCTCCTCTTCCTTTTCTTCTTCCTCTCCTTACTCTTCCCACCTTAGCTCCTCCTACAGCTCCCTTTACATTATACATACTTGTATGAGCTTCTATGCTTTCCAACGGACTTCAATGAACTGGACAATACTGTGTATACATTGCTCCATTTTATCCTCACAGGAATCTCAGAAGGTAAGTGTCACTATCCTTTGGAGGTGAAAATTATTTCCCAGGTGATTCAGATAGCATCAGTCCATAGGGATGGGGCGGCAGAGGGGGAGGAGGAAGGGAAGGGGCTCAGTCAGTAAAGTGCTGTCTGTACAAGCATGCAGACTTGAGTTTAGACCTCTAGCATCCAAGCACAACATCAGCATACACTTTGAATCCAAGCACTGAGAAGGCAGAGACAGGAAGTTCTCTGGAACTGGCAGGCCAGCCAGTCTCTCTGAATCAATGAACTCCAAGATCGTTTACAGACCCTGCCTCAAAACATATCATGGAGGCAGGGTGGTGATGGTGTGTACCTTTTATATCAGTGTTCCAGAGGCACACAGGTCATCAACAACTGATATCTATATGCACAGTCTCACACGCACCACACACACACACACACACACACACAACACCACGACACACTACCACCACTACCACCACCAGGACTTGAATTCATGTTGGCCCAGATGGAAAGGATGTACTTTCCACAAAGTATGTGACTTCCTTCTCTGCTGAAAGAACAAGAGGCTAAAAGATCATCTTTCCTGCTCTAGACTGATGGGGTTAGCCTCGTGTAAGAGCACAGGCTGAGTAGGGACCCACTTTCATAGCAGCAGTCAAGCGCATCTCTGACTCCACAGGTTTCAGAGACTGCCCTGGAGGCAGCCCTGCTGAAGAGCTTAAATACATGTTTTTCAGAAGGAATGGTCCTTAGTTAAAATCTGCTGGTTGGAATTTCCACAGCTATAGCTTTGCCTAACTTCTAAAACCAGATGAACTTAAATAATTTGTCTTGTAGGGCCTAGTAGACTGAGAGTAGCCAAGTCTTTGTTGTTTCGTTTGCTGATATATTATTATTATTATTATTATTATTGCTACTACCACCATTACTACTACTACTATTACTATACATTAAATCATATGACATGATTATCTTTCAAATAATAATCTTGCCATGAATTTGAGTCATTTGTCACCAGTATTAGGAGGAAAATATCATTTCATTTTCCATTGAAGATATAGAGGCTTGCTTTTTATTGATTTTTTCCCCTAAGAAACTCACCATTTTACATACTAGTAGAGATCTTTGAATAGGGGGAGGTGTGCCCCACAAGTGTGCTGAATGAACATGTGGAAACATATCCTCTCTTTGGATAAGGGTGGCTGGTCTGGCCTATCTGCATCTGAGAACAGGAGGATCGGCTCTGGCCTGTAAGTCCCTGGGATCCTGCACTGTACACTTCACATGCTTGAGTTGGTCTCTCTTCCCAGGCACCACCAAGGAAGCTGATGCTGAATGAAGGTTCTCACAGCAAGAGAGAGCCAGTTCCTGCAGGATCCAGCCGAGGTCATTCTTTCCATTCTCCTTTGTCCTTTGTGGCCGCGACTGAATCCTGATGAAAGGGTGTTGCTCTCCGCTCCGTTGTCTCATGGACTGAGTTTCAGGAGATAACCTCAGAGGGATCCTGAGACCCAGCCTGCATTTTGGCTTTTCCTGATCCCAAAGCACTAAGATACAGAGACAAAACCTTATCAGCCCTGTGCCGCCTCTCACCTCCTAGTGCAACCATAAGGGACCAGAGACTTTTCACTTACCCCAAACACTCCTGCAAGACAAATACGTGCTAATCAGTTCCCAGCCAGTCAAGACTTCCTGTTTCCTTTGGGTTTTAACACAGCTGCTGACCCCCTGCTTAGGGTTAAGTTTATACTCGTGAGGAAGAATTAGGGGTGATACCACACAGTTGTTCTCTCACTATCTAAAGCCATCATAGATAAGTCTCTATCAGGCTGTTTACACAAAACAGGCTTTCCTCTGTTGTTCAAGCTTGGTGTGAGGATTGAGCTCATCTGTGGGACAACAGATGTCCTCCAAGAAGAATATAAACCATTTGTTCAAATGAAACATCGGGACCAAAATGTGATACTTCTGAGAGCCATCTCCGGCTTCTGTCATTTTTACCGTATCTGTAATTAAAGTCACACATCCTGAGCTGTGAATATCCATGTGGGCACACTAGCCTGAAGTCTCCTGGACCCAGTCCTCTACTAATCATTACTTTTCTGGCCTTTGTACCAAAATAGCATTTCTTCTAGACTAATAACATTCTTCACAGTTTTATCTGGAATAATCACTGTGGGAAGACACAGAATCAGGTTGACTCTTGATACCAACGTTTACAGAAATTGGGAAATGTTCTCATCACTGGAACTTAGAATCCTTCCATTTTCATTTGTTGTTTGAAGATGAAGGAGGTAGGCTGACTCACATGGAGGACTCCTCACTCTCAGGATTTATATATGTGTATGTACATACATACATATGTATATACATGTGTGTGTGTTTTGTTTGTATGTGTGTGTATGTATGTATGTGTGTGGAGGTGTGTGTGTGTATATATGTGTGTGGGGGTATGTGTGCATGTATGTATATATGTATGTGCATGTATGTGTGTATGTATGTGTGTGCATGTGTATGTGTGTATATGGGAGGTATTGTGTGGGGTATGTGTGTATGTGTGCATATGTGTGTATATATGTATGTATATATATATATATGTGTGTGTATGTATGCATATGTGTATATATGTGTGTATGTATGTGTGTTGTGTTGTATGTGTATTATGTGTATATAAATGTATATATGTGTATATATGTACATAGCATACTTTCCCAAAAGCTCTGAGTATAGCTATCACAAACACAGTGAGTTAGCATCTAAAAGCATACAAAGCCCAAAAGGACAGCCAGGAGAGATGGAAGAATGGGGAACATGGGGCTATGTGCAAAGCATTGTTCTTCCTGGGGAAAGTATGGGGATTTGGGATGGTAGGGAGCCTATGCATGTCCACATAGGGAAGTACATAAAGGAGCCAACACATGCCTGAGCATGCTGTTTAAGGTCACAGATTACACACTGACAAGAGAAAGATGGTAGGCATGAACACATCTGGGCATGCTCAGTTCGGTATTGTAATGAGTTAGGTTTATTCCACCAGATCCTCTAAAACAGCAGATCTCAACCTATGGGTTTTGACCATTGGCAAATTGCTATCTCCAAAAATATTTACATTATGATCCAGTAACAGTAGCAAAATTAAGTTATGAAGTAACAATGCAAATAATTTATGGAACATAAAGAACTGTATAAAAGGGCTGCAGCATTAGGGAGGTTGAGAACTGCTGCTTTAAAAGAATGAGTCAAATGACTTGAGGGCTTTGGCTGCTTCCCTTTACTTTTCTCCATTGAGTTTTAGATGAAACAAAAGCAACAAACAACCACCCAGACGGTGGCAGTGCACGCCTTTAATCCCAGCACTTGGGAGGCAGAGGCAAGCAGATCTCTGAGTTCCAGGCCAGCCTGGTCTACAGAGTGAATTTCAGAATGGCCAGGGCTATGCAGAGAAACTTTGATTCAAAAAACATAAATAAATAAATAAATAAATAAATAAATTATTCTGCCTCTTTTTTAAAAAACAAAGAATGAATAACTATTATCAATCTTGTTTGGTTTGTTTTTGGTTTTGTTTTATTTCTATTTTGGGAGACAGTTTCTTGCTCAGGACCCTAAGCTGGTCTGTGACCCACTGTTTCTTCTAGGTTGACCTTAAACTCACAATTCTTCTGGCTCAGTTTCCCAAATGCTGATGTTATAAGTGCCTCATACATTAATAGTCTTTAAAGAAGTTATAGCCTTCTCTCTGTTAAGTGTAGGCATTTACTCCTAATGGTACCTGCTTACTTAGCAGCTAACATTGTGCCTTACAATGAATGAATTTGTGTGTGTGTGTGTGTGTGTGTGTGTGTGTGTGTGTTATACGTGCACTTGTGTGTACAAGTCCACATGCCCGTGCATGAGTGTGCACCAGCCAGATGAGAATGACTCATGTCCTATTAAATCAGTCTCGGAATTACCTTTGAGGTAGGGTCTCTTTCTGAACCTGAAGTTAGCCTGGTAGCCCTCAAGCCCTAGCGAATCCTTGTGTCTTGCTCCTCACCTCAGCCTGTGCAGCTCTGGTGTTACAGGAAGCCCAGAGGCCTCTGCCAGCTTTGTACATGGATGCTGGGAACTCCAAATCAGATCCTTGTGTTCACACAACAAGTGCTCTTACCTACAGAGCCATCCACTGATGTTTTTGATAATTTAGAATAAGTATTTTCAGCATACCGATAAAACTATAATAGAATTGAATCTTAAGAAAAAACTTTTTGGGCTGGAGAGATGGCTCAGCGGTTAAGAGCACTCACTGACTGCTCTTCCAGAGGTTCTGAGTTCTATTCCCAGCAACCACATGTGGCTCACAACCATCTGTAATGGGATCCGATGCCCTCTTCTGGTGTGTCTGAAGACAGCTACAGTGTACTCATATAAAAAAATAAATCTTTAAAAAAAAAAAAAGAAAGAGAAAGAAAAGAAAAAACTTTTTGCGAAATATTGTGTTTAGTCTGTTGAAAATGTATTTTATAGGAGAGAAAATATATACCCTGTCTTTACCCATTCAAAGTCATGCCTGACACATCTATGACAAGAGACAGATTAGCAATAGAAAAGCATAATAAATTTAAAACATGGCATGGGAAGGTCTGAAATGAAGTTTGCCTAGCATTCATAAGGCCATGGGTTGATTTTATATCATCATGCAGAAAAACAAGGAAACAAACCCCCAAAGGCCCAAGAAAGCTGTGTTTTTATGCTTCCATTCCACAGAGATAGAGAACTGCAGAGACGTGTAACTAGGTAGAAATGGACTATGACCTCATGTGATAAGCTGAGCTGAGGGCACCTCACAGGCCTGTTTACTCAGATTCTTCTTTGCCTGGATGGGTTCCCACTGGAATAAAAGTTTTATCATCAACGTCTGGCAAAGTAGGTCGGAGAACTCCTTTAGGATTATATGTCAGGAGAAAAGAGAGAGGTCATAGTGACACTTAAGTGCTATCAAGTGCCAAGAGAGCATATTTTAGGGTCCTATATCTGAGCCCCCAATTAATTTCCTTTCCTATTGTTCTTTCATTCTTTTTCTCTAAGTATACTTACCTCCTTACCGCAGAAGTCAAATATTAAGTAAAAATTGTCTAGACTTTAAGCTCTCAAATACAACTCGATGTCTCTATGCACATCATGACTTTGGGAAGGTAACTGAGGGGAAACCAGCTTACATGTAGACATACACATTCATCTTTCACTACCCATGGAGTGCTGGTTCTTGGACCCCTCAAAATACCAAAACACATGAATTCCCAAGCTATTTCTATAAAATGGAATTTCTTTGCGATATAAACCCACACTTATCTCCTCCTTACTTTCATACATCTGTATGTTACGCCACCTAGCACAATATAAAATCATGTTAATGGTGCTTGCACTGGATTGTTCAAGAAAGAAGGCACATGTCTGTGCATGTTCTGTACAAATGCAGCTTCCCTGCCCCTCCACAACCCCAAATAGCCTCTACCCATGGGTGATTAGCTAGAGATACAAAACCCTCATGTGGGGAAGGCTGACTGCATGCTCCCCTTTCCTGTTAAAATCAAGGAATGTCCTAGTGTGAAGGTTACTACTGGGATAGTAATTGAGAAGCAAATAGGTGCTGATGGTCTTTCTCTCCCGTTTGTGTCATTTGTAGTTTGCTCTCCAAGCCAACCTGAGGAGCCTAAAGAAAACTGTCACCATCCAGGGATCTTGATCAGGTTTGCTTTCTCTGCCAGTTAAAGAATTAAAAGGCAGGAAAAAAATCTCCAGCTCAACAGGTAGTAGCAGAAAACTCATAAACACGATACACAGGAGCAGACAGAATTGGCAGGCGAAGAAAGACTTTATTCTGGGTGAAGAAATGCATGCATATAAGCAGGTACACAGGAAGACCCTCCACAAAGCAGAAAGGGGACTCGGAGACAAAATCCAGTCTCATCTTGAGGAGTGGAGTTTTTTAAGTCTCTGAAGGGTCTTCCTCCACTAAAGGAAGGTCAATTTGACGTTGGTCAGTTTGAAGAAAGACGGGATGGTTAGCTGATTGGCCCACAACTGTCTGTAAATGTGTCCTGATCTATCCCTGAACTTGTTGAGCCAACCTATGAGCAGGGGGCCTGCTAGTGGGAGATAAAGCCCATAGGCCTTTGTTTTAAGCTGCCAGGCTTTTATCTCAGATCAGAAGAGAAAGAAGCCAGTCATCTTGCAAGTTCACCACCTTTATCACCTAGCCATGTCCCCTCCCCTATCTGTTTGCCCACCAGGAAGTCTGTCTAACTTCAATACCACACCACCAAATGTGTTTCCAAGATCTCCAGTCTGCTTTCCATATCACCTAGAGAAATTTCCAAAGATTCATTCTGTCTCTTAAGTTCCCACATCCAAGTATTATTTTATATTATACCATATACACTTTAGATGCTCACAGGTTATAATGCAATAATGCACTTAGTTTTAGCAATGCACATGGAGGGAATAGGTAGATAGAGTTGGTTAAAACCAGAAGATCTGGGGCTACAGGATAGCTCAGTGGCAGAACAGGTGTTTTGCCCTGGATATAACTAATCCCCCATAACCTTGGCATCAGAAAAAGAAAATCTCTAACTTCTTGAAAACCACCTTGCTTAATCAATAGGAGGTAGATTTGTCCTATTTTCTCAGTGGCTGCTTTCTTTCCGTGAAGACTGCTTGCATGTGCTTGGATATTGGGGTCAGCCTAATCACCAACATAAGACAAAGCTGTGAACCTGTACTAAGCTTAGCAACACAATAACACAGTAGATGATAACTACCCTATGGCCAAGCTTTAGACAGTGCTTCTGACAACTAGTGTCATTGAGTTTTATTTCTGCCGGTTCACACAGTTTAGCAAGAACCATCCACTCTTGACCTGATCACCCTCACCAGCCTTTACCAAAAACCCAGCTAAAACTATTGAGCTATAATTCCCCTTCCTCCTGGATGGCTTCTCTTAGCCATTTTTCTTTTTTGTTTGTTTGGTTGGTTGGTTTTTTTGTTTGGTTTGGTTTGGTTTTTGTTTGTTTGTTTGTTTGTTTGTTTTTGCCATGAGGCTTTTTTATTTTCTTTTTTTTTTAATTGGAAATTTTATTTACATTTCAGATGTTCTCCCCTTATCCCATTTTCCCCATCCCTCCCAGGAACTCCCTATCCCATTCCCCCTCCTCCTGCTTCTATGGGGGTGTTCCCCCACCTACCCCCTCACCTCACTTCCCCACCCTCAAATTCCCCCCTCCACGACGTCCAGCCTTCATGGGACCAAGGATCTCTTCTCCCACCTATAACACCCTTGCATATATAGCTGGAGCCATGGGTCCCTCCCTAAGCGCTCCCAGGCTGGTGGTTTAGACCCTGGGGGCTCTGGTTGGTTGGTATTGTTGTTCTCCTCATGGGGTCACAAATCCTTTCAACTCCTTCAGTCTTCATTCTAACTCCTCTATTGGGAATCCTATGATCAGTTTAATGGTTAGCTGTGAGCATCTGCCTCTGAATACGTCAGACTCTTGCAGACCTCTAAGGAGACAGCTATATCAGGCTCCTGTAAGCATGTACTTCCTGACATCCACATCAACGTCTACCTTTGGTGACTGCACATGGGATGGATACACAGGTGGAATGGTCTGCAGATGGCCCCTCCTTCAGTTTCTGTCCTGCATTTTGTATCCATATTTGCTCCCTTGAGTATTGTGTTACTCCTTCTAAGAAGGAATGAAGCCCCCCCTTACTTGGTCATCATTCTTCATGAGCTTTATGTGGTCTGTGAGTTGAAACTTGGGTATTTCAAGCTTCTGGGCTAAAATCCAATAATCAGTGAGTGAATACCATGTGTGTTCTTTTGTGATTGGGTTACTTCACTCAGGATGATATTTTCTAGTTCCACCCATTTACATAAGAATTTACCAAATTCATTGTTTTTAATAGCTGAGTAATATTACATTGTGTAAATGTACCACATTTTTTGTATCCATTCCTCTGTTGA
The DNA here is from genome assembly GCA_021653895.1 of Mastomys natalensis. Taxonomy (NCBI): domain Eukaryota; kingdom Metazoa; phylum Chordata; class Mammalia; order Rodentia; family Muridae; genus Mastomys; species Mastomys natalensis. Next base: position 64,967 of record JAJTUV010002134.1, on the reverse strand, counting down.
AGGACATCTGGGTTCTTTCCAGCTTCTAGCTATTATAAATAAATCTGCTATGAACATAGTGGAGCATATGTCCTTGTTATATGTTAGAGCATCTTCTGGGTATATGCCCAGGAGTGGTATAGCTGGGTCCTCGGGTAGTGATATGTCCAATTTTCTGAGGAACCGCCAGAATGTTTTCCAGAGTGGTTGCACCACCTTGCAATCCCACCAACAATGGAGGAGTGTTCCTCTTTCTCCACATCCTCGCCAGCATCTACTATCACCTGAGTTTTTGATCTTAGCCATTCTGACTGGTGTGAGGTGGAATCTCAGGGTTGTTTTGATTTGCATTTCACTGATGACTAAGGATGCTGAACATTTCTTTAGGTGCTTCTCGGCCATTCGCATTTCCTCAGTTGAGAATTCTTTGTTTAGCTTGGTACCCCATTTTTAATAGGGTTATTTGGTTGTCTAGAGTCTAATTTCTTGAGTTCTTTGTATATATTGGAAATTAGTTCTCTATCGGATGTGGGATTGGTAAGATCTTTTCCCAATCTGTTGGTTACTGTTTTGTCCTATTGACAGTGTCCTTTGCCTTACAGAAACTTTGCAATTTTATGAGGTCCCATTTGTCAATTCTTGATCTTAGAGCATAAGCCATTAGTGTTCTGTTCAGGAACTTTTCCCCTGTGCCTAAGTATTCGAGGGTCTTCCCCACCTTCTCTTCTATTAGTTTCAGTGTGTCTGGTTTTATGTGAAGGTCCTTTATCCACTTGGACTTGAGCTTTGTACAAGGAGATAAGAATGGATCGATTTGCATTCTTCTGCATGTTGTCCTCCAGTTGAGCCAGCACCATTTGTTGAAAATGCTGTTCTTGTTCCACTGGATGGTTTTAGCTCCTTTGTCAAAGATCAAATGACCATAGGTATGTGGCTTCATTTCTGGGTCTTCAACTCTATTCCACTGATCTTCCTGCCTGTCTCTGTACCAATACCAGGCAGTTTTTAATCACTATTGCTCTGTAGTACAGCTTGAGGTCAGGGATGGCAATTCCTCCAGAAGTTCTTTTATTGTTGAGAATAGTTTTCGCTAGCCTGGGGTTTGGGTTATTCCAGATGAATTTGAGAATTTCTCTTTCTAACTCTGTAAAGAGTTGAGTTGGTATTTTAATGGGGATTGCATTGAATCTGTAGATTGCTTTTGGCAAGATGGCCATTTTTACTATATTAATCCTGCCGATCCATGAGCATGGCAGATCTTTCCATTTCCTGAGATCTTCTTCAATTTCTTTCTTCAGAGACTTGAAGTTCTTGTCATACAGATCTTTCACTTGCTTGGTTAGATTCACCCCGAGGTATTTTATATTATTTGTGACTATTGTGAAGGGTGTCATTTCCCTAATTTCTTTTTCAGCCTGTTTATCTTTCATGTAGAGGAAGGCTACTGATTTGTTTGAGTTGATTTATAACCCGCTACTTCGCTGAAGTTGTTTATCAGGTTTAGGAGTTCTCTGGTGGAAGTTCTGGGGTCACTTAAGTATACTATCATATCATCTGCAAATAGTGATATTTTGACTTCTTCCTTTCCAGTTTGTATTCCTTTGACTTCTTTTTGTTGTCTAATTGCTCTGGCTAGGACTTCCAGTACTATATTGAATAGGTAGGGAGAGAGTAGGCAGCCTTGTCTAGTCTCTGATCTTAGTGGGATTGCTTCAAGTTTCTCTCCATTTAGTTTGATGTTGGCTACTGGTTTGCTGTATACTGTTTTCATTATGTTTAGGTATGGGCTTTGAATTCCTGATCTTTCCAAGACTTTTAACATGAAGGAATGTTGAATTTTGTCAAATGGTTTCTCAGCATCTGGTGAGATGATCATGTGGTTTTTTTTTTCTTTGAGTTTGTTTATATAGTGGATTACATTGATGGATTTCCGAATATTGAACCATCCCTGCATTCCTGGGATAAAGCCTACTTGATCGTGATGGATGATTGTTTTGATGTGTTCTTGGATTCAGTTTGCTAGAATTTTATTGAGTATTTTTGCATCGATATTCATAAGAGAGATTGGTCTGAAGTTCTCTTTCTTTGTTGGGTCTTTGTGAGGTTTAGGTATGAGTGTGATTGTAGCTTCCTAGAAAGAATTGGATAGTGTTCCTTCTGTTTCTATTTTGTGGAATAGTTTGAAGAGAATTGGTATTAGGTCTTCCTTGAAGGTCTGATAGAATTCTGCACTAAAACCTTCTGGTCCTGGGCTTTTTTGGTGGGGAGACTTTTAATGACTGCTGCTATTTCTTTAGGGGTTATGGGACTGTTTAGATGGTTTATTTGCTCCTCATTTAACTTTGGTACCTGGTATCTGTCTAGAAAATTGTCCATTTCATCCAGATTTTCCAGTTTTGTTGAGTATAGGTCTTTGTAGTAGGATCTGATGATTTTTTGAATTTCCTCAGTTTCTGTTGTTATGTCTCCCTTTTCAGATCTGATTTCATTAATTTGAATACTGTCTCTGTGCCCTCTGGTTAATCTGGCTAAGGGTTCATCTATCTTATTGATTTTCTCAAAGAATCAACTCCTGGTTTTGTTGATATTTTGTATAGTTCTTTCTGTTTCTACTTGGTTGATTTCAGTCCTGAGTTTGATTATTTCTTGACCCCTACTCCTTTTGGTTGTATTTGCTTCTTTTTGTTCTAGAGCTTTCATGTGTGCTGTCAAGTTGTTAATGTATGCTCTCTCCAATTTCTTTTTGTAGGCACTTAGAGCTATGAGTTTTCATCTTAGCACTGCTTTCATGGAGTCCCACAAGTTCTGGTAGATGTGTCCTCATTTTCATTAAATTCTAAGAAGTCTTTAATTTCTTTCTTTATTTCTTCCTTGACTAAGTCATCATTGAGTAGAGCATTGTTCAGTTTCCACATGCATGTGGGTTTTCCATTGGTTTTGTCCTTATTAAAGACCAGCTTTAGTCCGTGGTGATCTGATAGCATGCAAGGGATTATTTCAATCTTTTTGTATCTGTTGAGGACTGTTTTGTGACCAATTATATGGTCTATTTTGGGGAAGGTACCATGAGGTGCTGAGAAAAGGGAATATTCTTTTGCTTTAGGATGAAATGTTCTATAGATATCTGTTAAATCCATTTGGTTCATAACTTCTGTTTAGTTTCTGTTTCCATGATCTGTCCATTGCAGAGAGCAGGGTGTTAAAATTCCCCACTCTTACTGTGTGAGGTGCAATGTGTGCTTTGAGCTTTAGTAAAGTTTCTTTTATGTGTGTGGGTGCCCTTGCATTTGGAGCGTAGATGTTCAGAATTGAGAGTTCATCTTGGTAAATTTTTCCTTTGATGAGTATGAAGTGTCCTTCCTTACCTTTTTTGATTACTTTTGGTTGAAAGTTGATTTTATTTGATATTAGAATGACTACTCCAGCTTGTTTCTTGGGACCATTTCCTTGGAAAATTGTGTTCCATCCTTTTACTCTGAGGTAATGTCTGTCTTTGTTACTGAGGTGCGTTTCCTGTATTCAGCAAAATTCTGGGTCCTGTTTATGTATCCAGTCTGATAGTCTACGTCTTTTTATTGGAGAATTGAGTCCATTGATGTTAAGAGATATTAAGGAAAAATGATTGTTGCTTCCTATTATTTTTGTTATTAGAGGTGGAATTATGTTTGTGTAGCTACCTTTTTTTAGGGGTTGTTGGAAGATTACTTCCATGCTTTTTCTCGGTTGTAGTTTCCTTCCTTGTGTTGGCGTTTTCCATCAATTATCCTTTGAAGTGCTGGGTTTGTGGAAGATATTGTGCAAATTTGGTTTTGTCATGGAATATCTTGGTTTCTCCACCTATAGTGATTGAGAGTTTTGCTGGGTATAGCAGTCTGGGCTGGCATTTGTGTTCCCTTAGGGTCTGTATGATATCAGACCAGGATCTTCTGACTTTTATAGTCTCTGGTGACAAGTCTGGTGTAATTCTTATAGGTCTGCCTTTATATGATACTTGACCTTTTTCCCTTACTGCTTTTAGTATTTCTTTTCTTTGTTTTGTGCATTTGATGTTTTGATTATTATGTGACAGGGGCTATTTCTTTTCTGGTCTAGTCTGTTTGGTGTTCTGTAGGCTTCTTGTATGTTTACGGGCATCTCGTTCTTTAGGTTGGGGAAATTTTCCTCTATAAATTTGTTGAAGATATTTACTGGCCCTTTAAATTGGGAATCTTCACTCTCATCTATACCTATTATACTTAGGTTTGATCTTCTCATTGTGTCCTGAATTTCCTGGATGTTCTGGGTTAGGAGCTTTCTCCATTTTGCATTTTCTTTGACAGTTGTGTCAATGTTTTCCATGGTATCTTCTGCGCATGAGATTCTCTCTTCTACCTCTTGTATTCTGTTGGTGATGCTTGTGTCTGTGACTCCTGATCTCTTTCCTACGTTTTCTATCTCCAGTGTAGTTTCCCTTTGAGATTTCTTTATTGTTTCTATTTCCATTTTTAGATCCTGGATGGTTTTGTTCAATTCCTTCACCTGTTTGGTTGTGGTTTCTTGCAATTCTTTAAAGGATTTTTGTGTTTCCTCTTTAAGGGCTTCTACCTGTTTACCTGTGTTTTCCTGTATTTCTTTAAGGGAGTTACTTATGTCCTTCTTAAAATCCTCTATCATAATCATGAGAAGTGATTTTAATTCTGAATCCTTTTTTTCCTGTGTCATGGGTATCCAGGGCTAGGTATGGTGGGAGAACTGGGTTCTGATGATGCCAAGTAACTTTGGTTTCTGTTGGTTGTGTTCTTGTGCTTGCCTTTCGCCATCTGGTTGACTCTAGTGTTACCTGTGCTCACTGTGTCTGACTGGATTCTGTCTTTCCAGTTATCTTGCTTGTGTCAGAACTCCTCAGATTCCAGATGTCTCTGTGTTACTGTGATCCTAAGCTCCTGGGTGGAAGAACTCCTGGGTCTCAGGCCACCTCGGGGATCCTGAAATCCTGCTGCCCTGAGTGCAGCAGCTCCTCTAGGATGGCTCAGGATAAGGTGTCTCCACCGAAACAGACTAGCTAGGTGTTCACTGCTCTCAGTGCAGTGGCTCCTCTAAAATGGCTCAGGGTAAGGTGTCTCCACAGGGGCAGACCAGCTCGGTGTCTTCCCCAGCCAGAAGGACCAGGCCTCTGCTCTGAGTGCAGTGGCTCCTCTAGGATGGATCAGTATCAGGTGTCTCCACAGGAGCAGGCCGGCTCAGTGTCTGCCCCAGCCACAAGAACCAGGCTCGGGATGGAAGGGAAGCGATATTCTGGAGGGGTGGGTTTGGTGCCTGCTGGTTCCTTAACCCCCCACCCCGACTCCCAGTTGTAACTCTGGGGTATGAGGTAGGGGCAAGGTGTCTTACCCTCTTCTTAGCCATTTTTCTATCTAATGATCCTCTTGTTCTCTACATAGGATATAAATCCCCAGGTGTGTCTTTGCTGTATTTAAAATTGAGCTCAATCTTTCTCTTCTGTCACAACAGTCTTGAATCCCCTTCCTACTTCAACAAATGTTAACTTTTTCTTTAAGTACACTATGCTGTAGATAAGTGTTTTTAATCTCCATCAAAGTTCTATGAGTCATTTCAGCTTTGTGGGGTTTTTTTGTGTGTGTGTTTACATGTGTGTGTGTATTTCTATTTTAGTTGCTAGTTTTATTTTGATTGAAAAAGGAGTTCATGTAACTCAGGCTGGCCTTGAACTCCTGATGTTCTTAATTTCACCCCCTGAGAGCTAAGATTACAGGTACATACCACTATGCCAGGCTTTGGTCACACTATAAAAACATGCCAACAACTGAGTGACATCCCAGCTTCAACAACAAGGCATTGAAATATGATATAGTTCCTGGACCCTAAAGAGTCAGAAGTTTTCCCCCACAGTTGCCCTTAGTATATGACCTCCATTATGTCCCCTCCTCCACGTTTCTGGAATGGAAAGCTTTAACTTATGTAAAACTTAAGTGGGCTGGCAAGACGGCTCAACATTTAGAATGCATGCTCCTATTCCAGAAGATCTGAGTTCGATTCCAGCCCCCTCATCAGGCAGTTTACAACCACCTGTGACCCCAACTACAGAGCATTTTACACCTTTCTCCTGACCTCTGCAGGCACCCATACAGACTGACACACATTTCCACAGACATACAATCAATAAAAATAAATGTTTAAAAGCAAAACCCTGCTGTCTCTACTTGGGCCATGATGGTAAAGGGACTTTTGCTTGCCAAGAGAGGTCTTACTACCTCAGGTGAAGGGCACTGTGGTGAATGGGTAGATGCCAGGGAAGTTTCATCAGATACCAAAGTGAGTTTAATGAGCTACCGGAAAGATTAATAGGCCTGCTGCAACCTTGCTGAGGCTCTGGAATCAGAGAGCAGAAAAAAAGTCTGAGAAACAATAAAGAGAAACAAGAGTACATCATGGAAACAACTAAGAATGTGGACATAGTGGGGAGAGGAAGTGGGACCCCTGAGGCTGGCTGTGATTTCTAGCTTAACTCTAGAAAATGCCTGCATGAAACCCTGCTGAAGTGGGGTTGGGGATGCAGCTCCAAGCTTCTGAAGAAAGATGCTGAAGGCAGTAAGACACCTATCCCGTTCACAAGTGAGTTACTCCAGCTTACTCACTGCACTGTTGCTGAGTCTCACCAGTGCTGGGATATGGGATGATTCATTGCAGACTGTCTCCTATTGTCACTAATCATAGAGAGACTGTTTTCAAGGTCTCCACCTTCTAAGCTCATGTTATTGTTATACTATCTCTTGGACAACTGACCCACAAAACAAAGGCGGTGCTCCTTGATAATTGATGCATTGAACAGCCTCCCTACGAGACTTCCAGAACTCTGTAACCTTGGTTAGCATTTTCGTATCTACCTCCAAGGCTGACTGAAAGTTGCTTTTGACTATCTCAAGGCACAGTGCAATTCCTGAAGGTGAGCTTCATGGATGTTGGCAGAGGTGCATGCTGGGAGAAGTGCAACTGTGTCACACTACTCATTGAAGCTCTGAAACCATCTGTTCCTGGGGACAATGATGGTCAGTCACATCAGGGGCTGGTGCCCCCACTGGTACTGCAGATCTATACCCTACTTTGCCCCAGTATAATCCCCATGAGATGAGTACACCTCAGCCCTCTAGCTTGTTCTGTCCTCTGGCTTCACTAGGTTGAGGAATTGGCAGGAGATCAAAAGTTGAGTGTAGTGAGCACTTCTGGAAGTGAGCTTCCTCCCACGCCAGCCTCCTTCCTTCCTCTCCTCCAGGCCAACTGACTATGATCCTGGACATATGGCTGCTGCTGTCTGGTAAAACATCTCTCTGCCAAGAGCTCCAGTATGTTTCTGAAAAACCACTTCCTTGAGCCTTCTTTGAGGCAAGCAGAAACTGATATCTTTTCCTGGTGGTGCTGGCCTCTGTCATGCCTTGGTCATCACTTTTAGCCTTACTCATGTTGAAGGATGGGGGGGGTGATTTTGTTTGTTTGTTTGTTATTTTAGGTGTTGAGAGTAAAACCAGGTCCTCATATAAGCTATGTAAGCCCTTGACCACTGAGTTACACTGCTCTTCTTCTGGCCTTCAGTTGAGCTTTTAAATATGCTATTAATATCTACTTCTTACTGGGACCTTGGTGCACACACATTTCCTCATTCAAGGCCAGTATTCTATATCCATCTCAACTTTCTAAAATACAGCTATATACTGACATGTTTATTCACATTTAAGAGCGCTTTTAGATTGGATTGTAATTAAGAGCATTTTTAGATTACAAAGAAGTGGCTCTTGCTTCTACTTCCAGCAACATGAAGATCCCTTAGGGCCTACTTTCTAGTGAAACAATCATAACTGATGAAAATCATTTTCTGAGTATCTAGAAACTGTCCCAAGGGTCCACTGAAATACAGAAACATCTATTCAATACAGTCTGATAACTCTTTGTAATAACATTGAGCCTATAGCACTTAAACCATGACCAGCTAACACCTCCATTCCTGAGCAACTTAATGGATTCTCAGCTTCACCATTCCTAGGCAACTTGGAGGATTTTCAGTTCTAATGGGGGGGTGGGGGTGTCCGGGCAACAGATATGACTTCCTCTTCCCCTAGTCCCTTTCCTAGTTAAGATGTGTAGTGTCTTACCAAAAGGAACATGGCAACATGTTTCTCCTCTCTGCTCCAGGTTGAAAATATAATTCCTACTAGGTGTAGCCAAGAGTATGGGTGCTTGATATACCAAGTAGAGTGACCTTAAATTATCACACCCAAGCTTGCTCAAAGGGCAAAGATTTCACAAGAGATGAAGTCAGCCAAGATCACAGGCACCTGTCCCCTGCTCGCCATCCAGAGTAGTGATTCAAAGAAACTACAACTTCATAAAAGCAGAAGGCTCTGAAGCTCTCTCTAAAGAACTTCCTTCACTGTGAATAAGGATTACCCAAATGGAATGAAATGGAGATTTCATCAGTAAATATTAAAAGGAAGCTAGTAGTTATCAGAGGTGACCAGGAAAGAGACAGCTGAGAGGTATCCCATTGCTGTCAGAAAGAACATTAAAGACTGACCTCGAAAATTACTCTTACTAGGGCTAGGTATGTAGTACTATGTAGTACTGGGTAGAAGGAATGAATGACCCCCAATCTGAATTTATTTCAGTCAAAATGTAAAACAAATTGTGTCCTAAGCATTGTCAAAACAATGGAGGAAATGGTGACAGCAGCTCAATTGAACACCAAGTAAAGGCAGAGGACTCAGGGAGAGAAGAAATCAAATAGCAGATATAAATCTATATATGCCCATTATGATCAATTAAGGGTAACAGTACAGCCAAGCAGGCTAAGCGCCAGACTCAAGCTCTGCTTCCCCAATTATAATGGATAAAATGGTGACATAACACGGATCACCAAACTCTATAAAAAAATAATATTACTTATAGTACAAAGATAATTTTATATATATATATATATATATATTATATATATATATATATATATATATATATATATAACCATAAAAACCTGGAACATGGTGTGTTATACGCCTGTAATCCCAGAACTTGGGAGGCTGAGGCAGGAGGGCCTCAAGTTCCAAGGCCAGCCTGGTCTATATAATCTGACTCAAAATAACAATATAAAAGTGATTCAGCTGGGTCAATGGTAGACTTTGTTATTTTACTTTCATCAATTATCAGAGCAAACTTACAGGAGATAGGTAAGGAAACAGAGGACTTAAAGACATTAAGAGCCAACCAGGCATCAATAGAGCAGTTCTTAGTGACAGACTCTACCTCTCAAATGCACATGAACACTCTAGGGTAGTCTACAGGCTAAATCATGAAACAGTTTAAGCTTGTTTTTGAGACAGGGAGTCACTCTGCAGCCCTGACTATAAATGTATAAATGCCCATGATAGAAAAGGATCTTAACTTGTTAACCTACCCTGAATCCTGAAGACCCTAGAAAGGGCAGAGCACTGAGCCACCACAAGTGTGCAGAAGATAACAATGAAGATTAGAGCAGAAGTTCATGAAGGGCAGTCATTTAAAATTAATAACAATTTTAAAAAGTGAAGAGCCGGATGTTGTAGCACATCCCTTTCATCCCAGCACTAGGGAGGCAGGAGGATCACTATGAGTTCAAGGCCATACTCATCTACGCAGTGAAACCTTACATTTAAAATAAGAAGATGAAAAGGCAATAAAAAATTAAATTAAATTAAAAGTTGATTCTTCAGGCTAAAGAAATGGCTCAGTCACCCTTTAAAGAAAATGACTTCAAAATGCACCAAAATTGTGGGTTTGACATAATGAAGGCAAGGAAGCCTGGTACTCATTGAGAAGGCTCTTGGGTGTGTCTTGCTTTCTTCCCAAGCACTTCCCTCAATCCTCAAGCTTAACGTCTATACTAAAATCATTTTCATCAACTCCATCCCTGCTTCACACTGGTTTACCCTGAAATTCTTTTCTTGCTAGGTCAAGTGTCTGAATAGAGGTCTCTGAAAAAGGAACTCAAGCTACTGTCAACACTATAGAGCTGTGGAGTGTGTGTGTGTGTGTGTGTGTGTGTGTGTGTGTGTGTGTGTGTGAGATGGGGGTGGTATGTGTAATGTAGTGTGTGTGTGTGTCTCGTGTGATGTGAGTGGTATGTGTGGTGTGGGTGCTGTATGTGTGCTGTATGGGGGCACGTGGTATGTGTGATGTCTATGTATGGGTGTGGGTGTGTGTATCCTGTTGCCACTGACAGAGTAAAAGAATTTTTCTTTCCTAGTTGAAATCAGGAACTCAAGGTAAAATTCCCAGATGCAGTAAATGCTCTACTCATAACACTCAGCCACAGTGAGAATTTGGAGCTATTCAGCAAATCCAAATGAGAGAAAGAATGCATAAATTTGCTAATAAGCTCTGGCGACCTTCATTTGACCTCTCTGCTCTGCCTTCCATCTCTGTTTAGATTTAGCAATAAGCCTTTATCTGACACTAAGTTATCAAATTTCCCCATATTTGCCATAAAATTTTGTCATAGACTTGAGAAAAACTTTGCAGGAAGTTTAAGTGTTTAAGTTCTGTTATAAAGAGCTGATACTACAGTTCAAATTACAAAAGCAAGAACAAATTCAGTGACCATACCTACAAACTTACCCATGTGCTACAAGAGAACTAAAAAGAGCAGGAACATGCTCCTTGGAATATTTTTGGCCTGCATTTAGCCATAGTAACAGTGCCCCAGGGGCAAATGTGGCCAATCTAAAAAGGTTTACTCTAAGTTCTAAAGTTAAACTTGATTCATAATACTGTTGTGCCTCTAGGGTAGGTGACCAATGTTCTGAATCTAAGGGCTGTTTTAAGGGGAGAAAAATTAGATCAAGATGGAAAATGTCCAGCAAAGAGGCTAAATATGCTCAGGAAGTGTGGTAAAAACCCATGAATATTAATTGGGCTAGTTCAAACCATAAGCCCCTCAATAAAATAAAAATAGTTTTGGGTTCTAGGAAGAAATAAAGTAGGCTGTTCTTCCCAGGCTCTTAGAAATCGCAGCACTCTCTGCATTTCTCACTGCCATTTTCCAGATTGTAAATTGCATAGAAATTGTATGTGGAATACTTCCTGATCCCCAAGCAGGAGAAACCAGAGTGAGAGCCACAGCCCACCCCCTCCCCAAGTGCCTGGTGGGGACTGGCTTTGTCATTTCCTTCCTACACTCCCATCACATGGGGAAAGAGAATTCTGAGCCCTGAATCTTTAACCAGATGGCGAAATCTTTTCTCAACCTTCTCAGGCTGACTCTCACTTCATGCCTTTCCCTACTTCCCTGTTCATTTTTCAGTATGTGCCCTAAACTAGTTTATCTACCAGACAGACTTCCTTTAGATGGGAGGGGGAACCACATACTGAGTTATGTGCAAAAAGCTTTCAAGAGTTAGGAATGTGTCTCAGAGCTCGCTCTTCTTATTGGACATGTTGGTGGCAACACTATTTGGGCTCTATGTCAAAAACCTTGGGCAGTGGTACCTAGACATGGCCTTTGGACATAAGGGTGACCTAGATTCATCATTCTTTTGTAAGGGTCCATGATCCACCAAAGAATGATACGCTGGACTCAAACAGTATGCAAAAGAAAAGAGCGTTCTATTCTGCAGAAGTCCAGCATGTTGGGGTCAACCATCTACCAAGATGGAGGTACCCCAGTGAGCTTGCAGGCTGATTTAAAGCACATTAGGGGAATTCCAGGAGGGGTAGATGACCATTTTCTTAATGTTTTGGATCTATTGTTAGGAACATTCCAAAAACCATTGCTGGGGCTGGGGTGGGGGAAGGCTGGAAACTGTTGCTGACCCATTTTCTTACCTCTGGCCAGGTGGCAGGGCAGCTTCTGATGGCAGGGTAGCTTCTAACTGGCTGTCTGAAGCCTGGAGTTTTTTCCAGTAACTGACTCACCTGGACTTGCCCAGTCCTTGGTAACAGAGATTTAGACTTAGTCTCCTGAACTGCTGATTTGAAGCCTGTCATGGAGTCAGCCTGTTTCACTTTCACTAGTTTCATTCTCAGAAGAACAAATGACTGCTATGTTTGTTGTGTTTTCTTTGTGAAAGACATCAACGTGGAGACTGAACATCCAATCTCAAGAATAAACTTTCAACATCTAGAAAGATTTATTCTCTTTACAAGAATATTCAACACACAACACAGAGCTATGGCTTCACCCTAGAAGTTTAGGAACACTAAGTATGAGCAACACTCCCAAAAACTTACTTTTTAAAACAAGCTCGCTCATATTCTCTCTCTCTCTTTCTCTCTCTCTCCATCAGAGTCGATTTGAGCTCCTAGACAACCCAACCTGGCCTCCCCCTACCCAAGTCTTCCAGATACTAAGATTGTAGGCACTGATTGCCACAGCCAATGTCACACTTAAACTCTACAACGAGTGTTCTCTCTTTGGTTTTGTTTTTTTAAGTAGACAGGTTATAAATATCACTGTTAGTTTTCTCTTCATTATACTGCCATTTATTGGTACTTTATACATAACTGATCCCATCAAAATATATATTTTAAATGCATTTCTTTAAATCATGGATTATTTTAATTAGTCATTCATATGATTAAACATTTTTTAAACACATAATGTCTTGTATGTTTTTATCCTGCTCAATCAGTGGTTAATACAGCCATACCTCTTCCCCTGTGCTCTGGACAACATGGATTTTTCCCCCCTCTAACAAGAACTCAGACTTACCTTGCTCCTTTCCATAAAGTAAAAGCAAGTCTTGCAATAAATACAATTGCATATGAAACTTTAGCATGTGATACATCAACATCTCAAAAGAATAAAGCTAAAGATAAGCCCTTAAGTAAGTTCCAGAACAACCCTTCCCCTGGCATGAGGACCAGATCAGCTGAAAGGTGCTGAGACTGAAGACAAGCAAACAGATTGAGGATTACATAGTGTGCTATGCACTGGGGCTAATGGCAGTGAGGCCTTGTGGATCACTGCAATTCGAGTGACAAGGAGGGAGTCTATGTATTAGTTAAGACAAAGGAGATATCACCCTAGCTGGAATGTATGTTTTATGTTAACCTAATGTCAGAATCAGGCACAACCCAAGTCAGGTCCAGTTATAAAGCACCACAGGTCACCCAGATGGTTCTACCTACTTATCAATCTGTATATCGATCTATCACTTATTGAGGAATTGGGGTGGTTTGTTTTGTTTTGTTTTTTAAGACAGGGTCTCACTAGCTAGCTAACACTAGCCTTAAACTCGATCTTTAGCCCCTAATTGCTGGGACTGTAGATGTACACCTGAGAAAACAAACCTCAGAAGTTTGTTTATGTAGTATAGACAAAAAAAAAAGTATATGCTTGCAAATTATGCAGGAAAAATCAACTAGGATTACCCTGGGGCATGCAATAATGGTAGCTATAATTCAAGATGGCATCAGTTATGTCAAGATGAGTCCACACAAAGTGGTATTGAGATAGGTAAATAATTCTATTTTAAAAGAGGAAATAAATATACCATAGAACAAATTCCATGCATCAGAAGTTAATAAAATGATGGCTAAAACATGAATAAATTGCTTTATTATGTGATACTAGGGATGTTTCCTTAAACCATGACTGAAATCCAAAAAGTAAAACCAGGAAAGACTGCCAAATGAGAGATAAATAATTGATAAATTTGATGGTATAACATTTTTTTCAAATATTTACAAATGAAAAATACTATAAGTAACATAAAAAGAAACAAATGACAACAGATATACAACTTATATCACAAAATGCAGATATTCTTACTATACAAAGAGCCTTTGAAACCTGAGGAGAAAAATTATCGACTGCTGTCCAGGGACAAACATGAGTAATTTCCCAGAAGCTCATCACTGCTGCAAAGAGATGAATAATTTTAAGTTTTCCAATTCATCAGGTTGGGAAATATCCAAAAGTTTAATGACAGACACATTTGGAGAAACTATAAGAAAACCATTGGTTTTGCTGTCTGTCAGAATGAAAAATCACACATCTCTTGTAGAAAAAAATTTTGCTGATACCTTGCTGGATGTTTTCCTGGCAACCTCATTGGTAGTAATCTATTCTAAAACTGACATTACAAGAGACAGAGACAGAGACAAGTGGCAGGGGAGAAGGAGGGAGACCTAGAGAGTGAGAGACAGAAGAGACACAGAAACAGAGGCAGAGGTGAGAGTCTGTACAGAGTAGCTCCGTGAATAATAATAAAAGACTTAGAACAACACAAGTCCCATAATAGAGACTAGATTGAGTAAATTACTAAACCACCACATCACGGGGGTCAAGGCCAGCAAAAAGAAGTGGGATATTAATACCATGAAATGATCCTTTGATGAATCGTCATACTTTTTTAAAGCAATGGAAGGTTTAACATAAATTATTCTATAAGAAGGAAATTTACAAAGCAATATTTCTTTGACTATCTTGTTTTGTGCATTTGAGATCAATACAATATAAATGTTTTATATAATTAAAAAATTTAATAAAGTATAACAAAATTAAATTATTTTAAAATAAGAAAAACTAGGAGCTGAGGAGAAGGCTCAGGGGTAAAATCGATACAGTTGCATGTGTCTGTGATCCTGCAGTGAACTGGGAGCAGAGGCCGGAGAATGCCCTAGCTCTTGGGCCAGCTTGCCTGGCATATGCAATGGTAAACCCTTTCTCAACCAAGATGGAAGGTGAGGACCAACATGGTAGGTTGTCCTCTGATCGCAATATTAGGCATGCTATGGCACACACACACATCTACAATCACAGGCAAAAGTGCAGGCTAATCTCACACACACAATTTTTTTAGTTTTTTTTTTCATGTAAATTTCACATTTTTATTGGATATTTTCTTTATTTGCATTTTAAATGTTATCCCCTTTTCCAGTTTCCCTTGCAGAAACCTCCTATCCTATCCCTCGTCCCCCTTCTTCTACCAACCACCCATTCACTCGGGTCTCCCTGCCCTCACATTACCCTACACTGGGGCATGGAGCCTTCACAGGACCAAAGGCCTCTCCCCACAGTGAGGCCCGACACTGCCATCCTCTGCTACATATGCGGCTGGAGCCATGGGTCTCTCCATGTGTACTCCTTGGTTGGTGGTTTAGTCCTTGGTAGCTCGGGGGTCGAGGGGAGGCGGTTGGTTGATATTGTTGTTCTTCCTATGGGTTGCAAACACCTTCAGCTCCTTCAGTCCTTTCTCTAACTCCTCCATTGGGGATCCAGTGCTCAGTCCAATGGTTGGCTGCAAGCATCCACCTCTGTATTTGTCAGATTCTGGCAAAGCCTCTCAGGAGACAGCTATATCAAGCCCTTGTCAGCATGCACTTCTTGGCATCCACAACAGTGTCTGCGTTTGATGACTGTATATGGGATGGATCCCCAAGTGAGGCAGTCTCTGGATGGCCTTTCCTTCAGTCTCTGCTCCACACTTTGTCTCCGTATTTGCTCCCGTGAGTATTTTGTTTCCCCTTCTAAGAAGGACCGAAGCACCCATACTTCTTCTTGAGTTTCATGTGGTCTGTGAATTGTATCTTGGGTATTCCGAGTTTAGGGCTAATATCCACTTATCAGTGAGTGCATACCATGTGAATTCTTTTGTGATTGGGTTATCTCATTCAGGATGATATTTTCTAGTTCCAATCATTTGCCTAAGAATTTCAGGAATGCATTGTTTTTAAAAGCTGAGTAGTACTCACTCCATTGTGTAAATGATTTTCTGTATCCATTCCTCTGTTGAAGGACATCTGGCTTCTTTCCAGCTTCTGGCTATTATAAATAAGGCTGCTATGAACATAGTGAAGCATGTGTCCTTATTATATGTTGGAGAATCTTTTGGGTATATGCCCAAGAGTGGTATAGCTGGGTCCTCAGGTAATGCTATGTCCAATTTTGTGATTTCCAGAGTGGATGTACCAGCTTGCAATCCCACCAGCAATGGAGGAGTGTTCCTCTTTCTCCACATCCTCGTTAGCATCTGCTGTCACCTGAGGTTTTGATCTTAGCCATTCTGACTGGTGTGAAGTGGAATCTCAGGGCTGTTTTGATTTGCATTTCCCTGATGACTAAGGATGCTGAACATTTCTTTAGGCGCTTCTCAGCCATTCGATATTCCTCAGTTGAAAAATCTTTGCTTAGCTCTGTACCCCATTTTTAATAGGGTTATTTGGTTCTCTGGAGTCTAACTTCTTGAGTTCTTTGTATATATTGGAAATCAGTCCTCTATCAGATGTAGGATTGGTAAAGATCTTTTCCCAATCTATTGGTTGCTGTTTTGTCCTACTGACAGTTGCCTTACAGAAGCTTTGCAATTTTATGAGGTCTCATTTGTCAATTCTTGATCTTAGAGCATAAGTTCTATTCAGGAACTTTTCCCCTGTGCCCATGTGTTCCAGGCTCTTGCCCACTTTCTCCTCTATTAGTTTCAGTGTATCTATTTTTACCTGGAGGTCCTTGATCTACTTGGACTTGAGCTTTGTACAAGGAGATAAGAATGGATAGATTTGCATTCTTCTACATGCTGACCTCCAGTTGAACCAGCACCACTTGTTGAAAATGCTGTCCTTGTTCCACTGGATGGTTTTAGCTCCTTTGTCAAATATCAAATGACCATAGGTGTGTGGGTTCATTTCTAGGTCTTCAGTTCTATTCCATTGATCTACCTGCCTGTCATTGTACCAATACCATGCAGTTTTTTATCACTATTGCTCTGTAATACAGCTTGAGGTCAGAGATGGTGATTCCCCCCAGAAGTTCTTCTATTGTTGAAAATAGTTTTCACTATCTTAGGTTTTTGGTTATTCCAAATAAATTTGTAAATTGCTCTTTCTAACTCTATGAAGAATTGGGTTGAGATTTTGATGGGAATTGCATTGAATCCATAGATTGCTTTCACCAAGATGGCCATTTTTACTATATTAATCCTGCCAATCCATGAGCATGGGAGATCGTTCCATCTTCTGAGATCTTCTTCAATTTCTTTATTCAGAGACTTGATGTTCTTATCATACAGATCTTTCACTTACTTGGTTAGAGTCACACCAAGGTATTTTAGATTATTTGTGACTATTGTAAAGGGTGTTGTTTCCCTAATTTCTTTCCCAGCCTGTTTATTCTTTGAGTAGAGGAAGGCTACTGATTTTTTTGAGTTGATTTTATATCCAGCCACTTTGCTGAAGTTGTTTATCAGCTGTAGGAGTTTTCTGATGGAATTTTTGGGGTCACTAAAGTATACTATCATATCATCTGCAAATAGTGATATTTTGACTTCTTCCTTTCCAATTTGTATCCCTTTGACCTCCTTTTGTTGCCTAACTGCTCTGCTAGGACTTCCAATACTATATTGAATAGGTAGGGGAGAGAGTGGGAAGCCTTGTCTAGTCCCTGATTTTAGTGGGATTGTTTCAAGTTTCTCTCCATTTAGTTTGATGTTGGCTACTGGTTTGCTGTATATTGCTTTCATTATGTTTAGGCATAGGTCTTTAATTCCTGATCTTTCTAAGACTTTTACCATGAAGGAGTGTTGAATTTTGTCAAATGTTTCTCAGCATCTAATGAGATGATCATGTGGGGGTTTTTTATTTGAGTTTGTTTATATAGTGGATTACATTGATGGATTTTCAAATATTGAACCATCCCTGCATCCCTGGGATGAAGCCTACTTGATCATGATGGATGATTGTTTTGATGTGTTCTTGGATTTGGTTTGCTAGAATTTTAATGAGTATCTTTGCATCAATATTCAAAAAGAGAGATTGGTCTGAAGTTCTCTTTCTTTGCTTGGTCTTTGTGTGGTTTAGGTATAAGCACAATTGTAGCTTCATAGAGCAAATTGTGTAGTGTTCCTTCTGTTTCTATCTTGTGGAATAATTTGAAGACTAATGGTATTAGGTCTTCTTTGAAGGTCTGATAGAATTCTGCATTAAAACCATCTGGTCCTGGGCTTTTTTTTGTTTGGGAGACTTTTAATGACTGCTGCTATTTCTTTAGGGGTTATGAGACTGTTTAGATGGTTTATCTGATCCTGATTTAACTTTTGCACCTGGTATCAGTGTAGAAAATTGTCCATTTCATCCAGATTTTTCAACTTTGTTGAGTATAGGCTTTTGTAGTAAGATCTAATGATTTTTTAATTTCCTCAGATTCTGTTATTATGTCTTCCTTTTCATTTCTGATTTTATTAATTTGGATACTGTCTCTGTGACCTCTGGTTAGTCTGACTAAGGGTTTATCTATCTTGTTGATTTTCTCAAAGAACCAACTCCTGGTTTTGTTGATTCTTTGTATAGTTTTTTTGTTTCTACTTGGTTGAGTTCAGCCCTGAGTTTGATTATTTACTCCCATATTGGTGTATTTGCTTCTTTTTGTTCTAGAGCTTTCAGGTGTGCTGTCAAGCTGCTAGTATATGCTCTCTCCAATTTCTTTTTGGAGTACTTAGAGCTATGAGTTTTCCTCTTAGCACTGCTTTTATTGTGTCCCATAAGTTTTGGTATGATGTTCCTTCATTTTCATTAAGTTCTAAAAAGTCTTCAATTTCTTTCTTTATTTCTTCCTTGACCAAGTTATCATTGAGTAGAGCATTGTTCAGCTTCCATGTGTATGTGGGCTTTCCATTGTTTTTGTTGTTATTGAAGACCAGCCTTAGTCCGTGGTGATCTGACAGGATGAATGGGATTATTTCAATCTTTTTGTATCTGTTGAGGTCTGTTTTGTGTCTAATTATATGGTCAATTTTCAAGAAGGTACCATGAGGTGCTGAGAAAAAGGCATATTCTTTTGTTTTAGGATGAAATGTTCTATAGATATCTGTTAAATCTATTTGGTTCATAACTTCTGTTAGTTTCACTGTGTCTTTGTTTAGTCTGTTTCCATGATCTGTCCATTGATGAGAGTGGGGTGTTGACATCTCCCACTATTGTTGTATGAGGTGCAATGTGTGCTTTGTGCTTTAGTAAAGTTTCTTTTATGAATGTGGGTGCCCTTGCATTTGAGGCATAGGTGCTCAGAATTGAGAGTTTATCTTGGTAGATTTTTCCTTTGACAAGTATGAAGTGTTCTTCCTTATCCTTTTTGATAACTTTTGGTTGAAAGTCAATTTTATTCGATATTAGAATGGCTACTGCAGCTAGTTTCTTAGGACCATTTGCTTGGAAAATTGTTTTCCATCCTTTTACTCTGAGGTAGTATCCTTTTGTCACTGAGGTGCATTTCCTGTATGCAGCAAAAAGCTAGGTCCTGTTTACATACCCAGTCTGTTAGTCTATGTCTTTTTATTGGGGAATTGAGTCCATTGAGGTTAAGAGATATTAAGAAAAAGTGATTGTTGCTTCGTATTATTTTTGTTGTTAGAGGTGGAGTTATGTTTGTGTAGCTATCTTCTTTTGGGTTTGTTGAAAGAAGATTACTTTCTTGCTTTTTCTAGGGCATAGTTTCTCTCCTTATGTTGGAGTTTTCCATCTATTATCCTTTGTAGGACTGAATCTGTAGAAAGATATTGTGTAAATTTGGTTTTGCCATGGAATATCTTGATTTCTCCATCTATGGCAATTGAGAATTTTGCTGGGTATAGTAGCCTGGGCTGGCATTTGTGTTCCCTTAGGGTCTGTATGACATCTGCCCAGGATCTTCTGGCTTTTATAGTCTCTAGTGAGAATTCTGGTTTCATTCTGATAGGTCTTTCTTTATATGTTACTTGACCTTTCTCCATTACTGCTTTTAATATTCTTTCTTTGTTTTGTGCATTTGATGTTTTGATTATTATGTAACTGGAGGAATTTCTTTTCTAGTCCAGTCTATTTGGAGTTCTGTGGGCTTCTTGTATGTTCATGAGGTGAGGAAGGGAATTATTAGTTTGAGGCTAGCTTAGGCTACATAGTGAGACTTTAATCTCCAAAAGTAAGAGGCAGAGACACAGAGAAAGAGATACATACAGAAACAAACAGAGACAGAGAAAAACAGAGGAGGAGATAGTGTCCAGATAGTAGCTTAGTTGTACAGTGTTTGCTTTCAAACACTGGGTTCAATCCTCAGCAGGAAAACACAAACACATACACATACAAACACATACAGAGAGAGAGAGACAGAGACAGAGACAAAGACAGAGAATAACTGAATGGTTCCCACTGGCCAATGATGATCAGAGCTGAGCAACAAAAGGGAAAATAGCTATAATGAATTAAAACACATCAAATATATTTATTTCAAACTCATTCCTAAAACTTGCTGGGTCCACCTTGCCCAACACCACTTTTACAATCAACTAATATTTTTTAAAACTGATTCATAAGGGAGAATTAAGTATTAATTAGTCTTCATACTGTGGTAACCAAATAATTGGTAAGACTAACACACATGAAGATGTAGTTGCTGAATGTTGATGTTCTTTTGCAACTTTAATAAGAGACTTGACCTTGGCCATGGTCATCAGCTACTGCCAACTTTGAAAAAGACATGTATCTCCTAGTAGAAGTGTACAAGACCACCTAAGTTATGGTCTTGTAAAAAAAAATGTTAAGTTGGCATTGAATCACATTTCAGTATCTAAGCAACAGTTTATAAGAAACATAAGAACAAAGAGACATGTTAAGTAATCAGTGATACAATGCAGTGGAGAAATTCTATGAGAAGAACTACTCAAGTCACTTCAACAAGAAAAAATAAAATGCAAATTAAAGAGGAAAGTTGTATATTGACCAAGACTAAAGACATATCAACCAACTATAACTTATAGCCTAAAGTAGATCTTGGTGTTTGAAAATTGTTTTTATAAAAACTAAGAAAATTGGGAAATTTTGTAATTAGGTCAAATATTTGATCATGTGAAAGAATTATGATAATGTTGGTACAGTATAAATTAAACAAACTGAACTGTTTGTTGATGACTGTAGCATGTAGTTTCTGCTATCCCACTTTAAGCTCCAGGCAGATCACACTACCAGCCCCCAGATAATATTGGATCCAAGGATGAAAAATAGACATACACATTGCTCAATTTCAACCTGCCTTCTTGGCTCAATTGCTGGGCACTTTTAATCTACAGAGGCTAGCATGCCTTTCCCAATACTCTTAGCTCAGCACCCTAAATATTCCCTCAACTTTAGTTGCTCAGTTACCTTTAGTCCCAGCTCAACAACCTAGCCTCTCACCTAGAGAAGTGGCCTATGGCTGAAATCTCACATGGCTGGTTATCTTTTCTCCCTCCAAAGCATGGCAAAAACTCCTTTCCTTTTCCTGCATCTCCTCTCTGCCTCACCCCAACCCTGGGACCTGGAAGCCCCACCTCTTTCCTTCCACCAGCAATTGGCCCTGGCATCTTTACTGATGGATCAAGAACCAATTGGAGAACAGGACCTTAGCATCAGAATCACTCCTACACCTCACCTTTTCTGTCCAATTTAAAAAAAACAAAAAAACAAAAAAACAAACTCTTCTCCCAGACATAAATTGAAAAAACCATAACAATCATGTAAATTACAAAGTATGATATACAATTAACATCCAGTTCATCATATTTTTCAATTAGATAAAGTACTCTACCAACATTCCTAACTTAAAGAATTATGATTCTATCCCTGCATTATGTTTAGATTTTAGCTTGTAATGCCACCTGAAAACCATCCTCTCCAATTTATATCATCTCTCTCAATGCTAAACAACTTGAGTTGAGTATGAGACTACAACTAGTCTTCAATCCCATAAGAATATAAGAATGACTTAAACATTACCTGGAAATATAGGAAGCATAAAACGTTGCTTCCAAAACTTAACCAATTTGTAGAGACAGCTAACCACCTGGATAGTCCCTCATTGCTCAAAACACTGGAGCATCAGTCTTAAGCTTCCTGGCCCAGGATCATCTGACAGATTTTTGTAAAGCAGAATTATGAAAGACTGCTTACTCTGTCTTGAAAGAGCTATCAATTGATTATTCTGTGCCCTTTTTCTGGAAAGTATTTTTGTCTGTAGATGAATTAAGGCAATTCTTGCCCATTGGCTATCTTGCCCCAACTGAAGCAACTCCGTTGATGCTCAATTTCTTGTTTGAACCAAGAAGCAGGTGCTGTCAGGAGCAGACATGTCTCTAGTCAAATAAGGAAATGGCTTTAAATGTGTATTCTGTGGACTTCTGATGATTTTAAAGACTATCTATGTACATGAAGTATATCTGAACTGTTAAACCTTAACTATTCTTAGTCATTTCTATTTGAGTAAGTTAAAATCACTTTATTATAATTAGATCAGAATCTAATATAACCATGAGTTTACTATCTGGCCCTTAACGTGTGTTACTTAATCATCCTAAGCAGTTTGTAATGGCAGTTATTAGAAAGACTAGGTCTAAGCTTTGTATTCTCAGATGAGTTGCACAGGCACAATGCCTATCAAAGAGTAACAACATTAATTTCAAATTTTGTATCAATATAAGAAATTCACACCAATGAAAACTTTAAATCTACATTAATCTGACTATTGAATCTGGATAAGAATACAAAGTCCCTTAGTATCTTCTACAATTTTTTATATGTTCAAATTTTCATAGCAAAAAAATCTAAAAATAAAAAATTTTAAAAGAATATACATTTATATATATGGATATATATATATTATATCCATATATTCAAAATGGACAAAACAGGCTAGGCAGTGGTAGTACAACCCTTTAATCCCAGTACTGGGGAGGCAGAGGCAGGTGAATCTCTGTGAGTTCAAGGCCAGCCTGGTCTACAAGGTGAGTTTCAGGACAGCCAGGGCTATATATAAAGAGAAACTTTCTTTCTTTTTTCTTTTTTTTTTTTCCTTTTTGGGTTTTTGAGACAGGGTTTCTCTGTGTAGCCCTGGCTGTCCTGGAACTCACTCTGTAGACCAGGCTGGCCTCGAACTCAGAAATCTGCCTGCCTCTACCTCCTAAGTGCTGGGATTAAAGGCGTACGCCACCACTGCCTGGCTGAGAAACTTTCTTGAAAACAAACATTAAAAAATTCAAATGCACAAACAGGATCTAATATTCTATTCATTAGACAACCATCTTTACCTATTTTGTAGTTGCAGGGTTATTTTACATCTTTTAAAGAATCATTCATTTTATTAAGCAAATAAGGTTTAATGAAATTTACATTGAGTTGTTTATAACAGAAGAAAAATGAGAAAGTGACTTGGAGGGGTATTTAAAGACAAAGTTTGGTTTAAAGGAAGTTCAGTGAGTGTTTGATTTGGAACAATTTAAATTCTTTACAAGGAAAATGCATTCAAAATAGGCAACTTGAGGAGCAAATCTGACCTTTGCCCTCTTAGCCTAAGGTCACCTTTGCCCTTCTACCCTAGTGGCTAGTGCAAAGGAGGAAGTGCATTTGATCCCTGAACTGTGGAAAACACTCCCAAGTGGCGTGAATGATCTCCAGAAAGAGCCTAGGGTGAGCCGAAGAAACCACATGTAAGTGAGACAGAAAGGCCACACATGGAAACGAGAGACCAGAAAGTCGAGTCTAGAACTTAAGTGACCCTGGAAATTGCTTCACAGGGGATGAACTTCTAACTTGGCTTTACCAGCCACCAGTCAAGTGATGTAGGGAAGAAAGCCAAACTGAATGGACTGATATAGGGTCCTTGAAGAGTTCTGCTTTGTCTTGAGCTAGGGAGCCCACCGGTTGACAAGGACAACACTCAAGACCAGAGCTGAAAGCCGGCATCCCCAGACTCTGATGCAGTGAGTGCTACAGCTATCCTCGGCATGTCCAGACTCACAAATGCATGATGGTTAGATTTAAGGCATTTTCAGCTCTGCAGAGTGGGAAAGCAGTATCACATCTCACATTTTGGGTTTTAATCTTTCCCTGGACTTGTTAACCTGGTGCAGCACTAAGTTAAGGTACTATGGCTGCTATGATGATCTGCATTAAACTTCAGCATGTATGTTATCTTCCTTCTCACAGGTGCGATGTTCTGCTTTATCCTCCCTCTAATATAATGTCCACCACCACTACTTCTTTGCCAATCCATCCACTACTGAACACGGTGATTGGAAGGCCGAGGGCTGCTTGGCAAGTGCTAGGCAATCCACTTCCATGTGTTGAGTTGCCTAGGGAAGGTAACTGGGTGAAGAATGGAAGACTGACAGCCAGCAGTTAAATATGGATCTCCAATTTGATAACTCTGATAACTGTAAGCATACTTACACTCAAGAGTTATAATTTGAATTCAACTTTACCCAAGAGGGGTGTTTTACCCATCTGGAGAGGAAGACGAGGTGAGGACAAGTGGAGATCAGAGCCACAGGGAACACTGCAGAATCCCGTTGGGAGAAAACCTGGCAGTCCTTTGTGATTTCTCTACTCCCTTTGACCCACAGTGTACAGTTCCTGAGCCACCCGGCAAGTCTGAGTCAAATCTTCAATTCTATGAGTATTCACAAAGTGTGTGGAAGTGAGCAAGGCATTTACAAAGGTGGCTTTGCTCTGTTGGTTCTGATGCAGTGGCTTTTATTCCTTTAATATTTAATAGCAACAGTCTTTGATAGTAGATAGTAAATAATAGTGCTTAGCTAAAAATGAGGAAGTAGCTAATAAATTAGAACTAAGGTCTAAATGATTGATAAGTAGTTTTAGGAATGTTTTTTTTTACCAGAATATCACTTGAAATTTAAATGGAAATAATCAATCTTTCCCAGCAGATCTCAAGTAGCATGGATCTGGGAATGCACGTCAGGGTTGGCTGTGCCAAAAACTCCCTCTAACCTCTAGGGAAACCCTCACTTGCCGATTGTGATTGAAAATGAATATGTTTCCCCTGGTGCTTCTGACAAGAGATGGCAACCACAGTTCCTTCAGGACTTACAGTAAACATTTTATTGAAAATAATATCAAAATGGAAATTTTCATTAAAGGAAATGGCTTTGCAATGTTTTAAATTTTTAATATTTACTAGATCCTCTTTGGGCACATGAATTATGAAGTCATAGCTTAATACAATGGGTGTTAAAGCAACAGAGTATTAATAATTTGTGTGATTATCCAAACCTACAATAGTTCTCCTCCAGGCAATTCTCAAACTTCTCCTCCTCTCCCTACTTCAATAAACAAACAAACAAACAAACAAACATTAATTTTCCTTTTCCTCATTGCAATTCCTTTAAAAACTGTTGTTTATTTACACTAAAGAACAAATGTGCATATTCTAAAGTTTAACCTGATGTTCAAAGCTCTCTAAAGACCTATCATTTTGTTTACTGTCTTGTGTGCGGTAAGAAAATATTAAAAGTTTTAAAATATCCTTTATAAAGAAGTGTACCTAACAGGTTTTGTTGTAGACTGAAACGCACACCAATCAGCACTCCCACATCACCCTTCTTGTCAGGTCGTTGTGCAGATCTCTAAGTCACCAAGCAACGCTTGGGCTAAAATCACAGACAAACCCAAGCACAACTTGTAAAACCATTCAAAAAAATATTCAGGCTTGAGAAATGCATTTCTCACCATACAGTGGGATGGCCCACTGAACACATCCGTATCCGAAGGAGTCATCAGAGTGGGGGAGGAGGGATCCCCACCAACTCTGAGAAAAGCCTAGAAGTCCAACCACTGACAACCACTTTGGCTGCAGTCACAGTTTCTCAAAGTTATTCATCCAAGAATCCCACGGTGTCTAGAGGCCTAACCCAGAGGGTTCACCAAAAGCAACATTTGTTTTCTTTCTTTTTTTTTTCCCATAAGATATGGGTAAAATTTTTCTTTCTACTGAATCATAAATCACTATTTTTATGACATGAAAACAATATTTAAGTCAATTTGAAACTCCAGGGACATGTACTGTGCTTATTCTATGAATCTTTCTGTAAACAGCTAGGGAAACTTGGAATTAAGGCTCTAAAATACACTAAGCAGGTTAACATGGAAATGGTTCTTGCTAGGACTGTGGAAGGTAATGTTCAGAACGGCATTTTTTTGGGCTGACTATCTGCTTAGCTCTGCCACCATGTTCCGAGGCCAGAGGCCATCCGCACGCCACAACTAGAAACGGCCAGCCAGAAACACCAGCCCTGGCGCCCACGAGACGCCAGCGTGGGACATCTCCACCAATTTAGGGACATCTCTGCCAATTTCTCACGCTGTCTCCACAAGGCTGGGCTGAGCCCAGACCATCCTGCCATCCACGTGATACCCGGTAGAAATGAGACTAACGCTTAAAGATTATCCAAAGGCTTTATATATCATAACAAGATGCCCACACAATTAGAGGTGTTTCCCAACATCTAACCTTGATATAAGTTGTTACCCAGGACTGCTCTCGATATATTCGTGGTTCTCCATGGCTCCTACATCTCTCCTCCTCTTAACTCCTCTTCTTCCTCTCCTCTTCCTCCCACATTAGCTCCTCCCAACCGAGTTTATGGTAAATGTTGAGGGGAAAATATCCCACTACATAGGACTGTATTAGAGTTGATTTTTATCAGCTACGAACAGTTTGGCATAAATAGTTGATCGGAAATGACCTGGATGTCATGGAACCCGAAGAGAGTAAGTCTTCCAGCAGAAACACAGGGAGCTAGGAAAGGCAGAAGATTCCTGACCTAGTAGTCGTCTAAGTGCCTGACAGAGAATGTTAGAGCATTAAGAGGTAGTCAGCCTGAAGTCTGGGGGATATTTTAAAAAGAGATTTCTGCCAGAAGAATGGAGAACCCAGAGATAAACTTTTCCCACATTCTATGTTTATCAAAGCCACCCTACCCATTATCACCAGCAATGAAAACATAAACATTGGCTTGAAGCATAACCACTGCACTGAACTGGACAGAGGCTTGCCTAGGCTCTTTGTAACGGTTCTCATGAAAGTAGAACAAGAGATAAACACTCCTTCCCACCCACCCTCAGGTTTCCTCCACCATTCCCACTAAACACTGACGTGCACAGGAGGTCGTTTCCTGGGCAGTAAACTATGCCGGCTGTCAGGTAATTAAAACTAAACACAGCTAAAGAAAACAAGCTAGCATGCACGATACCTGGATCCATCCCCAGCTCTAGGGAGAAGATAAGTGACAATCAGCATCACCACCATCATTATCATCACTTTTATTAATCATAAAACAGAACCAATAAAGGCAGAAGGGACTGCGCCATATTAGTCATTTTCCGCTAAACAAAGACAAACCTTGATTCCAGAAAAAATACAATAGCCAATTACAGGTTGACTAGCCCAACAAGATGCCTAAAAGGCAATGACTGGAATAGAAGCTCCAAAATGGTCCTCAGATACCTGTAATGGTCACATTACCGTGGACTAAATAAACAAGAAAATAACATGGCACCTGAATCCTGAGACTTACATAACACCCTGAACAGCGCAGCTGCTTATATCCCTAGATACAGACAGGAAGATGAATCCGTTCTCTGCCTTCATTTTCTATCTCCCCTGAGCATACTCCACATTTAAGGGATTTTTTTTTTCCTTAGAAGATAACACGACCTCTGGTATTAGGAGCAAAATGCTTTGCATTTCCTCTTCTCAAACTTGAATCCTAATGTACTTGAAAGTGTTCTAGTTACCTTTTAGTTCCCAATGACTAGTGCTTTGTAGTAGTGAAGACTCTCAAATCAGTTTTGTAGTTACACACCAGGTGCCTCAGAGAGCATCACAATGAAAAATGACACAGATTAAAACACATAGACACAAACACACAGACACACACTGGTCTAACGTTGGATTCATAACTTCATTTGCTATTCCCTATGCTCAACACCAGGCCATAGGAAGACCCTTCCCAGCATCTCGGTCAGTTACTCTAGCAAGAAAGCCTGCAGCCTGGGCAGCGTCTCCCCACGCCATCCACCCCTTCCCCAGCAGCACACTGCAGGAGTCATCCTCTGGCTGGATGGCCTTCTCACATAGGTCCTGGTTTGTCTAATTCTCCCACACACCATCTTTTTCCCCCTGTATATGTACATACCTATGTCAACAAGACTTTCCCTTTCATCTCTGATCTGGTCCAGTTATGGGAGGGAAAAAAACTGGGTCTGTGGTACATTCTGTGATTTCAGGGCTGAGACAAATGACCTCATTGTCCTAGGAAGGTTGGGGGCCTAGGGCACTTGGGAAAGTGTTTCCCCGGGGTGTTCCTGATGCTCCACTCCTGGGAACGGCTCACATTCACACACTGGTCAATGAGGAGACATTGCTTTATGTCGAGATGAGACAATTCTGAAGGGCTGTGCCTGCTCCTGGGCTCCTGATAGCACCAACTGAGCCCCTCTTTTCCCTAGAGGAGTTGATCCAGAATTGGGTCTCCAATAAACTACTTTATTCTAGAGTCCAAATTCCAGGAAACTGACACAATATATCTCTTCTTTTTCTCTACATTCCTTTTCTGTGGTTAAAATTGAGTCCTATGGTGGCTGATCATTTCAGTCACTATAAAGTAAGACTCTCCTAACTTCAAAATTCCCTGAGAATTTTCCCCTCAATAATCTACATGTCTCTAACTTCCATTCTAACTTTTTCCCTTTATTTTATACATGTTGTACAGGTATTCTGCCTACATGTATGTTTGTGGATCACATACCAAGAAGAGAGCATCAGATCTCCTGGGACTAAAGTTACAGAGGATTCTGAGCCACCACCCTTAACCACTGAGCCTCTCTCTCTCTCTCTCTCTCTCTCCCCTCTCTCTCTCTCTCTCCCTCCCTCCCTCCCTCCCTCCCTCTCTCTCTCTCTCTCTCTTCTCTTCTCTCTCTCTCTCTCTCTCTTGCTCACTTTCTCTCTCGCTTTCCCCAGTCCTTTTCATTTTTTCTTATAACAAAAGCTTGCTATGTTTTCCAGACTAGTCTCCAACTCCTAAACTCAAACAATCTTCCCACCTCAGCCTTCTGAATAGGCACACACTACTGAGCCCAGTATCTCTTGTTTGTCTAATTAACAGGGTCATTATATTACAAAAGCCATGTTGTATAATTTACTTACTTGTTTGGTTTTCAGTTGGTAATACGTTTGTGAAGGCCATCTTTGCTTCCACATCAGACCTCAGCTATTCTGCTGCTTTCCTTTACAGATGTACATTAGGACACCTAAACTGAAACTCAAATTGATTTTTATAAGCCTTTTGTTTCTTTTATTGCTCCTGCTGGGGGAAAAATTGTTTTCAAGTTCAAAACAACTGTCTTTGAAACAAACCATTGGAACTCAACCTGTCTGTAAGCAAGAGCCCTTGATCACTTCAAATAATTGGCTTTGGGAAAGGAGAGAAGCCTCACACCACAGCAGGGACTGCAAACAAGACCAGTTTTTTTCCTGCAAGAGGCAACTAGCCAGCAGCTTCACTGCATAATGGTAGAGGATCCCAGCTGGAAAGCAGCCATCAATTTCCCTGACTTCAGATCCCTGCCTGGACCACACCCACACTAACTCTCTCAACAGCAGATCCCAGGGCAGACAAGATAACGAGGCCAGGGGCAGCTGGCAATAGGCCTCCCTTGCTTATCAGGGCATCTGAGGACACTGAATGCTTCATCCAAAAGCTCACTTCCACCCTTTTTTGGAGGTGAATTTAGAGCTGAACATTTCATTAGCTCTTTGAGTGATTTCAAAATTTTCATCAACAGTAGTTTCTCAGAAGCCAGAGTTATAAATTAACAAGCCCAGAGAACGACTAGAAATGACAACTGTAGATCACAGACATATTCGTTCATACAACTGAACAGAGACTAGCATATACAAGTACTAAAGAAATGTGAATTTTTCAGTTCTAAATACATGAGGAAGCTAGATTAAAAGGTCACCAAAAACTGCTTTCCTCAAGTATTTTTAGAAGTATTAACTGGCAGGCATGGTGGCATACCTGTTCATTCTAGCACTTGAGAGGCAGAGGCAGGAGGGTCTCTGTGACCTTCTGTGAGTTTAAAGCCAACCTGGTCTACATAGTTAAGTTCCTGGCCAGTCAGGATTACATAGTGAGACCCTGTCTCAAAAACACAAAAAGCATAACTGCAAGCAGTCAATGGTGGATCATACCTTTAATCCAGCAGTCAGGAGGCAGAGGTCAGAGGATCTTGTAAGTTCCAGATAGCCAGATGTTGTCTCAATATGACAGATAGATAGATATAGATAGATAGATAGATAGATAGATAGATAGATAGATAGAATACCAACTGCAGATCCCAAATATCTAAAAGAATCAGAAAATCATGAAGACCAATCCATTGTTAGTTGAGAAGCCTCAAAAAGCTGGAAGTAGAAACCTCAGGCAGAAGGCAGACATCCCAGGTATGAACTGACTCTCTCCTGCAAAAAGAAAGGGTACACCTCTGAGCTTGCTGATCTGAGCTGCCAGCAGCTAGCTTTGTTTCAGAACAAGAAGATTACCTGGAAGAGTCTCCTTTCCCAGTACAGAGGATAAAATTATGTTTCAAACAAGAATACCAGGAAGGTTCTTTCTGAGCAAAATGGCCACAAGACTATGTGTACTCAGAAAGGCAGTCAGTCCCGGGGCAGTAAGGATGGCACTCATAGCCTCTGAGGTGCCTCTTGCCAATTTGTTTCCCTGAACAGAGGATGCTTCTCAAACTTTTTTCTTTCTTCTTTCTTTCCTTCTTTCCTTTCTTTCTTTCTCATTATCTTTGTAAGTAAGGGGAAAAAATAAACTTCTCTTGTCGGGGCCACTCTGTGGTAGAGCATATGCTTTGCATGTGTGAGGCCCTGGCCTCATTTCCTAGCAACAAAATGAATGAGTGAATAAATAAATGCTCTCTGACACTAGAGAATGAGAGTTTGCTTGCTAGGGTTGAGTTTTGAGAGCTATAAATTGTTTAAATGTCTAAGATGTTTTGGCCTACCTATTAACGATTCTAGTTCCTTCGGGGAATATTGATGACTGATGTCTTAGGCCACTGTGTTCTAGGAGCAAAGATGCTAATAGAGTCATTAAAACACAAAATGATTTAAGTTGGTTTGAGTAAAGTTAACTGAACTTGTGTTACAATCCAAGAAAAATAAGCAGATATCTCAAGGATGCCTTACAGAAATCATTGGTTTTCTGTTGCTTTCATTTGTCATCATGATTTTTTTAAGTCCTTATGAGCATTGAATCATATGGATGTGCTGCCCTCTTAAGTCACACTTGTTCTTTCTACGAGTCATTGCATACATTTCTTTATGTATAATTTTTTTTAAACGAAGAAATTCTCTGTTGAGAGGCATCTACAAAAAATTTTCTAAAGACACATCTTCTTAATGTCCCAGCTTAAATATTCAATGATTCTATTATATACTAAATATCCAGTAATATACTATACACAATTAAACTTTGACGCAGGTACTATAAATCCCAAAATTAACCTGTAAGCCCCATCTGTCCAAAGACCAGGTAGCTTTCTGGAATGCTGGGAGTTGTAGTTCTTGAAAAGTAACAAAGCTTCAGAGGAAAATAAGGTGGCCTGTAGGTTTGTCCTTATAAGCCCCTGCTGCATGTGCCTCTCAGTCCAAAAGTCCATCTCTTGGTCAGTGTTTACTATTTAATAAAGCTTGCTTTAAATTTGGCCCATAATGATGAAATTGTTTTTTCTCCAGCCAATCTCAGGATTAACAGTACAAATATTTACAGAAAAAAAGAAAATCACTAAAGAAGATTGTAAAGATTCACCACACAAAGAAAGACATTTGATTTCACAAGTAATAGGTATATAGAATACTGACATTTTTCTACATTGGCAATTGAACAACAAATGGAGGGAGAAGACAAGAGTTTATGCCAATACCACTACTCAAAGGGTTGTCTATAAACTGATTCAAAATACAAATTATCTGTTCCTGCCCACAGTAACCTACAGGAAATGCATCACAGTATAGCCCAGCTTCATCAGGTATCTGGCTCAGATGCACAGACTTTTTTCATGGGAAACTTCAAGAATTAAGGTGTTGACACTGTTTCTCACAACAGTTTCTTGTCACAGATAAGAAAGATGCTTGTCACACACTGGCTACTCCGAAGAGTCACAGTTTAGGGAAATGAGAAGTTACAATGCTAACCAAGCTGCTGATTCAGGGATGCCCATACTATGGCTCTATCTTGGGGGGGGGGGGGTCGGAAGGGGAGAAGGAGGAGAGGAGAGAGGAAAGAGAAAGGAGAGAGGAGAGAGAGAGAGAGAGAGAGAGAGAGAGAGAGAGAGAGAGAGAGAGAGAAAGAGTTTTTTTCACTTTTTGTACAGGTGACATGATAACCCATGCTCCCAGTGATCTATTGCCTCAAGACTCTACTGCAAGCCCTGAGGGACCCAGGCTGCCAGTTGGTCTAGAACGCAGACATTGTGAGTTGTGATATATCTCTTCCATGCTAAGGGACAAGAGGGCATCATCTTTGTTCAAGTTTGCAGTGTGTGTGTGTGTGTGTGTGTGTGTGTGTGTGTATGGTATGTGTATATGTATATCAAGATTCTTTTAGCCGGGCGGTGGTGGCGCACGCCTTTAATCCCAGCACTTGGGAGGCAGAGGCAGGCGGATTTCTGAGTTCGAGGCCAGCCTGGTCTACCGAGCGAGTTCCAGGACAGCTCGGACTACACAGAGAAACCCTGTCTCGAAAAACCAAAAAAAAAAAAGATTCTTTTAGGATGTCACTTGTGGGTCCAAACATACCCACGGATAACTGGAAAACCATAAACTTTCTCCCGCACCTCTTTCTCTTTTTAATGTACTCCTGCAAGTACAACAAAATGCCTTGGACTGATCACATATAAAGGTGAAGCAGAAACTGTATCCAGTTCTTACAGGACCAGGTAGCAGGAGAGAGAAAAAGAAAATGACTTCTTAGTGAGTTTTGAGATGCCTGTGCTTGCATCGAGTACACAGCACTAATAGAAAACGGTGAATTCCCCAAATGAGGCAACATGAAAGTAAGAGGAAGACATGTTAGCGGGAATGGGGTGGTCAGTGTGAGGAAGGAGCTGGAATACATTTCATGTATGTTGTACTAAACTGTCAAGGCATAGATACAAGTTATACAGGAAAGGGAAACAGAAACAGATAGAAGTAGGTTTAGGAAAAAATGCCAAGTGAGAGCAAATGAGGTTCGGGTACAAAGTTTCCTTATAGTTCCATTGGTGAAACAGAGGAGCTGGGACCAGTCCATTGCCTGCTGCCACAGCAACGGTGAGCCCAGTTCTAGCACCTACACAGTGGCAACCAGTAATGTGTTTAAACTGTAAGCCGCAACTGAATTTCAACAAACCATCTGCCACATCAAACTAATGTTGTTAATTTGAGTTTCACTGCTTTTAGCTTCATTCTTCCTGAGTTTGCACATTTGTTCCAGTTTCACAGAAGAGCTGTAAGCATCTGGGCTTAGCCCTGGCTTTCTGTTTGCACTTAATTAATTTAAATTAATCTAAACTGTTAACAGTAGAACAAAGGAAAACTGTTCCTCTCGTTCATATAAGCTGTAGAAATAACTTAATACATTAGCAGTGGTCACTTGGCTCCAACTGATGGAACTACTCATGATTATAAATGTTGAGTTAGTCTCACCGTTTAAAAAAAAAGAGAGAATAGTAATTTTGTTGTTGTTGTTATCTAGACACTTGAAGGGATGCTTCTGGCTGTCTATGAATAGCCACTACCATTTCCTTCAAGTTTATCAGTGAAAGAAAATGGTCAGCTAAGAGCTAGCAAACATCTGAAAACAATGTGGTGGACAGGAAAACCCAGTGCCCTGGAGAACAGGGGAGAGCCTGTGTTTGTGTGATAACGGGACTGTGAGCTAGCTGGACTGAGGCAGTCCTAGAGGCATGGTAACAGATGTACAGAGCGATATTAACACCTACTACCTGTCTGCTGCCCCACCCCCAAAACAGGGCAGGAAAAGGATGCTTGGCCTCACATGGTTCCCAAATGCTTGTCCCCAGAGGTAGACTGGATGTAGAGATGTGTTCACCAAATGAGGAAGATGGGTATGGGATTTACACAAACAGGCTGTAGTGTAGTCAGTTGCCCACTACGCTTTCACAGGAGGAATTGTTCCTTGTTCTAAAATGGAGCCTCCTGCCTTTTTTTTTTTTTTTTAATTTTAAAATATAGTAGAACAGCTCTGAGATATAACAGCTCTAAATATGTTCAAAGTTAACTTTCCAGGTGAAGAGTCAAATATATCCATGACTTCTGGCTTCTAAAACCACAAAGGAATGTGAAACCATGTTCCATGTTGACATTTTAAATATAATGACATACCCTCATACTTTTTTTGTCCTAAAAGGTCATTTTATTTTCTTTATTCACTATATAAGCATTTTAAAAATGGAAATTAAAAGACAAAGTATTAATGTATCTCATTTTTTTTCCCTAAAAAATAGGTACACCTGGGTTTTCAAGATGGCTCAGTGGGTAAAGACATTTGCTGAGCAATCTTGGAGATTTGAGTTCCTTCACCAAAACTCACGTGAAGCTGGAAGAAGAGACCAGAAAAGCTGTCCTCTGACCTCCACAGGTGTCCACATACACAGAACAAAATTAAAATTATTTTAAGTTCATCTTTCATTTAAAAAAAAAAAAAAAAACAGTTAAAATGATGCTTTTAAACTTAATTTGGCTTCTCTTCCCGACTGGTACTTCCAAACATCCTTTGCTGAGAGCCTTTCTCGATAAGTATATATACATGCTGAGACAGAACAATACCCCCTGTTTTCTTTTTTAAATATATGCACAATGTTAGGAAAAAATTAAAAGACTAAAGGAAACAGGAATTAGAACACTATGTCAGAACAGTAAGAAATTCTTAACAAAAATCAGCTGTATTATGTCATTAGAATCTAATATATGAAGCTTTCTCATGTATATGAATCTGAAAGCCCTAGAAAAACATTTGTTAATAGGTGAGTAGTCATCACTAGCCTTATTTACCTAAGAATTTTTCTTTAAATGATGAATAGGTCTAACTATGAGCTACCTTCTTAAGAAAATATAGATGCTAATAGATTGAACTTGAAGTAACTACGTGTTCTTCTTTGTTTGAATAATACTCAGTGACTGTTTTTTAGCCATCGGGGAAATAGCTTAATTTTATTCTAAACAGAGTCCTACTGAGAAAATAATACAAGACACTCTTTAGTTTGCCTGGGAATGTGAGAGCTGTGGAAGTTCATATGGGTTTCATGAATGAAAGAATCACACTCTTCCTTCCCACAGATGAGTTAAATTAGCTGCTCCCTAGATCAAAACATGGTCTGGTACAAACCGGGGTCTCCATGAAGCACATTTCTGACATGTTTTTATGAATACACGTTCTCAATTCAGTGCACTATTCATCTGGACTTAGCAAAGAAGCCCTTTCCTTTTCCCTCTCTGCTGAGATGTTTTCCTTCTCCCTTGTAATTTGTGGTGGCTTAGCGACTGATTAATGAGCCCTTGTTGGAAAAACCATTGATTTGACCATAAGTAATACCTAGGGAACTGTTCTGGTAAAGAAAAAGAAAAGAAAGAGAAAAAGTTCAGCAGAGAGGACCAGAGCCATCACAAAAGCCCCTCATAGATTCAAAACAAGAAACCCAGTTCTGCTTAAGTCCTGAAGTGATATCACATTACCACCTTAAACTACCTCCAGAGAAGGAAGGATCTCTGGTGGTTTGAATAAAAATGGCCCCCATAGGTCCATAGGAGGTGGCACTCTTAGGAGGTGTGGCTTTGTAGAAGTAGTTGTGTTTATTGGAGGAAGTGTGCCATTGTGTGGGGGAGTGGGATGCGGGAGGACTTTGAGGTCTCAGAAGCTCAAGCCTGTCTAGTGGCTCACAATTCATTTCTGCTGCCTGGAGATCCAGATGTAAAACTCTCAGATCCTTCTAGACAACATCAAATCCTTGGCTTGTCAGTGTTGGTTTTTTTTGTTTTTGTTGTTGTTGTTGTTGGTTTTTTGGGGTTTTTTTTTGTTTCGTTTTGTTTGCCTTGATGTAGGTTAATTTTAGACATAATATTACAAATTGATGCTCTTTGCTTTTTCAGCTTACTGAAATACTGTAGCAATCTGATTTAGTTCTTTAAAATCTGGCAGAGAAATGGCTCCCTCAATCCTATGAATTTTTAGAGGCAGGATTTCCCACTGTGTTCACAGAAACTTAGACACTGTGACCTAAGAAATGAGACCTGTTGGTATTCAGAGGGTTTTATTTTTAAAAGATTGTCACAAACGGACCTGAAATTTAAACTTTTCAGATTTGAACAGCATAAAGAGGTAGAATTATCAGAACTCAAAGCAATACCTGTTTACCGCTCTAATTGGCAGCATGAACCTGGGAGGGGGAAGCCTAAAAATGAGGTAGACCAACCTTATTCAGAGCATCGGGCAACTTATACCCCAAGGGTTAAGCAGAATCACCTGTTCACTCACAAAGACAAGTCTCACATGGCAAAAATATAGTTTCCATAGAAGCACGTGAATAACAACAGCTGAAGCAAACTCACTCTAACCACTACACCTGGGAGGAACACAAAAATACATTCCAAGAACAATTCTGTGTAGTGGAGGAGCGGAGATTACAAGACTTGTTTTCTCACAAAGTCTCAGAAGTCTTCTCACGAAGCTTCATTCGTAGATCGTGTTCCAGCAATACCTTTTTCCCCAGCCCCCTGAGATTAAAATACAGCAAATACAACTGTTTATCATGCAAAGTTCTGTGGACAAATCGCCTTACACACAGAAGAAACAAACCATAAAGTTGCTTCAAGCATGCACTCATTAAAGTGGGCTCATCTGCCTCGTTTTACTCCTTGATTTGATAACGCTATCAATTAAAATGCTACATGCCCAGCTTGGAAATGTGTGGACTTTTAATGGCTCCCATTTTGGAAACAAGTCAATATGTTGCAGAGACAGAGCCCATTAATGGCAAACAGTCAACAGTAAATTACATTGACTTCACCCAAATCCTGCTCATCCTCTGAGAATACAGTTAAATCTTGGCTTCTCGGTGGAGAGTCATACAGATAGGCCAGTCTGAAGGGCCTCTCAGTGTTCCCCACCATCAAGGAACCTAATATTTGCAACTAGTTGCCAAGAGCATCATTACAGTTGCCTTGAGATCACTTCCTGTTTCAAATGCTATTTTACTTCTTTGTCCCTACATCCAACTTACAAAGAAAGTCTTCCCTGGCAGCAGGGACCTCCACCCACAATTCATCGTATCCCCTTGGCACACACATTGCGTCCTTCAAAACATAGTTTACTGCAGTGTGACATAAAACAGGAAGAGACACAGTAAGGCACCTGAACTAACCCTTTCCTTCAAGGAGTTTATTCCAATATAAAACTAAATAAAAGAATATGTGAGGGGGTCTCTGAGAGAAACCAATGGCAGAGGTATAAAGGGGCCAGTTAAATAATAGGATGCCTATAAATACCCATGGTCACAAACTGATACTTTCTGTAACTTTTATGATAAATGTTTATTATAATTTGATTTTTTTTACTTCCACTTATCTGCATGAGACAGATGTGTGCAGCAATTTTCATTGCTCCAATCCACAAATACTTGCCAAGCATATGAAAAT
Organism: Mastomys natalensis; assembly: GCA_021653895.1. Taxonomy (NCBI): domain Eukaryota; kingdom Metazoa; phylum Chordata; class Mammalia; order Rodentia; family Muridae; genus Mastomys; species Mastomys natalensis. The sequence continues at coordinate 27,466 of JAJTUV010002134.1, read as the reverse complement.
GTGTCACCACTGAGCTTACTGTCAGGGATATAGGATGGTCAAGGCACATGTGGTCCTAGCTGATGTTATGTGCACACCTGTAGGAGTGTGTATTAGCAAACAGCTGCAAACTGTGCTAAGTGTCCTGAAAAATACCCATGGGGAGTTGAAATAGAGAACAGTAGGAAGGAAATTACTTTAGTCAAAGTTGGCCAGACGGCTCTCTGAAAAGTCAGCTACCAAAACACGGAGGAAGAAATATCTGGGGCTTGTGTACCACAGTCGTAAAGCAACAAAAGACAAATACAAATCTTTAGAACTGCAACTCGGTATGTACGGAAGCAAGCAGTTCAGAGGGATAACATGGGATATCTTTCATGGTGCTGAGATCAAACTCAGGATCTTCTTCGGGCATTCTGCCATTTTTTCCTCTGAGATGGGTTCTCCCCGTGTGTTCTAAGTTTGCCTCCAGCTCCCAAATCCTCTGGTCTCAGCTTCCCAAGTGCTAAGATTACAGTCATGTGTCATCATGCCTGGTGTCATGCACAAACTCTACATGACAGCAGAAAACTATCTTACTCCTTAGGCTGACTTCCTGTGTGCTCAGTGTTATGTAAGCAAAGAGATAAGAAGGGACCAATCCTAGTGCTGGCAGTAATATCCCCTATCAAGCACTTTACATTGGATGCTGTGTAAAGATCTCCATGGATACTTACACACGCATCCCAACTTTTTCTGTGTGTGTGCATGTGTGAGCTGTACTAACCACTCACTGACACTATTATTTGAAGCTGATTTTTCTTTTATTCACCCAATGTTGTCAAAATGAACTGTGAGTACGACATTCTCCACTCCTTAATTTTTATATTGCCCCCAGGAGGTTCAACTTTTAATAGGTTGAACTAAACAGGTTGTCCAGATAATTTACTATCATTGTCCTTATTCTTTCTATGATATGCTGGCTGGTGACAGATCTACATATCTTCAGACTACCAGCTTTAAGATCAAAAATTTCAAGTGGAATTTTTCTGAGAGAGAGAGAGAGAGAGAGAGAGAGAGAGAGAGAGAGAGAGAGAGAGTTTTCCTGTTCCATCTCTTTTGCTCTGGTCTTAGAAGTCTAGAATTTGGCTGGGCAAAGCCTCCTTGTCTAGAAGAAAGAGGCCTGCCAGGAGTCAAAGACAGCTCAAAACCTGGCAGGAAGCTGACTGGAAGTGAGATTCCAGAAACTTCCAGGCAGTTTTGGTGACAGCTGCTACAAGTAGCACAGGAGCTGTGTATCTGGCTCTAAGAGCCACAGTTAGGATTTGGGATGGAGAGAGGCAGGAGAAATACAGTAAGTCTCAGATACTGGAGAGTTCAAATACAGGAAACTATCAAATAAGGGCTTAACCACAAAAATGAAGTTTTGGAATTGTAACAGAAGGCTGGACACCAGAAAGTAACAAAGGAGACTCCAGGGTACTGAGTTGAAGTCAAATCCTAGACTAGAATTCAGTTGAAAACATCTGATTAATATATTGAAATGGTAACATTCTAGTGAGTGCTATAGTAAATATGTAATCTCAATAGGGGGTTGTTCTTTCAGGTCTCAGATAAAAGTCACAAAACCTTTATATTTATAATAAGCCTTTAAAGCATTAGAGCTGGGCAGATATTAACCCACTATGGCTACTTTGTCTACTTCTCTGCCACCCCCTCCCCAGATATGGCTTGCCATGTTTTACCTGCGTTGCTCTTATTCCAAATGGCCAGCCCTTGTGGCCAATTCTCACGATCCTTCACCCCATGGCATTTTTCTCCTCTTTCCACCTTCTCTTCTCTCTCTTATGGTCCTTCTCAGACCCCAAGCTGGGGAACCAAAACCTCACCTACCTGCCTTCTGCCCAGCTATAGGCTGTTGGCATCTTTATACATCAAGTTTTAAATTAAGAAGCAATGTCATATAGCATCATTTGGTGTATGTGAGGATTCTCATGTGTTCCCGAGGCAACCAGGGCCAGTATTTAGCATTACAATACATAGCAACAGTCCAAATCTCAACAGGTGAGTAATTAGATACTCATAGCTGCTCTGCCTTCCCTGTTTGTCACTCAGCTGGAACCACCCACCCCTTCCTCTCTGTAAACTATGAATACCTAGATCTTTCCTCCCAAAGCCTCTAGACCAATAGCCAACCAGCTTCTTCTGAAGTACTCCACCCACTAAACATGGGGTCCCTATTGGTCTCTCTGGCCTTCCAAACCAGTCCCCTACCAACCTTACATCATGCCCATTCACCACCTTTACCCTAGAGGTGTCCTGTGTGAACCTATGTCACAAACACAGCCTTAGCTATAGGTAATTGCCATCAACCAATTAACACACAACACACGTATGCATGTGCACACACACATGCACATACACACACTTACGGTTAAAAATGATAGGTCACATAGATGCAGTTGTGGCATGACTATTATGGAGGTACCCAACCACTCTGATTGGATTTGAAGCCTACTCCACAGAAGGAAACCTATAACTGGTGCTATAAGCCTCACCAAAATCTATGCCTTGGGAAGTCATGGATCCTATGATGGAAACAGCTCCTGATGTTTAGCTAAATACACACAATGTTAAACTGCCTTCCAAATGTTTATATCTTTAAAGAAGGGTGACTAGTAATGCTAGTCAAAGAAGCCTCTCTTTGCAGTAAACAGCAGTGAATGCAGAGAGTCATGGCTGCCTAAGACATAGAGAAAAAGTGATGGATGAGGACTCGTTACTAAGGAAGTCAATTATGCCATCCCCTTCTAAGGCTCAGGAAACAACACAGAAGAGGGGATAGAAAACTTGTAATAGGTGAAAGATGAGAGATAGGCAATGAAAGCTTATTCTCTAGATATCACACAACCAATGCAATTGTGAACTCACACTGTCTGTGGTTACTTTTGCTTGACCAGCACAGGGCAGGCCCTCTCAACAGTCAGCCGCAATGGGGAAAGGGCAGACAGGACCAAACAGTTTACTGATGAATTATTAACTACTGATGGACTCGGGGAGAGAGGGAGCCATTGGGTTTTGGTGTGTGTCCACTGGGGCAATCACCAGGCTGCAACAGATAGTTCTAATCCCATGCTACATAGATGGCCCTCGGTCAAACACAGAAAAACAAAATGAAACAAAAAGACATAAATGTGAGAAAGATTAGAAAGGGAAAGGGATGCAGAGATGAGAGAGGGTGGGAGTGAGATCTATCAGAATTATATACGAGGATGAAATCATCAAAGATTAATTAATAAAAAGCATTCAAAATCGGTGATCAGATGATGAAAGTTACATAAAATATCAGCTGTGGAAAATGGTTGAAAGCTACACAAATCTTAGTAGAAGTAAAAGAAAAAAAAACTGAGCTATATGCAAGCTCAGGCATATGTAATAATACATTGAGAAAATAGAAATTCCAGATCTCAAGACCCAGTCTGCCTGGATCAAGACCTTTCAAGGATGGGCCCAACATCCATGGTTTTAATATGCTTCTGGTTGACCCCTTTGCACAGTAGATTTTTGAAATCTGCTCTGCCCAATCTCTACTGCAGTATCGAACCTTTGTCGGTTGCTAGGGATCTTCTAACCATTGATCCCACCTTTACCAGATTATTTTCCTGCTGACTCTAGCTGCCAAGAGTTTAGAGCAACGGTTCTCACCTTTCCTAATGCTGAAACTTGTTTATCCAGTTCCTCATGTTGTGGTGACCCCCAACCATAAAATTATGCGTGTTGCTACTTAATAACAGTAATCCTGTGACTGTTATGTAGTGTGAATATCTGTGAAAGGGTCGTTCCACCCCCAAGGTTGAGAACCACTGGTTTAGAGGAACCTGGGAAAAGGAGGGCAAACAGTAGCACAAAAAAATCAACAAATCAGTTATGGATGAGCAGAGAACAGTGGCTCATGTTATAACCTCAACACTTGGGAGGCAGAAGCAGAAAGATTGCCTGGAGACCACGACCAGCCTGAGCTACAGTGTGAGACTTTGCTTCAAAAAGTAAAATAAAATAGAAAATAAATAGATGAATATGATGTTAAGTAAAACATAGACCAGTCTTTCTCCTAGGCCAATGTGGAATAGTGCTGTCTTGAAAGTTTTACAGTTAAAGTTTAATAAACTTTTATAAGTTTGTGCTTTTTTTTCTTCATGGCTAAGAAGGTATGAAACATTATCTTTGAAATGTACTTTTCTTGAGTCCCTGTGGCTATTTATAATTCAAGATAACATCACACAGAACAAATGAAAAAGAGCTGATTGTGAAAAATTATCCATGAGAACCCTATTGGGAAGAAAAATCCATGTAAAGGAAAATATGAAGAGTTTAGAGTTCACGAAGAATCAGCTAAAATAATGTTTGGAGCAAAATTTATCAGGCAGTAATAAAAGTTTGCAACCATGTGTAATACTTAAAATAAATGGAGAGATTCGATATAAGTATGCCTTTTTTTTTTCTTGCCTTTAGAAAAAAAATCAGAAAATCTGAGCTCTGTGCCCACCACCCCTGGCATGGTCAATGGTCTTCTATGACCTCTGCTGAGGGTCTCTCCCTTCCCCCATCCTCCTTCCTGAGTTATCCATACACATATTTGTACATCTGGATGCTCGTGTCAAGCAGTGGGCTTGGTTAAGTGACTGGTACCAAGGACTGAATTCTACTGGGGTGAAACTTGGGTACTGATGAAATAAACTCACCCAGAAATAAAGGAAGAGAGATTCAAAGTTCAGGGAACTCCAATCCAAACTACCCTCACATTTGTAGCCTGCTTCCCATCAAGACAATAGAAAGTTCATGAATAAAATAAAACTGTAAAGGTGCAGCTTTTCATTGCTATTAGATTCTAGAATGGTTGGGGGTGGGAGTGAACAGTCTATCAGTTGATTTTCTATTGCTGTAACAAAATAGCTGAGGCTGAGTGACCTGATAAAGGGAATTATATTTAATTCGTGATTCTGAAGGTTCAAGGGCACAGCTCTAGCAAAGGTGTCACAGCAAATCATATCACAGTGATAAGAGCATAGGCCGGAGAAAGAACTTCTGCTCAGGAGCTAAGAAGGAACATTAACAACTTCCCCTTAGCCTCTGTATTAGGGCTCTCTAGAGCCACATATATGTGTGTGTGGGTGTGGGTGTGTGTCTGGTAATCAAACAGTGGCTAGCTGTGAATGGAAAGTTCAAGAATCTAATAGTTATTTAGTCCCATGAGGCTGGGTGTCTCAGCTGCTCTTCTGGATAAACTGGAATCTCGAAGAAATAGCCTCCAATGGATGTTCTGGCAAAGTAAGTGCAAGCAGGCAAGGAACGAAAGAACCCTTCCCTCTTCTATTGTGTCTTCCAGCATCGAGATCTGGATCAAAGGCATGTATGTTGTCTTCCTGTCTCAAGAACCAAACCACAGGTGTGTCCTCCATGTCTGGATTGTAGTTCATTCCAAATATAGTCAAGTTGACAACGAAGAATAACTATCACAGACTCTTAAAGGTCCACTACCTCCCAACATTACCACACTGAGTACCAAGCTCTCAGTGTCTGAATCCTTGGAGAACAGACTCAACCCCTTTTCCCATGATGGCAGATAACCACCAGGTCGGTCTTGCCATGAAATAGCAGTGCAGTGGTGCCTGACCCTTAGAACACCTTCAGTTACCTTACATTTTGTGTCCCTTTAAGGGACTTCAGTCTCTGGTGCTGTTTTTTTTTTTTGTTTTTTTGTTTTGTTTTGTTTTTTTCTTAGCTATCTCCATTCCTTCATTCAAAGAGTGAACAAGTTTAGCAAAGTTTCCATTGTGTGGAAGATTCTCCTAAGCACCAGAGTTAGGGGCCAGAAAGTAGTCAGTGTTTCCATCTCCACCCAGCTCCCAACTAGAGATAGCTAGAAAACAAACCTTACATATCTAATAGGCATTTCAAAACAGCATGTCCAAAACTGTTTTTCTCAGCTCTGCTCTCCCACAGACTTCTCCACTTCAGTAAAGTGGCAAGATCTCCCCCTTCATTTCTTCAGGTCCAAAGCTTTGGAAACATTCTCAATTTATTCTCACATCCAGTATCCAAATGTGTGGCTTCTCCAGCATCCAAATACAATCAGGATCTGGTCAATCAACTAACGTCACTGCCACCATGGCCCAAACAGCCATCTTTTCTTCCTGCATCAATATTTTACTTATTGCCATCTGACATCTTGCATTTGTACTGTCTTTTTTTTATATTTATTATTTTAATTATGTGTATGGAGGGTGGGGATATGCACATGAATGCAAGTGCCTACAGAGGTTTGAGTCCCCAGGAGCTGTGCTTATAGGCTGCTGTAAGCCACCTAATGTGGGTGCTGGGAATTGAACTCAAGTCCTCAGAAAGAGCAGTTTGTTTTCTTAGCTGATGGCTGAGCCATCTTTCCAGCCAACATTTGTGCTATCTTATTGTCTGTCTCCAACACACTTGACTAGGAGCCACAGGAATCCAGAAACCCCTTTACATTCTTCACTGCTGTATCCTCTACACATAAAGCAAAGCCTTGCATGCAATGTGCTTGATAAATACTTATCAAATCAATGAATTAATTTGAATAGAGCACTACTTTTCCTTCCCCATCTTCAAGTTCCTGGATCTGGAAAAAACAAAACAAAACAAAAAAACCTTATTTTCAGTCACCTTGTCAATGACTTTACTCAACACACTTTGGAGAGCAGATTCCTATAGCAAACACTATACTTCATTAGCTGGTTGAACAGAGAAGTGAATGGACATATGGGAGGTGGAATTTCCCAGGGCCCCATCCACTGGTGCTTTGTGCTTTCACCTATGTAACTATTTATGGTTCCTTTAGCAATTAACTGGCTTTCAGAACATGAAACTCTAGCAGTGCTCTAGTTGACAGCTGGACATGTCCTTGTGTTACCTAGCATCCCTCACTTCGGGTAGAAAATCCTTTCCACAGTCTTCTGATCATTACTCACACCCTCATGATACCTCCAGTTCCCATACTACTTTTCCCTGAGTAATTTCTAGAAAGCTCAGGCTGCCAGTCACTGTGTGGCTTGCTTACATGTATTTCAGAAAACATTTTTCACACTAAAACAAGTCACCTAGAGATGTAGAAATATGTCATATGATGTCTTCCCCCAAAATATTTGGCACCAAATTCTTGATCCTTAACAGGATCATCTGTGACATCAATTGTGACTTCTAGGTCCTTTGCTAGAAGTATAACACAGCCCAACTATAAGAGCAGCCAATTAACCTTAAAACCTCACCTCCCTAAAAGACAATAATCAGCTAACTGATCAGTCAACATCTGGCCAGTATGTGCTCAGTTCTCCACTGTGTCTTATGGAGTGAAGGAGAGTATCAACCTGTGTGAAAACAAGGAGCCATGGAGTGGAAATCCAGTGTTCTGTCCCTCCTGGAATCCATTTTCCATACTGGTTTACTTTGGGGAAAATACATCTTTCACCTACTCTCAACCCATTGGTTTAGATAAACTGGTTCCTACCTTCAGTCCAGAAGAATGGCCACCATAATGGGTATGGGTGGGCATAACACATAACATCCAAGTTGACCCAACAGGAGTTAATGCCAATATGCTGTAGTAGTTAGGCTGGGCTCTGGAGCAGATGACCTACATTAAAATGTGGCTCCACTCCTTACCAGATGTAAGAACTTGGCAAGTTATCTATCTTCTGATGGTTCTAGGTCAAGGAAGATCATTCCTGGCCTTAGGCCCATAAGATGGCTTAATATGATAAATTATAAAATGCTTAAAGTCATACCTTATGCCTATTAAATATTAGTTGGGGAATGCTAATGATCTGCGTTGGAGAAATTTGGAGAGAGTGTCTTTCTGACGTGGACATCTTGCGAACACATGGCAAAGAGCCTGAATTAAGTCAGACTGGAGGGAAACAGAGCCGAGAGATTAGAAGAGAGGGCGCCTGGACCCAGTAGTTAAGCTGCAGGATCTAGACTGTGGCTCACAGCATCTGCACTCTGGAGTGTTTCTGCTATGTCAGCCAACAGATCCTTTCTTGTGTAGGTTAAACTTGGTTCCTATCTCTTACCAAGTCCAGGTAGCAACTTCAGGTAGTAATGAGTATTAAATGGGCGTCCTATGCATGGAATATATTCAGAAGCAACCCAGCATGGTGTCTGTAAGGAGTAGTTTGTTGTAAGGAGGGGGAGATCATGCACCTCCAACTCTGACAGCTCCAACAACTAGAAAATATCTAGGAAGAATCTCAGATATATTTCCCCAGAAGCAGTATTTTTTTCATCAAAGAAAAGTCACCTTCTAGACATTTTTTTCAAGTGCCATTTCAAAGACTTTTAGGGAAAAAAAAAATCAGCCCTTCACAGTGCTGGAGTCTGGAACACAGTCTATCCTTTGCCTGGATGGAAAGAATAATTCCCAAGGCAGAAAGAGTGAAGAAAAGCCTTTGGTTTTAGATCTGATAACCATGTCAACTGGATGTGTGGGTATCTTCAGAGGGGATAACATCAAAGAGATTCCTTTCAGGAAATTAGAAGGCACAGAAACCATTGCCTTATCCGGAAGTTTCCATGCAGGGCTCTCTGGGATCCTTTAGCCCTGAGTCAGGGAGCTGGCCTGAATAACTCCATCTGGAATTATTCCTGTTCGCTGTAATTCCCCTCTAGAGCTTCTGGGGAGGAAAGCTGTGTAACACCACCCCCTTGTCTTTTTTTTTTTTTTTTTTTTTTAACAACTCAGTTTTTCCACTTCTCGGGCTTTCTTTGAAGAAATCCATCCATCTCTCTTTTTTCCAAGTTGAATAGAAAAGAAAATTCATCTTTTCACAAGGCCGCTTGCCTTGGTGCAGGTTGTGTACAGCTTGACACAGCATTGTCTCCTACCTGAGGATTCAAAGTTGGTGAGAGCGGTGCAGGAACAAAGGCAGTTGGCATGCGCCCTTGGAGCGAGCAGGATGCAAAGTGGGGGGAGGGCAATGGAGAGGAGTCCTCACTTCTCCCAAATTACTCCCATTTTTTTCCTGCTGGAGCACTCAGCAGAGGCACCCTCATTTAGAAAGTTCATTACAGTTTTATTACCTTAAAATTACCCAACAACCATAAAGGAAATATTGAAAATGGAAATGTCCACTGTGTTAACTCTCAAGGTTAGTATCTGTTACCAAATTCACCCCTCATTTCATTAAGGTTGCAATATTGAGATTGTAGATTTGCTAAACAAAAGAAAGAAATTAAGAGCTAAAAATATCCAGAAAATGCTCTTTTAAAAAAAAAAAATGAAAGTGTGTGCGCACACGTGCACATGGAGAGTCCAGACGGCAACGTTAGGTGCTATCTCCAAGTCAATATTAGGTGCTATCTCCAATTGCCCCACACACACACCCAGTTTCTCACTAAACCTAGCACCACCAGTTAGCCAGTCAATGAGCTCCCAGGATCTGTCACTGCCCTCACAGCAAACATGTTAAAAATGAAGCCATCTCCCTAGCCCTAAAAATGCCTTTCTGACAAGAAAGTGTGAAAAAGAAAAGTCTATTAAAAAAATTTAACCACCAGGATTTCACACACACACACACACACACACACACACACAAAAGCGGGTCCACAGACATCTGCATACACACCACTCTACCAGTAACACAATAGAACTGTTGAAGCTCCCCCAGTCCTCCCCCAGCAGAGCTCAAACATGATTATTCAATCAGTCATGGATGTCATTGAAGTGATGGATGTCAACTGCTCATGTCTAGCATTAATGTGAAAATCTGATCAACCTTCCATAAGAATCACCTTTCTTTCTTTCACTATTGCTCTAATAGTTGCAGGTTGAAAGCATGGCAAAGTCTTTTCTCATTGTCTTGCTGAGTATGTAATCAATCAGAAAAAGGAAAAAAATGAGTTAGAAAGGAAGCTGATGAGAGGCCTGTGGTATCTGGAAATGATTGTGTAACAGACTTTTTCTGGGGAGCTAACAACACACACACACACACACACATTCACTTACTCACTCACTCACACACCCACTCGTCTACTTGTCCCAGAAATGAAATTCATGATAGAGCAAAGAATTGCACCGAAATTCACCTTGGTGAACCAGTGATTTTTTATTGGGGTAACTAGCAGGACCATGGGTGAGGGATTCCTCACAAGAGCAAAGATGACTCAAAATGCCACTACATTGCAAAAGGTTCACCTCAACCCAGGTCACAACTCACCAAAGGTGCAACCTTGTAGCTCTCTGTACAATTTGCAGACAGCTCAACATTTTGAAAAATCTCTTCTCTACAGCTGGAGTAGTCAAAGACTCCTCACCCAACAGCTTCTTCTATAAAGCTGAGGGAAGACCTTCTAGACTCTTCCAAGTTTCCACTTTTCAAGACATGTGACCTCTTGTTTACCTTCCAAGTCTCGTGGTTTTTCCCCTCTCTCCTGGAGGGAATGTTTCTTTTGAAGGAAATCACCATATGACATAAGATATGACAGACACGGAGCCCAAAGGCCATGCTGTCCTGATATCCTCTTGTAAGGATGCCCTCCTCAACCTTAAGTAGCTCCTGCCTGGCAAAGGTGGTGCCTTAGGCAAGACAGCCCCAGGCTAATGCCTGACTGTCTCTTGGCCTGGGACTGAGAGCATTTGCAGTTTAGAATAAATCCATCCCAGACTAAAAGTGCTATGAATATAGAGCGGTGATTAGGCAGGATTTAAGGGAAAAGAAGTGGCCCTTTCTTGCCAGATGTAGCTAGTTTATTACTGCTAAATTAGGCCAAAAATAAAAGCCCTGTGCATTCGCCACTGATCCTAGGCAGATGCTTTCAATATCCTTCCCCTTACACTGTTGAGCTCCTTTAAGGCTGCCAGGTTCCTTCGATTGACACTGGCCCAGTAAATCTCAAGCCTATCAAAACCAATGTCCTCCCAGATCATAAATATATTCCTTTTATTGTCATGAAATAAAGTTCATAGATAGCACATCCTATCTACTAGAAAGAATTTAAAAATAAAAAGCCTGTAATGACTCAATTGAAATATCAAAAAGAAATATAATGCAAGTAACATTTAGAACCTCTGGTCGGTCTCAGGTGTACTAGAAGACACCTATAGCGTTCAGGAGTTGCCTCTGTCTACACCGTAGACTCTTCAGGATCATTGAGAATGCACTTGTATCTCAGATTCCACAAGACAGAGTTTCTCTGTGTAGCCCTGGCTGTCCCAGAACTCACTCTGTAGACCAGGCTGGCCTTGAAGTCCAGAGAGAGCAAAACACAGTCTTAAACTATTTATACAACTGTTTTATTTATGAAAAAATGAAGTGTGTGTTAAATTATACAGAGAACTCTTGGCCTTTAGATATAAAACAGCAGTTGGATTTTAGACTCAGATAATTACAAACATGCTTTTCACCTACACAAAGTTCAGGAAGTTTCAGTTGTTCGGGGGAGTGGAATGTAGGCTCACCTCACACTGGTCTTAGGTTGTAAGTCAACTTTCCTTTTACGAACAAAATACCTGGGTTAATTAACCGATATGTAGTAAAGGCTTACTTTGGCTGGCGGTTTAGGTCTATGGTTTTGGTCTATGGCTTCTCCACCCTGTGGCACTGAGCTTACAACAGTATAGCAATATGTTAGCTAGAACAAACAGCAAAGGAAGCTGTTCACCTCAAGATAGCTGGGAAATAGAGGGGGGAGAGTTTAAATATGAGCTTTATGGGAACACTCCAAAGACCTAACTCCTTTCTCCTAATGGTTCCTACCTCCTAATGGATCCACTATCTCCCAAGACACCACAGGCTGAGGAGAAAGTCTGGAGGACAAGACAAGTAAGATCTAAACTATATATAACGCTATATTAGCCCAGTGTATCTCAGGTTTTACTCATTATTTTCCTGAGTCCAGTGAGACAGAGTGCTCACACACACAAACTTACATCAAACATATTCATCCATGATCAGCAGAAGACCAACAGAAGCTTAGGAATCATGATGAAGAAGACCCCAGAGCTCAGGAAGCCACATGGGACACTGGCTCATCCTGTGCTGCAGGTGGGAGGCACTGGAAAGCAGACCAGCACACATTTTATACCCCAGAGTGACATGGCAGACTGGGATAAAGTATTGAAGGATATCCTATTTCTTTTCTAGGGGTGAATGGAATACAGCTCAAGCTGTTTGGGTCAGCTCCTCCTAATCTTGGGATGCTGAATTACCAGTACATTCTATCTGGGCCAATCCAAGAGGACTTGGGAAACTGTTCTACAATCAGGAGACAATTCTTTCTCCTATCAGACAAGCCCCAGTACACTGGGGACATGTAGCATCCATGGCCTTTGCAAATTACTAGGATTTCTAATCCCTCCATTCTCAAGCACAATGTCCAAAACTCCTTCCAGGCATCAAGCCATTCCATGGAGGACAAGATGCTGGTCTCAGCTCCGTTTTCTAGCAAACTTATTTTCCATTAAGAACAATGGATGATCTATTTCTACAAGTAGACAGAAACACCAATCTCGTCATTTAAAATTTCTTATTTAAAATAAGAAAGTGACCCTCAGAATAGGTGATGTCGTACATCTAGTCAGTGGTATACTTTTTTTTCATACTCATGATAAACAGCTTTTTTGTAACCATGTATCCAAATAGTGGAGGTAGGAAACATTTATTTTGGCATACAGTTTCACAGATTTCTGGGCCAGTGGAAAAGTGATACATTGTAATAAGGAATGTATGGTATAAGAGAAACATCTAAACTTATGGCATCCAAGGAGTAGAAAAAGAGAGAGGAAGAAGGCAAAGCAAGAGATCACCTTAAGGACACACTCTAGATGACCTATTCCCTCCAGCTGGACCCCACCTCCTCAAGTCCCCAAGACTCCTCAGAATACCATCACCAGCTAAGGACCTAGTCTTTACACAAGAACCTTCAAAGGACATCTCATATTCAAACCACAATACCACTTCAAAGAATTGCTTCACTTAGTTTTCAAAATTTTTATTACCTTTATTCTTCTTTATCTCTGTAGCTAATATATGGGTAAAAAGTCATGTGTGGTACTTGACACAAAGACATTCAATAGCAAGCATCAGTTTTCTTTCAAATCTCTTAGCAACACGGCGGGGGGGGGGGGAGTTCCCTATGTGCCTTAGTTACTGTTCAATAGCTATACAGAGACACCATGACCAAGGCAACTCTTATAACAAGAAAGCATTTAATTGGGAGATTGTTTACAGTTTTAAAGGATTAGTCTGTGATCATCATGGAAGAAGCAGACAGCCACGGCATTGAGCTTTACATCTTGGTCCATAATCAACAGTCAGAGAGAGAGAGAGAGACTCTGGGCATGGCTTGAGCATTTGAAACCTCGAAGCTCACCTTCAGTTACATACCTCCTCCATCAAGACCACACAATCCTTCTCAAATAGTTCTGCTAACCAGTGACCAATCATTCAAACATACGAGCCTATGGAGGCCATTCTCATTCAAATCACCACACTCTGGAACAATTCTGGTTAGTTTCTGTCAATGGGACACACTGGGGTCATCTGAGAAGAGAAAATTTCGGTTCAGGAATTGCCTCCCTCATATTGTCTATGGGTAATCTGTGGAGACATTTTCTTGATTCATAATTGATGTGGGAGGGCCAGCCCATGATGAGCAGTGCCACCCCTGGAATGATGGGTTGTATAAGAAATCAATCTAAGCACTCCAGTATGCAGCAATCCTCCACAGTCTTTGCTTCAGTTCTTGATTCCAGGTTCCTGCCTTGGCTTCTTAGATTATGTACTGTAATTTGAAATAAATAAATTGTCTCCTCCCAGTGTTGGTTTTGGTCATTGTTTTATCACAACAGAGAAGCAAACTGAGACAGAAACCATCAAGTCCTGTCTTAGAGTTTTGTGAAGTCTTCTGCTGCTGCAACATTTGGAAATCTTCAAAACAATCACATGAAGTTGGTGTCATTGGCCTCTTCACAAATAAGCAAAACGAGGCCCTGAGACGTTAAGATATTGACCCAAGATCACATAGTTAGTAGGTTGAAAGTCTGAAATTTTGCCAAGTCCCCTTTCCTACACACCATATCCTATCTCTCTTATTCTCTCTCAATAAATAATATTTTAGCCCCCTTCATTTACCTTTCCTGGTCAAATCAGGAAAAAAATTAATACTCCAGTATGTCTACAAATTAAAAGATGTTTAGTTTGATTTCATTCAGACATGGTCTTACAGAATACCCCAAGCTAATCTCTAATTAGAGATCCTCCAGCTTTAGCCTCCCCAGTGTTGAGACTGCACCACCACTCCTGGTATAGTGGTTTGAATATGTTTGGCCCCCAGAGATTCATGTGTTTGAATGCTTGGTCCCCAGAGAGTGGCACTGTTAGGAGGTGTGGTCTTGTTGTTGTAGGTGTGGCCTTGATAGAGGAAGTGTGTCATTGTGGGGACAGGCTTTGATGTCTCCTATACTCAAGCTCCACCCAGTGTGGAATTCCAGTCTCCTCCTGGCTGCCCTCAGATCAAGATGTAGATCTCTTAGCTCCTTCTCCACCACCACACCTGCCTGCATGTTGCCATGTTTCACCATAATAACAATAATGGACAAACCTCTGAAACTATAAGCCAACCCCAGTTAAATGTTTTTCCTTTATAAGAGTTGCCTTGGTCATGGTGTCTCTACACAGCAATGGAAACCCTAAGACACCTGGCTAAAATTAGTTTTAACTAATAAAAAATAAGTGCCCCCTTTATATCCTTCCTGTTATTAAATAATGTGACTGTTGTACTGTTTAAGAAACCAGCTATAATTACATAAAAAAAGGAAGAATAAATTAGCATAAGTCCACAGAGATGTCTTGTCACACTTACAGGATTGTGAGGCAAACAATCACCAGTACCCCTGTTTCTCTGACAAGCATGGAGTGGTCCTACTACTAACCACTCTTGTTTCTGGTTTGGATCCTCCACTCAGAACTAAACACTCTGGACACAGGAAGTAGAGGCAAAGAGAAAACAGCAGCTGGTGGTCCACTCTTCAGAGGAAACCTGACATTTGTCACAGAAAAGAGCAAATGTGGTAGCATGTTCACTATGGTAATCAGCAAGATTGACAGGAGACATGGATACAAGAATATCCATAGACATCTACAAATACAGAAGTCCAAAAATACAGATGTTAATATAATATACAAATATAAAACAATACATTCACTTTCTTCTAATTTTCCTTCTTTTAATTTTCAAAATCTTTAAAAAACTAGAGGTTAGATTTAAGGGTGATCCAAGTAAAACCAGTTATGAAGCCTTAAGTGCCTCTGAGATCTCAGTTTGTGACCAAGAACTGCTATCTGCTTCATAAGCTTGGGTCTGGACTGGCTTTGATCATATTCACTACCTCCTATACTCTCACCAAACTAAATAATATATGGAAAAAGAAAGAGAAAAGGAGGAGAAGGAAGTAAAGGAGGAGAAGGAAGAGAAGGAGGAAGAGGAGGAAGAGGAAGAAAAAGGGGAGGAGGGAGAGGAGGAGGAAGAAGAAGGAGAAGAAGAAGAGGAGGAGGAGGAGGAAGAAGAGGAGGAGGAAGAAGAAGAAGAGGAGGAAGAGAGAGTTGAACAAGAGGGCAGATATCATGGGCCTCAAGAAAAATCCAGGACAAGATCTTGCTGGAGTGGCCTGAGGCACTGAAATCTAAGAATCATATTTTGGAAAGTATCTGCAAATTCCCCTGGATGAAATCATGCTAAGAATGCTGAGCAATTTCTGATGCATTGATAATAAAGCCCTCCAAAATACTGATTGATTGGCCGAAAGCTTACAACCCACTTTCATGCAAAAACACTATCCAAAGTTACTCTCAGCCAGCGGGTAAACAAGCCAACCTGTTGATCAAGTATATTTTTCATTTATGATCCAATTGCTTGGGCATTACATAGTCAGGGCCACAGGCCATTTCAACCTTGCAAATGTGTTCATTAAGTATTCTTATTTCAGGGGCAGAATCTGACTGTGCCTACACAGCTCATAAATATTAATACCTGGACCATACTTTCCCCTCAAATCTTCTCCCCCGCAGATATTACTGAACAACTAATGGGAACACATAACAGTTGGTAATTACTTTTTTGTTTCTAAAAGAAAGGTATAAATTCAGGTACCTGAGCCTGAAGCAATAATCTCATTTATATTTGTAAACCTATATCTTATAGTAGCACATGGTTATGCAAAAAGCAAGCTTACACTTGCATTAAATAATTTCAAATGACTTGGTTGGCACCTTGAAAGAAAAATTGGCATATAAAAGACCCCAAGGGTGAAGGGAAGGAGAAACTGTCCATAGATATTTTTCCCTTCCAATTGTCCTTTTCATAATAAATTACAGTCCTTTATTTACCTCATCCACTAGAGATACTGCTGTGACAATAAGTTTGTAACTTGTCCTTGGCATGTATATCCAACCCAGTGATGCTCTTTAGACAATAAAGAAGACTCAGGATATTCCTTAGGTAATTAGGTGGCTCTCATTTGCAAGTCAGATTCACCTTCCAAAGCTTCAAACGCTGCTGTATTTAGATGCATGCATCCTACACACTCCTGGTAGTGTCATTTACAATAGATGGAGGTTGTGCACTTGCCTCTTTCTTCTTGTTCTCCGTTAACCCCACCCACCCCCCTGACCTTTCAAAGTTATATTTATAGGTAGACGGTCATTTAGTTTACAAGGAAACAAAATATAATACCTCCACGTCTTTAATAACTTACAAAAGATATGCCTAACAAAAGACCACATCTCAGCCAGTGAGTTTATTCTCAGCGGTCAATAAGAATGCAGTGAGTACAAATTCCCCTCCCAACAGCTTGAGCCTGGACGCTTTCCCAAGCTGGACCACAATCAAAATGAGATCACTCTTAAAGTTCACTCTCCCCCTCAATAGAAATATTTTTGTCTTAGATTACTGCCACAACTATGTAGTCTATACACAAGAACACATTGCTTATAGTTCTGGGGACCAAGAAGACTAGGCTCAAGTGGTAGAATATTCACTGTCTGATAAAGGCCAGTTTCTTTCTCATAGATAATATCATTATGCAGCTGCCACTCAGCTAGCAGGAGAGACAAGCTGGTCCTCTGGGAGCTAGGGATATAGCTCAGTTGGTAGAGCACTTGCCTATCGTAGATGATGCTTTGGATTCCACCTCCAGCACCATATAAATCAGGGTGGTGGCTCATGCCTGTAATCCCATCATTCAAGAAAGGAAGACAGGAAGAAGATCAGAAGTTTAAGGTCATCCACGGCTAATAGTGAGTTAGTTCTCTGGATCCTCTCTGTTAGAGCATTATGCCAGTAAGAAGGCCCACTATTCTCCCCAGCCCCTGCTTCCTAATACCATAACCCTCATACAGACATAATGCAAAGGGAGTATTTCAACATATGAATTCGAGGAGGGCACAAATATTCAAACCATAACAAACTTTCCCCTAAGTTTCCCTTCCCTGCAATCTTATGCTTTTGTGTTTTCTTCCTTCCAAACCTCAGTCACTCATCCTCAGGTCTCCTCTGTATCAACCCGATGAGCATGCCCACTGTAGGCTGAGCAGCTCCTTGGACATCCCTGCATTGACTGTCACATACTAGGACAGAATTGGAGTGGCCAGAACTGCACACTTGCCTCAGAAAACTGCCAGCCTCACTTTTCACCCTCACTACCCACCATGATCGTCCTGACAGGACACAGCCACACACACACACACACACACACATACACACACACACACACACATACACACACACACACACACACACACACACACACACACGTTACCTCCTCATCTGTGGTAATTATCTACCTCCCATTCTTCGAGTCATCTGGGATGCTAGCCATGAACGATGCACAATTATCTGTGAGCTATCTCCACAAAGGGCCCTTTCTTCCTGTTGACCCAAGAGTCATGGTGCTGAGGACCAAAAGCAGCAGAGAACAAGCACACACACACACACACACACACACACACACACACACATACACACACACAAATACTAAGCTATAGTAAGCTAAAGTAAGTGGGCATGCGTCCATTATAAATGATGGCAACTTCAAATAAATCTCAGCAGTTGTGGTCACGTAATGAGCTTCAAAGCAATGGAAGGGAAAGTGGGTGGAGGCATCAAAAACCCACCAAAAAACCAAGAAAACAAAAAACAAACAAACAAACAAAAAAAAAAACACACAACCAAGAAAACTGAGAAGGGGTTAAAACCCTGTTTGATTCATGTTTAAGAAAAAAAAGTTACTCTGGTATTTATTAAGGACAGTAAGGAAGACTTTGTCCCCAAATGGACCACAGCAATGAAATTGTACATTAAAGAAGAGGAAAAGTGGGGACTCATACCTACCCCAAGAGCTGGATAAAGGAACCTCGGATGTGGGAACCTCGGATGTGGGAATTGTTAAGGGAAAACATGGAATTGTTAAGAGCAAACATGAGGAGTAAGAGGATTCTTGCAAAACATGGGCTGGGGCATCCAGAGGGGGAGTGGGAGATGAGAAACTAGATCAGACATGGTAATAGTCTGGTACCAGAATGTGTGTGTGTGTGTGTGTGTGTGTGTGTGTGTGTGTGTGTGTGTGTGTGTGTAATTCTGGCTGAACTTAGAAGTCTTCTTGCTCTTGAGGACAAGGACAGCCTACCATAAAAGTTTTAAAGAAGGCTGGCTACAGCTAAGTTGGAAAAAGACGTTTGTCAATAATTACCCCATCCTTCTTCCAGAATTTCTCTCCAAAACCCTTCTTTGCTCAAAATTTGGGAAGCTTTGTTCTTTTCATGAGAAAGCAAGAAGCACTGTTTTGTTTTGAAATAAGATCAACAAATAATGTTGATCATCAACAAATAATGTTGATGACAAACCTCTCCCTGCAAGGAAACATTTCTACGTCTGTGATGCATTTTAGATGGATAACCTCCTACCTACAATGTCCCCATAGCCCAGCCACAGAGCTCAAAAAAAGAAAGTACTGAGAGCCAAGGGGTTAATATGACCATTCCAGGGCAGCCCTCTAAACAACACAGTCAACTGTTTTTCTGCCTCTCCAGCGAGAACACATGTTCCGGCTTACTCCATGCTGCTCCAAATGCATCACAGCAAAGGGCTTTCCTATGAAAATATCCAAGACTATTTAAAGTAACTGCAAACACATGCAGACTTGCTTTTGTTACATTTTCTCCCATTGTTACCGGGATCACGTCTGTCTGTTCACCACTGTTTCTCCCCTACGGTTATGTGTTACAGATGGATTTTTACTGCGTTTTTGATCTCCTCCTCCCCTCAAAACTTTCAGAATTTTGTTTTTAACAGGATGTTTCTCAAAGTGTTCTCTGTGGATGCTCTTTGGTGAGCTTAACATTTCGCAGGTAGGAAGCCATGGGTACTTAATTAAAGTACTTAATTAAAAATATAAGCCTCTTTGTCAGTACAGATGGTTTTGCTCATGTAGATACTTTAAATTATATTTTAGTGTTAAGTATATTAATTTACAGAGCATAACAATTTAGAGATATATTTACCAATATTTGAAACATTACCTTTGATACAAAATCTGGACTCAAATATATATTTCAAATATGACAAAGTGTTTAGTCCTTTTTATTTAAGTTTTTGAAATAGCATCAAGACATCTGGTCTGTGGGTTGCTAGGGAGTGCTGTTTTTCTCCTATTGATATCTTCATCACTATACATCCTCATGTCTTAGAAAATGACGTAAGAGAGCTGAGGAGATGGCTTTTGCTGTTTGCTGTTTACAAGAGGAAAGACCTGAATTACAATACCCAGAACCCTCAGAAAACTTGGCACAGTAGTAACTACCTGTAACCCCAGGTGGGAAGGGGTGGAGAGGCAGGCAGATCCAGAGCAACTCTAGCCAATCCATGAGCTTCAGGTTTAATGAGAAATAATGCAGAGAATGATAGATGAATACTGCACACATGCATGAGAGAGAGAAAGAGACAGAGAGACAAAGAGGAACAGAGTATAATATTATTGTGGATTTGTTTACATAACAAAATTTTATCACTTCCTATCAGATTCTAACTTTGTATTTGTCATTTAAACTCTGGTAAATGCAGGACGCCACCTGGATTCGCTGGGAGGCAGACAGCAAGATAAACAAAGGGTAAATTGGCAGTAGCATCCATGAAAGGCCAGAGGAAAGGACTGTGCAGGGCAAGCCATCAGGTAGTGATAAGGACCTAAGTAAAATCTTTGGCAAGCAGAGATCAATACTAGCCTGTAGTAGGAGTTCCACTCCAGAAAGAAATGGCTAGACTCTTCTGACACTGTCCTACTCAGCCATGGGCTTCCCCAAGAAGAGCAGGACCTCTGGGGTAAGCTGTGACAGACTAGCGAGCAGCTAGGAGATGTTCACTAACTACACGTCTCCCAGCTGACAGCAATTGCTTTCTTGAAGGAGAGATAGAGTAGTGCATTTCAGGTTCCAGCACAAATGGGGTCCTGTTTTATTTTAAGCAAACAAGGAATCAAATAACAGCCTTTTGAGAAAAAAAAAAAGGGAAATTGCAAGACTAATAGAAGCAAATACTGCATCAGAATATGTAAATATATACATTTTAATGTCAGTGTTTAGTTTTTCTGAAACCATACACAAACATCTGTATGACTGGCTTGTTAATATTTTTTAATCATATTTTCTTCATATAAACACTCAAAGTATATAAACCTAGCATAATGGACAAGGTGTGGATGGAGCAAAATGTGCAGAGAAGAAAAACATAAGTTCCTTACACACAAACCTCTACTTTATTCTCAGAAGAAAGTATACCACATAGCTATAGAGTGTTGAAAAAGAAATAATGGCGTAGCAAAGACATACAAATCTCCAACACTAAACAGTGTTGCATACAGAAAATATTTGGGAAGTGATCTTTGGAGGAAGATATATCGAATTGTTTTAGAGAAATTACATGGCTGTTTTTAAAGATTCAGCTAATCGGGAAAGTTATTAGACTCATAAATCTTAAGAAACCTCTTCAAAATTATTTGGAATTTTTACAATTTCTTTCATAACTCACAGTGGTGTCTTGTGTGTATACTTTCTTGTAAGTATGAGGAAAATCGGTGCACATTAACTATCCATAGGCACTACCTATTAGTGAACACTTATCATAGTTTATGTTCAGCATCTGCATCAATACTACATGAACCTACTAACTGACCCCCTTTGTGTGGAATGTTTATGGTGCATGACATCTTCCAGTATTTTCCTGAGATAATGTGAAAGCTAACGAGAACCGCACATGTGCATGAAGAGGAGAGCGGAGCCTGCATCCCAATCTTTATTAAGCTTCTCCAGATGTGAGAACATTGTCCTGTCTCCAAATGACTTTTTTTATTATCACTTTAAACTAATAAGATTTAAAATTAGAAAACAAAGTAACACAAAGAACTTCCTGAACTTTCATTTATTTTTTTTATTTTCTTTAATAATCTTTAACTTCCTGTGGGTGGAAGGTTGTGATTGCACAGTCAATACACTGCTAACTGTAGATAGAGGGATATTTTTCCTGCACATAAACCTGAATATTTTCAAGTTTAGAAAAGAACTTGATCCAGACTGTATTGAACATTACCTAATGCACTTTAAGAGCCTCTCCACGGAATACCAGCTACGTTTGCAATATATGAAATGTTTCCATGGCTACCTTGTTCTTATTATTCATGCATTCAACTCAGGCTTAGTAGGCTTCTTATCTAATAGGTGATAGAACCACAAAAATGAGCAACGCCTGTATATTTCCTCTTTTTATATTTTTAATATTTATTTATTTACTTTTATGTATCTATATAGTGGCACTAGGAACAAACTCAGGACTTTTATGCATGCTAGGCGAGCATACTACCATTGAGCTGTATTCCCCAGCTGTGTGCTGACTTTCTTGGGATCTTTTGCTCTAGTGAAAGAGATGGATGTGTAAGATAAGGCCATCAGTCATCCATGCTGCATGACAGGCTTTCACCCTAAAGTTCTGTGGGACACAATGAGCATTTAGCTCTATACTTGTTGTCCTGCCAGTCAGCTGAGACAGTTCAACTTCATACAACCCTCATTGTTCAAGGAGCAGAGGTATGAAGAAACAAGGTCCTGCATACACACACATCCTTAGTCTCTGCTCACATCAAACCATTAACATCGTGTTAACTAAATCAACTCATGTAGCTCTGCTGAACAGCAGTGTGATAAGTATGCCCTGTCTGCGGTGGAACAGTGAGAGGAATTAAACCACCAAAGTCTTGTCTGAACTATCACAAATGACGGTGTAATTAAAGCTCGAGTGTACGATGTCAGGAAGGTGACTGTGCTTGAGTAGGAACCTACAGGAGGTATGCTAATTATCTTCCATCACTGTGATAAAACACCGGAGAAAACCCTTAAAGGAGGAAAGATTTATTTAGGCTCGCTATTTCAGTTCATGGCCATTCGGCTGTGTTGTTTCTGGATCTGTCCTAAGACAGAACATGGTGGAAGGGAAGTTGGGGTAGGCAAAGCTGCTCATCTCCTGGCAGCCAGAAAGCAGAAAGAGAAGAAAGAACCAGAGACATGATATAGCCTTTCAGGGACACCTCCTTTTGAGGACCGATTTCCTCCAGCCACCTTCACTTTCTGCCGCCTCTCAATAGTGCCACTAATGGGGACCAAACTACCAACCCATGAACTTTTCAGATATTTCATATCTAAACCATAGTAAGAGGGCTGAATCCTGTTTGAGGATCAGAAAGATTTTCTCAAAAACAAGAGATGATGAGCTGAAAGCTATACAGGAATCATATACAAAATAGTTCCATGCCTAGGGCTCAGGGAACACTGAGGACAAGGGGAGGAAAGATTGTAAGAGCCAGAGGAACTGAGAGTTTGCTGTGAGATTGTGTCTCCTAGTAATGTCAGAAATTATACTCATAAAGTCTCACTAACATAACTGTCCAAATATGAGCTGAACAAGGATGACACAAGTAGACATGCCAGGGTGGATGGGGCAAAAGCCCACAAGGCCTCAACCCTACACAAAGGAATATACACAAATGAGCAAAGCTAGATGTGGGAGAGAATGGCTTCACCAAGGAAGAGCACACCAACTGGTTGTCCAATGCCAAATGGTCAGCCCTGAAAACAAACATACAAGTAACATTATATGGACTGAGCAGGTTATATGTAGGATATACATTTATATACATACATGCATTCAATCATAGAAGAGGTCATGAATTTGAAAGAGAGTTAGGAGATGTCTGTGGGAGGGTTTCGAGGGAGGAAAGGGAAGAGAGAACTTTGTAACTGTATTATAATCTCAAATAATAAATAAGTAAAATGGGTATCACATTAAAACAAAACAAAAACAACAACAACAACAAACAAAACAAAAAAAGCAGGTAAAGGGAAGTGTGAGAAAGCATCTGGGCAGGGAAGCACTGGCCAGCAGGACAGTTTTAAAGCGTACAAAGGGGGCTCTAGGAGTGTAGCTCAGAGGCAGAAGAGGAAAACCAGACTGCATGAAGCTGGAGAATGTGAGATCTTGCAGGGCCTTGGATCACTTCTGGAAATTGTTCCCCTTTAATGGCAGGAATGACTAGGAGTGGGTTTAAAGAAATACAAGTCATCGGCAAATGCTAATCAACATCATTGGAACAGAGCAAGCGCTGTCCACTGCATGCTTTAAGTAAAGCTTCATAGGCACAGCCACAGTTACTCATTTAAAGATTGTCCGTGGGTGCCTTTTGCTACAATGCAGAGCCAAGTAGACGTGGCACAGTGTTGCTGTAGTTGATTAGTCCGCTCCACCTCCCCAGCAGCGACTACACAAGTTCCTTGCTAACTGCCCTAGTGCTCTGGATTCTCGAATGAAGGACACACACACACACACATCCTTATATTTAATATTCCTTTATCATCTCAATGGCTGGGACACTCCCAAACTTCCACATTGCTAACACCTTCTTCTGATATCCTGAGTTATTACTTACTAAAATCTATATTTCATCTTTGCTACCCTAGACCCGGTGGTGGGAGGGTACCTGGGGCCACTCTTCTCTGGCTCTCACGTGATCGTATGCTTTCCCTTCTGCAGCTTTTAAGCCTGCTCCTCTGCTCCTCCCACGAGGCAGTTCTGCCTCTTTCTCTGTCCCTTGTCCAAGGATCCTCAAGTCTCACCTCTGTTTCCCTACCCAGCCATTGGCTGTCAGCAACTTTATTTGCCAATCAGAACCAGCTTGGTGCAGGGACCCTAAGCATCTCACATGCAGAATTCTCGTGCAGTTTTTAAAACCCATAATGCGAGCATTAAACAAAATCCACAACAACACAGATGCTAAATATTGCCTATCTGACCCTTTAGAGAAAAGATTTCCCAATTCCAGCAAAGATGAGATAGCTTTAAGAAGAAATCAGAGAAGGAAAGGAGAGAGCCTTGCACATGGTTTCACAGAGAGAAGCGGAGGATAGGGAAGATAGGGAAATGAGCCAGCAGAAGAAATCAAGCATTCTAACCCTCTGTTAGTTCTTATCCCATTTTACAGACTCAGAAACAAGGGTTTCAAGAACATGGGAGACTATAGTATACAATCACAAATTCCTCTCTGTCCTATCACTTTGTAATGCGGCATTTCTGCTGCTTCCAAGGGAAGATGAGAGGCACTGGTCTTCAGCTTAAACCCTGGGCTGTTCTGGTGCTTGGCTTTAGAAAAATAGATGTAGCAGACATTGTCAGAGTTCCAGTGTGAGATGCAAGAGGCCTTCCTGTTCTTTCCCTCCCTCTCTATTCCTCACACTCCCACAAGGAGGTCTGAGTGAACCTTTCTGAAAGAGACAGTCAACAGCGCCAACGACCTTCAACAGAGCAATGGATACAGAAAATGTGATACATTTACACAATGGAGTATTACTCAGCTATTAAAAACAATGACTTCAGGAAATTCTTAGGCAAATGGATGGAACTAGAAAATATCATCCTGAGTGAGGTAACCCAATCACAAAAGAACACATATGGTATGCACTCATTGATAAATGGATATTAGCCCAAAAGCTTGCAATACCCAAGATTCAACTCATAGACCACATGAAGCTTATGAAGAAGGAAGACCAAGTGTGGGTACTTTTGGGCCTTCTTAGAAGGAGTAACAAAATACTCATGGGAGCAAATATGGAGACAAAGTGTGGGACAGAAACTGAAGTAGAGGTTGTCTAGAGACTGCTCCACCTGGGTATCCATCCCATGTATAGTCACCAAAGGTAGACACTGTTGTGGATGCCAGGAAGTGCATGCTGACAGGAGCCTGATGGACAGAAACTGAAGTAGAGGTTGTCTAGAGACTGCTCCACCTGGGTATCCATCCATGTGCAGTCACCAAAGGTAGACACTGTTGTGGATGCCAGGAAGTGCATGCTGACAGGAGCCTGATATAGCTGTCTCCTTAGAGGTCTGCAGAGCCTGACATACACGGTGAATGCTCACAGCTAACACTGAACTGATCACCAGGTTCCCAGTGGAGGAGTTAGAGAGAAGACAGAAGGAGCTGAAGGGGTTTGATGCCCCATGGGGAGAGCAACAATACCAACCAACCAGAGCCCCAGGGTCTAAACAACCAGCCTGGGAGCACTTAGGGAGGGACCTATGGCTCCAACTGTATATGTAGGGGAGGATGGCATTGTCAGGCATAGGTGGGAGAGGAGGCCCTTGGTCCCATGAAGGCTGGATGCCCCAATGTGGGGGAATTCAATGTCGAGGAGGTGGGAGTGAGTGGGTTGGTGGGGACATATCCTCATAGAAGCAGGAGGAGGGGGGATGGGATGGGGGTTTCTGGGTGGATGGTAAGGGAAATGGGGAAAGGGGATAACATCTGAAATGTAAATAAAATATCCAATGAAAAATTAATTTCAAAAAATAAAAGGACTCCAGGTACCAATCAGCCAACTGTCACTCCAGAAGTCCCCAGCAAACATAGGCCAAACTGCTGATGCCCCAAATCATAAATTAACAAAAAAATCTAAGTTTTGGGGATGTCTGTAACACAGAAGAGATGACTGAAGACAAAGGGTTGTGACCGAGGCCACATAGCATATTATCCATGTAACAAAGCTAGGATTCAAACCCAGTCCTGAAGGTGGTAAGTCTCAATCAACCTCTCTCTTAACACCTAAACACAGAAAGTAGCAGCAGCCTAAGAAGCTGTATTAGTCACTTTCTGGTGATCTAGCTTAGTACACTGACTTGGCTGACATCGGAGTTGAGAAAGGATTAAAGGATTCTGATCATTTCTTCTCCTACAAAACAGACTCCATAGAATACAAATGTTTGCCTACTCCTATTAAGTTGCCCCATGTCAGTAGATGACCCCGAATGCATGTGCATGCAGGCAGCATTGATTGGTCCTCAGTGAGTTATTAGAGGGGGAAGGGTATAAATATGGAAGGGGATATATTGGGGGTACCCGGGGAAAGTCAGAGAAGGGAGCAGGGATAAATATGGTCAAGATGCATCCCACAGGGCTAGAGAGGTGGTTAAGAACACACACTGCTCCTGGAAAGAACAGGGGTTCAGTTCTTAGAACCACTCAAACAACTCACGAACTGCCTTAAATCGCAGGTCCAACCCCCTCTTCAGGCCTCCAGGTGCACTGTATTCAAATGCGCATACCCACATACATACAAAAATTAAAATCTTCTTTTAAAAAAAGATATAGACATGAATGAAGTTGTCTAAAAATAAATAAAAATATACTTTAAAACATTATTCCATCTTGCCAAGCCCTCCTGCAGATCTTATCTAACAATCCTAATGCATTCATGTATGTTGGCTGACTGGCCGGCTGGCTTGCTTATTTTCTTTCTTTTCCATCTTATTACACAACATTGTTTTTTCAACCCTCCACCACCACCACAGATTTATTGTTTTAGTATAGTATACTGTTCAGATTGATTTGAAAATAGCATTCCCAGGTTTAACTCTGCAGTGTATAAATTTGTCAATGGATTTTTTTTTTTTAAAAGTATAGAACAGAATAAATGCATTGCAAATAAAATTGGTGTGGCCAAGAGCAATCCTTGCCTGGACATAGTTTAAGAGAGGTATTTGGTTAGATAGCAGCAGTCAGTAGGTAACAGAGCCACTGGACAATTGAAGTACTGAAATCTTCCTTTATAGCTGGGCTTATTTAATCCTGAGTATGAGAAAAAAATTTTAAAAAGGTTAAAAAAAAAAAAGAATCAAGAAAGGAAAATGATGGAGATAATTTAGCATACCATGATCTAGATCCATATAAAGAGACATGGTACAGTTGATGAAAGGGCATCTAGCCCTCACCATGCAAGACTCTTATCTCCTTCCATGCTACGGTCTCTATGGGTTTTCAGTCAGTCCACCTACAATCACTGCCTGTGTCCCTGGAACATTCTCACTTTTTCTTCTTCTTTTCTGTTGTCTA